>CM037870.1:41046764-41267575 GCA_021292105.1 Anadara kagoshimensis | reverse complement strand
GGGTTATATAGAGTATTGTGGGTAGGCTGCATCCAGAGTTGCTGGATGAGTTACACGATTGTGTGTGTTACACTAAGAGATATGGGCGAGTTGAATTCTGGGCAGGTTGTATCAAAAGTTGTGATTGGGTTACATTTAAAAATTATGAGTGGGGTTACATTGAGAGTTGTGAGTAGGTTATATTTGAGAATTATGAGTGAGGTTACATTGAGAGTTGTGAGCAGGTTACATTTAAAAATTATGAGTGGAGTTAATTACATTGAGAGTTGTGAGTAGGTTACATTTGAGAATTATGAGTGGGGTTACATTGAGAGTTTTAAGTTAATGGAACAGTAAGTCAGAAACCTTTATCTACCTGAAACCTAAATAAAATTGTAATTTCAAGGGCACATAACAGTAAATTTTAAATCTGTAGGAAGCATCCAGCAGAGTAAAGGTGGAGAATATAATCAATGATAAATGGTTGAATTATCAGATGACTATCTGTCTTACCTCATGTTTTAAATGTAATGTATTACCCAGGAGGCCAGGGGGTAGGTAGTGTGGGAGGGTTACTGGGACATGTAGTACAGTTAATGGCAATATAAAGAAAGGGGTGAACTGTCTTAAATAACAGCATTTAAATTGATAGTACATACAATACCATTCATTACTTATTGTGAATTTAATTATACTGAAAATGAGTAAGATTGATTACTTTGATACAGTTTTTTTTATTTAATTCATTTGTATTATTAGTATCTCTGTAGGAGTTTTTATTTTTGCATTATTGCATTGCAGAACTTTTAAAAAAATCAAAAAATTAAAAAACAAGAAAACATACATTCAAATCAATAAATAATAAAAGCATAAAAGGTTCTAATTTATCATATCAAACACACCATGGTACATGGACCACTATTAAGGGGTTTTATGTTCTTGTGTCAATGAGTATTAGAGCCTTGTGTCAATGAGTATTAGAGCCTTGTGCCAATGAGTTTTAGAGCCTTGTGTCAATGAGTTTTAGAGCCTTGTGTCAATGAGTTTTAGAGCCTTGTGTCAATGAGTTTTAGAGCCTCATGTCAATGAGTATTAGAGTCTTGTGTCAATCAGTTTTAGAGCCTCTGTCAATGAGTATTAGAGCCTTGTGTCGATGAGTATTAGGGCATTGTGTCAATGAGTATTAGGGCTTTGTATCAATGAGTATTAGGATCTTGTGTCAATGAGCCATAGGTACGCCTGTATTAATGAGTATTAGAGCCTTGTGTCAATGAGATTAGAGCCCTGTGTCAATAAGTTTTAGGGCCTTGTGTCAATGAGTATTAGAGCCTTGTGTCAATCAGTTTTAGAGCCGTGTGTCAATGAGTTTTAGGACCTTGTGTCAATAAGTATTAGAGCCTTGTGACAATAAGTTTTAGGGCCTTGTGTCAATGAGTATAAGAACCTTGTATCAATGAGTATTAGGGCATTGTGTCAATGAGTATTAGAGTCTTGTGTCAATGAGTTTTAGCCTTGTGATAATGAGTTTTAGAGCCATGTGTCAATGAGTTTCAGAGCCTTGTGTCAATGAGTTTTAGGGTCTTGTATAAATGAGTATAGGGCATTGTGTCAATGAGTATTAGAGTCTTGTGTCAATAAGTTTTAGAGCCTTGTGTCAATAAATATTAGAGCCTTGTGTCAATATGTTTTTGAGCCTTGTGTCAATGAGTATTAGGGTCTTGTATCAATAAGTTTTAGAGCCTTGTGTCAATAATTTTAGGGCCTTGTGTCAATGAGTATTAGAGCCTTGTGTCAATGTGTATTAGGGCTTTGTGTCAATAAGTATTAGGATCTTGTGTCAATGATCCATAAGTACGCCTGTATTAATGAGTGTTAGTTTTTGAGCCTTGTGTCATGAGTATTAGGGCCTTGTGTCAATTAGTTTCATGACCCTGTATTAATGAGTATTAGGGTCTTGTGTCAATGAGTATTAGAGCCTTGTGTCAATGAGTTTTAGAGCCTTGTGTCAATGATTTTAGGGTCTTGTATCAATGAGTATTAGGGCATTGTGTCAATGAGTATTAGAGTCTTGTGTCAATAAGTTTTAGAGCCTTGTGTCAATGAGTATTAGAGCCTTGTGTCAATAAGTTTTTGAGCCTTGTGTCAATGAGTATTAGGTTCTTGTATCAATATGTTTTTGAGCCTTGTGTCAATGAGTATTAGGGCCTTGTGTCAATGAGTATTAGAGCCTTGTGTCAATGACTATTAGGGTCTTGTGTCAATGAGTTTTAGAGTCTTGTGTCAATAAGTTTTTGAGCCTTGTGTCATGAGTTTTAGCCTTGTGTCAATACGTTTTAGAGCCTTGTGTCAATAATTTTTAGGGCCTTGTGTCAATGAGTATTAGAGCTATGTGTCAATGAGTATTAGGGATTTGTGTCAATGAGTATTAGGATCTTGTGTCAATGAGCCATAGGTATGCCTGTATTAATGAGTATTAGGGCCCTGTGTCAATGAGTATTAGGGCCTTGTGTCAATGAGTATTAAGGCCTTGTGTCAATGAGTATTAAGGCCTTGTGTCAATGAGTATTAGGATCTTGTGTCAATGAGTATTAGGGTCTTGTGTCAATGAGTTTTAGAGCCTTTTGTCAATAAGTTTTTGAGCCTTGTGTCAATGAGTTTTAGCCTTGTGTCAATGAGTATTAGGGCTTTGTGTCAATGAGTTTCATGGCCTTATGTCAATGAGTTTTAGGATCTTGTGTCAATGAGCCATAGATACGCCTGTATTAATGAGTATTAGGGCCTTGTGTCAATTAGTTTCATGACCCTGTGTCAATGAGTATTAGAGCCTTGTGTCAATGAGTATTAGGGCCTTGTGTCAATGAGCATTAGGGTCTTGTGTCAATGAGTATTAGGGTCTTGTGTCAATGAGTATTAGGGCCTTGTGTCAATTAGTTTCATGACCCTGTGTCAATGAGTATTAGAGCCTTGTGTCAATGAGTATTAGGGCCTTGTGTCAATGAGTATTAGGGTCTTGTGTAAATGAGTATTAGGGTCTGGTGTCAATAAGTATTAGGGTCTGGTGTCAATTAGTTTTAGGATCTTGTATCAGTTAGGATTTCATGTCAATGAGTTTCAGGGCCTTGTGTCAATGTGTTTTAAGGTGTATTGGGTCTTGTATCAATGGGATCCATGGTTTTGTATCAATGAGTTTAAGATTTGATCTTGGTCATACAAAGTCAGGGTTTGAACTCCAACCTCCCAAATGAGGAGTGGTCACTCTACTATCTGAGCTAAGACAGATAGATAAAGAAGAGAATAATAAAACTGGTAATTAATGTAAGGATATAGAAAAAAACATAACAGACAACTTAAAGAATAAATTATATTTTATCTGTATATTAAGCATCAATAATGAATGACAATATTTGAAATTTTAAGTCTGTTTAAGTGTTCTATTCCTGTTTATGTACTAATTATATTACATCATATTATTTAAGAAGTAATAAGTCTTTTGTCACCAATGTCTTGACTATAAAACAGGCCCCAGCTGAACAATCATTTCTTAACTAAGATTTTACTAAACTTAAATCTGTGAATTTGATACTATAATAATGTTGTTAATTTTCAAGATATTCAGGAATTAAAGGTGTCATTTTGGAGAACAGACAAAGCTTATTACAGTTAACATTAAATTTTGTGAAAACCTTTTCTTTGTAGTAACATAACATGTTGCCAACATTTACCAGATTTAAGTTCAGAAAAAAACTTAGTTAAGGAATTATTTTGAAACCCCAGCCAGGTGTATTTGTGCCTGACAGGTACACAGATTGTTAGGAGTTTTTTGCAACTCAGTGATTAGTTCTCTAACACCTGTTATGTAATCAACGACAGGTAAAAACCAAATGACAGATTTGCTGAATCTTAACAACTTTTATGAGTATCCAGGTTTACAGACATTTAAAGTTGTATTTCCCTGATATATATATATAACTGTTCTTATAAGTTGTATGATGTATTATAATGTATTGTTATGTCTGTGTATGACAATAATAACTTGTCAACAGAATATTAAAATATTAAAAACTACAGCCTGTGTGTTACTCTGCCAAGCATTCTGCTATTTGTAATCATTATCCCTGGGACCCTACAATGAGCCACTCTACAACTTGTTACAATGGGTCCCTGAGATGAGCAGACATAGCCCCTGGTAATGTCACTGCCTTTCGAAGTCATGGGTTGTGGGTTCAAACCTCACTCTGGACTTGGAAAATTTTCTGAGACGATTTTCATCTCCTGCCCATGCTAGACCTGTAAAAAGCTCAATACTAGTAAAGTTTTTCTGACGAGACTTAAAACTGAGGTCCCATGTCTAATGTGCACGCTAAAGACACCTTTGCAGAGTAAAACAAAGTAGGCCTGTGTGACCACTACAGAGGACACTTACAACTATAAAGCAATTGAAACAGACTGAGCAAAGATAAGATTACTCAAACACTTTACATGAGTACCTGTTGTCACTGTTCCCAACAGATTAGCCATTCTACAATTAGAAATTGTTGTCCCCAAGTACCTTAGATCACATACACACTCCATAATTATGAATAGTTGCCCCTGTGTCCCCTTCAAGGCTGTGCCAAGCATTTGCAACAATTATGTGGACAACTTAGCTCTAGGTCATACCTAGTGCAGCAACCACCTCACTTATATCTCTATCTTTATAGATGTAATAAGCTTAAGGTGATCTTCAATAAGACATCTACAATTCATTAATATCTTGAAAAGTAACAAAATTATTCAGATTTCAAATTTACCAGATTACAGTTTAGGATAATCTTAGTTAAGAAATGATTGTGAAATCTGGGCTAAGTCTCTTAGATGAGATGCCCCATTGTCTAACATCATTTTCATCAAGACATAATGTATCACTATTTATACTGAATGGCAATAACATTTATGAACAGAGATTTTTTATATATCAAGAAACAAAACTCTTATTTCTCAAGCTTGTAAAATGGGTTTAAAGAGTTATCTCCCTTATATTGAAAATAAAGCTTGATGAGGACAAAATAAAAAAAAAAACAATACCTATTCTAATTAATAAATCTTAAGCCTTTTCAGTAGCTTCAGGGTTTTTTGAGTGAAAAAAAAAATACAAATATATCACCATCTTATTTTTTTTAACTTTGAAAAATCTGAAGGAATTGAGACTTCCATTTGCACCCTCTAATAAATGTTTAATTTGACTGAAAAAAGCCTTAAAATGACAGAATCAATTCTTAATATTCTTGTGAAAAATATAGTTTTATTTAGAATTTAAAGAGGTTATGATACAAAAGGAAATCTTAATCTTACCAATCTTACACGATGGCAAGAAAGAAAAAGAAAATATTTACCTTTTATTTCTTGTTTCATCTCATAGAGTAATGGACTACAATGACTGCATTTAATAGCCAAAGTTACTGTTAAAATAAAGAAATGCATCAAAAAGTTTATTTTCTAGGTAAATGGTTTAAAAATAGGACAAAAAACAACAAAAAAAGATAAAAACAAAGTACTTAACACATATATAAGATGAATGACACACTAACTATATCATCTTTTTTACCTTTAAATTTCTGGTTTTTGTTTGTTTCCTTTACAGAAATGTCATGTTTTTCATAAAAAGATGCGTGCAGGAAAGCGTTTTCTTTCAAAACAATACATCACAACCACAAGATACATTATGATCTGTACATGTTGTTATTTCTGCAAAAATGTTCTCAAAACATGAAATTTTTTTTTTTTTTTTTTTTCCTGTGCTTAAAGGTATAAATAGGAGGAAATCAGTGAAAAAGTAAATTTAAGACATTACAATTTTACAATTACTCTACCGGAATATTATATAATTTTGACATTTTAGTAGGTGTATATGATCTGATATTAACTTAAAAAACATTCAAAATATTCAACAAGGCGATAGCCCAAGTCAAGATTTTTTCGATATCTTAATCAAGGCTGCCACTTAGAGGATGGTAAATTGAGGAAACCAAAGTTTCAGCAGAAAACTACTTGTATAAACCATTGGGAAGTGATCTGCCTATGTGGGATTCAAATTTAGGCAATAAACGATTCTGTGATTATAAACTGACATATAAGACCATTAGTTTAGGATTAGAAAGTTTGTTTTCTTACATTTGTTAATGTGTACTTTGTGTATTTGTGTGGATCCACATAATCCCTTCATTACATCTAATTCATTTCTATCTTTGAACATTGCAGCAATGCCGCCACTGTAAAATGTAACCACTGCTTTACGAACTTGATCTGTTGCAGCAATGCCACTGGTAAAGTGTAAAAATTCCATTGACTTCTGGACACATCTCCCATTGACCTCTGGACACATCTCCCATAGACCTCTGGACACATTTTGACAGCTTCATCATTCTAGAGTTGTAGACCTGTTAGTGATTAAAAACATAATTGAATGGTTAAATACATTACAATTTTGTTAAAATTAATTTAAGATAAATTAAATGTATATACAAACTTAATTGTCTATCAAAGTGTGTAGCTGATACAGTATTTGGTAATAGTGTGCAAGATTATGAATTACAGGATACAGGCCTGAATTTGAAGACTGTGTCTATCCCTTGGAAATCTATATTGAAATGTCTTCAAAAAATATATATCATTCATTAGAGTAAAAACTAAGTAATGACCTTGACATCTGATGTAGACTTTGACATTATTTTGAACAAAATATCAAGAAAACATAAAAATTGAAAATCCTTATTACTGGTACTGCAATGTTGACACTTGGTTATTCAGAGTAAATTGTCAAGAACAGGGGTCCTGAGTTTTTTTGCATCCTTGATTGATTGGGGCTTTATGTTCCAGTCAATAATAGTTCACTTATATGAGGCCATCACCAGCTATGAGTGAAGTGAGAATTTTACCTTTGCATTGTGCTTAGGGGAATGTGCAGTGGGAGTTGTTTAGTGTGTCACACCTGCCACGACAAAATAAAAGAAGAAATGTACTTTTCAAATTACTTAAATGCCAAAACTGCATGCAGTATATATTACTTACAGCAGACTTATTTAAAAAAAAAAAAAAAACCAACAACAAGAGACCCAAAATGGCCTTAACATCCACATGAGTGCAAGGAAAGTATTTCACAATGAGACAACGTTTTAAAGTTTTACTACTGAGGCTAGTTCACTGTGACCTTCAATGTAGGTCTAGCAGCTTTGCAAACTTGCTAGAGCTTCATGCCTTGATGCTTTATATGAAGTTCTAACTTTTGGACCTCTTGGTTAATGAAAACATGTTTCAGGTTTCACTGTGGCACTATGTGGGTCAAGGTCAATTATCTTTGCAAATTTGGTAAAGCTTTATGTCTTGATGTTAAGTATGAAGTTTCAAGTTTCTAGGCTACCTTATCAGTTCCTGACAAGTAAAGGCTTAAAGTGTTTACTATTAAAATATTAAAAGTCATTGTGACCTTGAATGCCCATCATGGCAACTGGTTTTGCAAAAACTCTGGCAAAAGAACATCCATGTCAAGTGCCACTATTACTCAGGCTACTGATTCTGGAGACGGCAGACAAAAAGTGATAACTATAGAAAACTACAAAGTGATATGGGTGAAAGAGTTATCCCCCTTTCAGTACATTAAATAATAATTTTAACATTACAACAGTTATAATTAAGGTAGGTGGCAGGTATAGATTTTTGTAAAATATGTGTTTTGTTTCTGAAATTCTAGTTTTTTAGGGTAACAAGATTATAAGGATCAGCATAAAGTTACTGTCACCAAGGCCATCTTGTAAATACAAAATGTCATGTTGATGCATCAGAACATCCATAGCTTTAATAATCATTAAAACATTAGACCATATTTACTATAACTCAAATTTTGCTACACATGATATGTATTATATAAATATATATTGTCATGTTGCTAAGCAACCTGGTTACACCTTTAGGGAAATCTGATTTTTCAGACATACATATATATCATCCTTTATCTACTATAAATACCTGCATGATTTTATTATGATTGGATATAGGTAATACATGCAGATTTATAGAAATATTAATTCTTTCTCTTAACTCTCGCCACCACCTCCACCCCCCCCCCCCCCCCAAAAGTCTATAAAATGTGTTATACTGGTAATGCAGTTTACAACTACCTGCCTTAAAGGCCACCTCTATATAAGGACCACCTGCTTATAAAGGCCAATAGAATTGTATCCCAATTGTTCTTTATTCATATTATTTGAACCTGTAAATAAAGGCCACCTGACCATAAAGGTCACTTTTACTAGTTCCCTTGGGTGGCCTTTATTGTCAGGTTTGACTGCAAGCTTAAAAAATCAGAAGTTTTTACATGTTTTAGGCAACAAACAAACAGATTTGAATAAAAACTCACCAGGACCTTTTGATATTAATAAAGAAATGGAATTTTACTTTCACACTTCATGTTAAATTGCACTTATCTCAGCCTTACCATAACCTCATGGTAGAAAATAAAATTCCATTTCATCTTTCACAGACCAAAAAAACTTGAGTGGCTTGTTTTTGTTTTGTTTTGTTTTGTTTTTTTTTTTGTCAGGATGACATTCACATTACTTGCTTCAGTAACAACTTGTGGTTAAAGAGATCATTGTGTTGAAGCAGCTTCGGTTTTGACAGACATGAGGCTCTGCCTTCTAATTCAATCATCTACTATTTTACAGACATGAAGCTCTACCACATCTTTTGACACTTCGAAAAAAGATGTGTTTGTGACGTCAAACTCAGCCAAGTCACTCTGCAAACATCCGTTAACACTTCAAAAAAGGTTGTGTTTGTGCCACATCGTGTGAGCATCTCCATGAGATTATGGGGACTGTTTTGATAGTGTTTCAAACAAGGAAATAGAATAGAATTGTAAATATGAATCTATGGAGCTTTGTTACTGGTATGATGTCACAACACAGGGTATCAATCTTTTATGTTTTGATTTACTGGAAACGTATTAGAAATTTAACAAAGGAAACTGTCCATCCATCAAATGTTTTATATTCAGTTACCTGTGCTGTAATCCATTTTTATGCAAGCATCTTTACCATCTTTACGATTATTGCAGACATATTAAATCCACAGTAGAAGAAAGGAATCTGTGAAACATGTATGGTACATGTCAATAGACAACACAACAAAGAACATGACAGAATAGACTTGCCAATGTTAAAAATGTCAAACAAGTCAAGAAAAGACAAACATTGTTATTACCAATGGTAACAGTAACCAATGAGTATAAATCAACTGACTCTGGATGGTTGGTTGAATGCTGTTTAATGTCACATCAGCAATTTCAGTGTGTGTGTGTGTGTGTGTGTGTGTGTGTGTGTGTGTGTGTGTGTGTGTGCATTACATTTACAATGTACTTATTAGCGCAATTTATGGCAACTAAAATAAGAGTGCTGGTAGACTCATCTGCCATGTCGCAGAAAAACACTGTAGACCACATAGCCCAATAAAATGGTACAGAGCTGAACAGTAAAGGGTAAAGGCATATAACAAGGAAAAACTCCTGGGGCCAAACCTTTGGTGATGAGATGCATGCCATAAGTTTCATGGCTACCTGGTATTTGCCTTAACCACTCAGCCACCAGGATTCCTACCAATTTTGAATGGGTGCTGGCAAACTACTGTTAAATAATTCATAGCTAGTCTATCTAAATCGTCAAAATCAAAAGTTAGGTTTAAAAAGAATGTCTGTTTTCAATTAAAAATTTCAAAATTAATAACTTATTAAATCATTAAAATACTAATAGAAAATGTCTGATTTTCTGTATCTTATGGACTACTAGGGAAATTCTTATTCTTAATTCCCAATCTTTAAATGTCAAATAAAAGTAATCACTAGTAAACAGAACTGGATTGTCTGTTTATTTTAGAGTTATTAGAAAATATCTTATTTCACTTCATTAATTTCTTTAATTGTTGGAAAGGAAAAAATAATAAAACACATTAATTTGTTAAAGCTGATTGCCACTAGCACTGGATATTACATTTCATATATACATGATTGGAGTAACAGGCAATTTCAGTAATAGTAATAAAATATTAACTTATGTATCCTTATGGAAAATTTAATTTAACTTTGGTTATAAGTCACCATTTCATTGCCCATGAAGGTGTAGTTATATAGTTTTTATTTCATTGCAAATATCACAAATTTCTTGTGCGTTTTCTAATTCCATTCAAACTTGTCCAAAAAATCTGATTTTATTGTTTTATAAAAATTCTGATTTCTCAGCAATAAATCATCACAAGTGTAACAGTTTATTTTATCCCCCATGAAATAGTTTCCTAGGATAATATTTTCTTGTGAGATTTGTTCCATGGATAATATTTTAAGAAATAAGCCACAACATTTATTCCGCCAAATAGATTTTACCCTAAAATTATATTCTCCTGGACCCGGATAAAATTATCGATTACACAAGCAGATAGTTCACATTTTGTTATGCAAAAAAAAAAAAAAAAAAAAAAAAAAAAAAAAACTTACTTAATACACTAGAAATTACATTATTATTATTATTCTGTATCATAGTGCTAGCACTCCGTTTTGCCAACAATATAGAGTGTCAGTGTATACTGTACCCGAAATGCGTGTGTATGCACTCCGTGATTACGGACATGATTGCACGCTCGATCATGATCAATAAAATCTCCTCTCGGCATATATATCTTTTAGGCCTTGATATTTAATCAAGATGCGACAAATACGTACACACAATTAGGTGAATAACCTGCATTTGACTCTTAGACATTTGACATTGAAAAAAGTAAACAGTGAACATTGCGTGTATCAACCTAATCGGATTTCCCACCTGGATATGGAATAATATTTCCGGGAAAGTACGAAAGGGATTCGAAAATGTGAATCAAATACCTAAGCGATAAGAAAAAGTTGGTAGTTTTCAAAGTAATCATTTGAAAGTTTGAAAACAATTTATTATGGTTATTTTGTATTATTTGAAATGTTTATAAACGTCACGCCCTGAAATACTCAGTCAGATATATTTAACATGAAAAGATAGATTTTCGGTAATATTTCGGATATGAAATTATTTCCCTTTGATGGTGACCTATATTTGTGCGACGTGAACCGAGACCTAAACGTCTTCTAATGAGGAACAAAAATCAGATGATAGGAACGAATCGTTAGCAGGTACTTGTTGTAGATACAGTATATATGTTTTGTAAGATACATTCTTAAAATTTTATATGAGACATGAACGCCTTTTATTTCAAAATATCAACAAATATTTGTCCAAATTTTTATTCATGTGCGAGCGCAATATTTTTAGGGGGGGGGGGGGTAGCCTACAATGTCTACTGTCTTTCTGGTATTTATTCTGTCTTCTCCGTTTAGTAACCAAAAACTCCAGATTTTGAATACCAAGGATGGTTAATTTGATTGACGTTCTAAATATTCTAATATTTGACTGCTGACAGCATAGGAGCATGTATTTGGAAGGTCCCAGGTTCGCGTTCCGGTTTGACTACGTCATTTTTCCCTTTCCTGTTACATTTGGGGGTAGTCAGACCCTGTGAAGTTACTGACCAACAGGTTGGTCCCAGGGTGGAACCTGGTGGTTTCGATTTGAATGAGTTGAATCATGGAAGGGGGAATGTGTGGGGCCAGACTAGATAGCTGCCCGTTAGCTCAGTGGGTAGAGCATCCTGTTAGTATGGGTAAGGTCCCTGGTTCAAGTCCCAGTTTGGCTGCTGCATTTTTCCCTTTCCTGTTACAAGTGCAAGTTTCTGAGATTGACAGGATATTTGGGTATAAAACTGTTATTTCATACTAATCTCTTTTAGAGATTTGGGACCATACACACAAGACATTATGCAGTAATTTTGTTTGTTTAAAATCATTACTGAATTTAGATATTTTTCCCGGGGGAAATTGACTGAAATATAAAACATTATTGTTGTTGGTTCATATGAGGCTTCATTGTGGACCAACTTAGTTGGTATCATCCCTTTATTACATGTTGTAACATATGATACTTTGGAGTTAAAGTATGAGTTCTCGTCTGATATATTGGACATTTTATAGTTATTATACACCCTTCCGATAAATCGCGACACCTGGCGGGAGTGCCATGATTGATAGTAGAATGTGATGTCATACAGGGAGTTATGAAAGGGAAATACTAGCATTTCGTATTTTCCCTCAATATAATATTGTTTTAAAATTAAATATTAAATTTCAATTTTAATTACATATCGCTGGTATTTAATTCCATGACTTTAAAAAATAATTTGAAATTAATATATTTTTCATTAAAAATTTTAAAAATTGATTTTAATTGTTACATAATAATAACTGTTCCATGACATATTTGTTATTGTAATACCAAGTCATGGGCAGTCATTCGGAACTAATTAGGGCACTGATTTTGATTACCTGATTTACAGGAGAGAAAATGCTTCGGTCCAACCTAAGGACAATTTGCTTATGCATGAATGAATCCAGGTGTGTCAGAAGTAGTCTAAGCTTTTCGTTAATCTCAGAAGATTCTCAGTCGGTAGAATTATTTAAACGAGAGAGAGAAAGAGAGAGAGAGAGCTACAAACATTGCATTTTAAGTATTCTGTAACTCAGTGAATAATTATATAAACGAACAAATTATCTATCCGAAAAAATTATAACGAGTCATGGGATAATTATTTATCCGACATTTTGAAACTTAACATATTTGTATTACAGTTTAAAGATGATAAATAATAATAAACACCGCGTAATTAGTATTAAAAGTTATTTATTTATTTATATTCATTTTTATACTTTTTGATTTTTTGACAAATAAGTATAATATAGCCAAAGCAGTGATACGACACTACATGAGAATAAATCAGATATTTATCACTGTGTATTATAATCAGGTGTTGACTTGTTCATCTCGTAATCAGATAATCTAGAGACTTGTTAATTGCAAATTGGATTAATGAAACCAATTAAAAGTCCTATTTTTTAAGTCAACTTAGGTAAGGATGCCATCATTTCTACTTAGAATCAGTTGTTATTTATATAAATTTGACCGAAATTTTAACTATACAACCGAAATTTCAATGTTGTTTTTTTTTTTTTTTTTTTTTTTTTTTTTAAATATTTTTATTAATAATTTTGAAAAGAAATATTCAGAACCTTTAACATTTTTAGCAATAACGGATGTTTCTTTAATGAAAGTTTAATCCGTTGAACAATGATTTTTAAACACAACTTTAAGATGTCGCTAATTTGTAATCACAGGAAAATTTAAGTTTTCAAATTATTTTGACTATCAATTATGTATCTGAATTGTTTAATTTATATCAATATTTTGTAAATAAGTTTTATGAAAAATCCGATTTTATAAAATAAATAAAGATAAATAAGAAAAAAGTGGAAGGTGAACGTTTGTAGTAATTTGATTAAAAAATTAAAATATTTCCAGTCTGATAAAAATATGAATTTCAAATGTCCTTGAGGGTAATTAAATAAACCAAGATATTAATAAATATACGTACATGTATGATATTTTTCAAATTTGAACATTTACAAATTGCAATTTTCTAGTAAAAAAAACTTATTATTATGTTGAAGAAATTACAACAAATTCTACACAATCCTTTACAATGTTAAGTGTCTTTTTATGTTTAAAATTTGTTTAATTAGCCCATTCATAATTTGTAATTTGTAATTTATTTAAAGTAATATTCGCTTTGTCGGTTTATCATCTCACCTGTAGCTTACATATGACACCTAACATATACTCGAGCTGAGTGAATATACACCCTTTAAAGTAATATTCGCTTTGTCGGTTCATCATCTCACCTGTAGCTTACATATGACACCTAACATATACTGGAACTGAGTGAATATACTGTACATGATGATGGGATCGATAGATAGCCTTCCCGGTGTGACGTCATATCAAGAGCGATAACCAGTTTCCGGCTATTTCTGGAAGGGTGTATACCATACCTCCTATAGTCAGTGGTGCTTATTTGTTTCAAATACAGGGTCAGCTCTACAATTTGCTAATGCAGCCAATTGCTTATTTTTATAATTTCTGGCTCATAAAAATAGCTTTTGGTTCAATAAATTTTATCAATTTCATAATGAGGGAGAAAGAAATTGCTTCATCAATTTTCCTTCTGCCTCATTTATTTATTTATTTTTTTTTTACAAAAGTATGTAGATTAGAAGAACTACATTTCAGACAATTTTAGTTGCTTTTTTTCTTCGTTTTACTTGCTCCTCAACATATATATTGGCTCCTAGATTTTAAAATTGGCTTCTGTTTTGGTTCCAACTTTTTGACAGCACAAAGCTAACCCTGAAATAATTTGTTTTTACTTCAAAAGAAGATGAAATGTGATGTCAATTAATGCATATATACTGGACTTTTTGGTGCATGTGTTAGATGTGTACATTTCATTATGACTGTTACCTCAAACTTTTTGTTCTGTGTGTTATAATAGTAATCAATACTGTAACTAGTTGGTCTGTATTCTTTAAAGTTTCAAAATTAGAATAGAAAGTGTTGATATATTGTTAAAAAACTGAAAATTAGGAAAATTATTTGTCACAGAACAGGAAATATAACAGAAATATTTAAAAAATTAAAAAACTTGACTCAGTTGTTTTTAGACAAAAACTTAAATTTTAGCGGAAGATGCAAACAAAATTTGTCTTCTTTCTTTAATGAATTAATTTAAAAATTGAGAGCAACTGATGCCCCTCACTCACTCACTCTCTTTCTCTCTTTCTCTCTCTCTCTCATGCATTATTTGTGTAAACACCCAGTTATACCTCATTGTTAAACCTTTATTTACTCACAACAAATAAACTTTATCACATGGTTTTATCATGTTTTAACTCAAATAATTTATCTATCAGAAAATTGGGATGGTTAAAAATGTTTAATGAACATCTTATGATATTTATTGCAAAACTTCTTAAATAACAAGAAGTTAATTCCATCATTTAAAATTTCAATTGTCCAATGCATCACTTTTCATTGAAGAAGTAAAAGGAAATTTTTTGGAGATGTAAAAATAACTGTTTATTATCCATTAATATGTGGATAATATCAGTTAGTCAACTAATTAATAATTTGAAATTGGACACAACGAGTGCAACATCCTACATGTATATATATCTATTTAAAGTATAGCCTGTTACTATTATGTGAAGTAATTAATTATAGGGTAGGTCAACCAGGGATTTTTCTGACCTTTTTGGGAAAAGGACCTTGGGATAAAATTGGGAAAAAGCTTAACAAAAATGTAATTTTTGGAAAAATCACAACAACATATTAGAAATTCTAGACCACTATAATACTGGTAATTGAACAAATTATATTGGTTTCACAGCAAAATAGCCCTGTCTCTTTTGTCTCTATATAAATCATCCAGGAAAATGTGGGTTAATATAGAGCGAAATCGTAATCAGAAAGAGATATCCTCCGAATATGATTTTGATGATCTTGTGATTTTTCTTTCTTCAAAAAGTTGATAAACGTAGTTAATTGGGATTTTTTTACTACAGAATTGGGAAAAATGTATGTTTTTTTGCATTGGGAATGGGTCCCTTTACCGGACCCTGTGGATACCAAGAAAAATCCCTGTCAACCTTTTGCGATTATTATAAATTGTCTTTATAATAACATTCATATTAAGTTTTTTGTACGTTGTACTATCATTTTTAAGTGATATGACAAGTACTAATTTGATTGATCTCAGATTATTCAGCTTACCATATTTTAAGTGATAAAATTGCCAACTTAATAGAATATATAGATTTATTTTCCTTCCTGTCAATAAAATGTGAAAAAATCTCAGTGTGAGAAATTCAAGCCACTAAGCCATCGCTTTAACAAGATCCACATCACTCTACCCTCAATATAACAGATTCAAGTCAATCATTACAAGATCCATGTCACTGATTGATCCAACATGACAGATACAAGATTCAAGTCATTCAGCTATCAATGTGACAAGCTTCAAGTCATTCAGCTATCAATGTGACAAGATTCAAGTCATTCAGCTATCAATGTGACAAGATTCAAGTCATTCAGCTATCAATGTGACAAGATTCAAGTCATTCAGCTATCAATGTTACAAGATTCAAGTCATTCAGCTATCAGTGTGACAAGATTCAAGTCATTCAGCTATCAATGAGATAAGATTCAAGTCATTCAGCTATCAATGTGACAAGATCTAAGTCACTTAATCTGAACCATCAGTGTGACAAGATCCAATTTACTAAATAATCAGTGTCACAGATTCAGATTACTCAAAATCTGTGTGACAGGATCCAAATCAATCAACTGTCAATGTCACAGATTTAAGTCACTCAACCATCAGTGTGACAAAATCCATGTCACTCAATCCACATCAATAAATCAGTGTG
The DNA here is from genome assembly GCA_021292105.1 of Anadara kagoshimensis. Lineage (NCBI taxonomy): Eukaryota > Metazoa > Mollusca > Bivalvia > Arcoida > Arcidae > Anadara > Anadara kagoshimensis. The sequence goes on along the minus strand of CM037870.1, from coordinate 41,251,173 downwards.
GCAAGATCCATGTCACTCAACCCACATCAACCATCATTGTGACAAAATCAGTGGCCCTCAACCATCAGTGTGAAGATCCATGTTGCTAAACCATCAATGTGACAAGATCTATGTCACTCAACCAAGGTCAGCAATCAGTGTGACAGATCCAAGTCATTCAATGATCATTGTAACAAGATCCATGTTGCTGAACTATCAATGTGACAAGATTCAAGTTGCTCAACCAACTGTGTAAAAGATTGGAGTCACTCAAGTATCAATGTGACAGTTTTCTTATTTTGACCCTAAGTTAGCCCTAAACTTACTTATGTTTTGTCCTTAAACTTTTCCCTAATTTTATGTCAAAAAGTTCTGTACAGTCTACATTAACTAACAAACTACCAGTATGTCATATATATAGATACTAACTACATGTATATACCAGTATGTCATATATATATATATACATGTGGCTGTGTACCATATCAATGTTTATATACCAGTAAAATTTGGATCAAAGGTACCTATATAGATGGATTTAATGAGGGTCACCATCAAATGGCAACTTAAAATAATAAAATTCTTTTTGATCAATGTGTATAAAATACATAAAACCTGTAAATATGTTAACAGTTTATGATGTCTTTGATGTATTGTCAAACATCATTGACCTGTCCCCTTGACCAGTGATCTTTCATTAGGAACTTCCATATACGATGGCGCATCCAATACATGCCTCGGGAGTGTTAGTATTCGCAGGTACTACATACACAATGAACATGCCCATTACATAGACAAAAAATTGCTTATGCCCCTTATACCTAAATGTATATAATAAATATTTAAATTGAAGGTCATGCAGACAGGTCAATGTTGTTTGCATATACATGGCTAGTTTGAAGACAGTTAATATTTATATTTAATGCCCCATATCAAATTATGATTATGCACAAATAAACAGAAATCAGAGTTAAATTTAGTAATGTTTTTCTACACCTTAGTCAAGATTTTTTGCACTTATGATCAGTTCTGGGATAGTATAGGCAACCAGAGTTATCAAAAAAAACTTCTGACATTTGGCAAGCGTACTGATACTCTGATACTAGAATCAGATGGGATTCAAACTTAGCAAGATGTGCCGTTTTCATAAGCTGAGGCCCTAGATACAAAACGAAGATCATCATGCATTGAATATAAAAGATACTACCTATCTGTGGGCTTTAGGAGATGCCATCATTGGTAAGCCAATACCTCACCGCAGAAGACTACAAGAGCGAACACTACTGAGTACCCAGGTATTACAGACTACAGGCAATATGCATTCACCTTCATCATGATGGTAATGCACAAGGCTGAAGCAAGGATATACCAGTAGTTTTTAACCTTAAATCTTTGTCTGGTACCACAGATTTTTTTGTATTTTCAGTTTCAGAAAGTTCTGCAACTCGGTTTTGTTCATTTTGAAAGTACAACTGTACTATACTATATTATACCACTTGAAATTTAAACTGGGCAGTAATGTATTTTTACCATTTATAAAGTGAACCATACAGTAATGTATTTATATAATGAATTAAACTGAAAGAAGTAGTGCTTTCCTGACCGGTAAACTTATTGATTGGTAAAACTTAATTGGTGAATTGTATATATATAAGTTTATAGCTTTATTTACCATTGTGTCAACAAATAGAATTGTTTTCCATAGTGGACAGAGTATTGGAAAATTGTTTTATATATGTTGAGCTGTTAAAATAATATTTACTTTTTTATTAGTGTCCAAGGACCGGAAAGATAGAATAACATTTTTGTGGCATTTAAAGGACTTAGCATTTTTATAAAATCTGTAAATATAGGGAAAATGAAGGAAAGTTACAAGTCTATACTAACATATAAAACCAACAATTTAATCTTTAAAATTAATTCTAAGTGCTTCTGGTTAAATAAGATAATTGATGGAACGATTGATTAAACGTGGTTTCATGTCCAAGTCAAGAATATTTCACTTATATCTAGATATCACCAGCTCTAGGTGAGGTAGCAGTTTGCACTGTGCTCAGGGCAATGTGCAGGGAGAGTTCTTTAACATTCTACGCCTGATGTGACAGAGGGCATCATTTTTTAAGGGCTCTTCTGTAGGATCTTGTGAGTTTCACTTTTAATTTGCAGCCATTACCTTTTTTCATGTGTTGATCAGACCCTGGCTAAAGTTCAAACCCACAAACTCCCACTTAAAGACATTTAAATGCTTGATTGTGATGTACATGTATAATACATGAATTACTAAGTATATTTCTGTCACTGCTGTGATGTATGGATATGGACATGTATCAATTCCACATCAGATAAATTATAACTCAACCAAATCTTTTTGTATGGACATCAGTTCTTCATCAGACATATTGAGCAGTATTGATGGCTAACACTGTCTGGCAATGCTATATAACTGTGTAAATAAGATAATAGTTCTACAAACACATTTAGAATCTGATACACATAATATTTTATCAAAGTTAAATATTTGTAAAACAAAATCAAAGATACTTGATTAATATACTATCAATCTATATACTATATATATCATAAACTGTCTGTCGGTAGAAAGTGTTAATAGGAACAAGCACAATACATTGAATTTACTCATAGGTAGCATTATATGCATTATTTTCCTAGTGAAACCTTTTATGATTAATAAATGAATTTTTGTGTGGTCATATTGCTCAGAAAATCTATATTAATACATTTGGATTGTAAGCAAAATAAATATGAAGCATTTTTGATTAAGTTTATTGTAACCATTTATTTTATTCCATTGATCAATTATTTCATTTGTTTCCATTGATCTAGAAATGAAAAAAATCTGCGTCCTTTGAACATTGTCACAATTATCAGATAAAAGTTTGTTTGTATATGTACCGATAGTAAAATTTGCTATTGTAACAACTTCTACATAAAGACCACATGGTGTGTTATTAGAAACCCCCTTTGCTTCAAATTTCAAACTACAAAGATGTTTGGTATATTGTAAACACCACATTTGTACAAAGTCCATAATCTTAGGTCCTGTGGGTGGTCCTTATATACAGGTTCTATTTTAGTAGTAACAGCATCATTCTAGGGCCGGAATACATGTACAGTCAAACCTGTCTGTAAAAGCCTCTCAAGGTAACCAGTAAAAGTGGTCTTTATGGGCAGATGGTCCTTATATAAAGATTCATAGTATCAGTAACAGCATCATACTTTGACTGAAATACATGTACTTAAGTAGTCTTCTTTAACCTATTGCATTTATGTCAAAAGCTTTTCAGCAGGCCGACGGGTAGTGCATGACTGTGGATCTCTTGTCTTTACATTGTAAGGTCAGGCCCCAGTTTCACAATCATTTCTTAACTAAGATTTTTCTTAACTTAAGTTTAGCAAATTTTGACAATGTTTTTTTGAAAATATGGACAAACATTTTTGACAAAACTACATAAAAAATCTATAAGGTTGAAATGATCTTCAAAATGACACCTTAAATTCCTGAATATCTTAAAAATTAGCAAAATTATTAAGGTATGAAATTCGCCAGATTTAAGTTAAGGAAAATCTAAGTTAAAGAATGATTGTGAAACTGGGGCCAGGACCTATGAGGCTATTGATTATACTTTGGAGAAAGTACAGGTCTGTTGACCCTTACATTAAACAATAATTAGTGAGGTAAATGTTCAACTAATACTTATGTATACGGTTCTATTACATTATACTGGTGTATATATATATAGTCATGGACAGAATTTAAAATTCTGATACAATTATGGTAATCCAGTTACCTGTTATACTTCAGTTACAATTATATAACATGTTGGAAACCCCCTTCAAGGTATACAATAATTACCTGCTTTGATGAATAATATATTTATTTTTTCCAGAGGTTCAGGAATATCAAGTTAGCGATTAAGCAAGGTAGGAATTACGACATGTAAATAGACAAATCTAATGAAATATTCATTATATACTGGCGTTCATTTAATCAATTGTACGGTATTGTTATATATATATATAGTATATATATAGTATATAAATACATATGTGTTATATTGTTTTAATTTCAGCTACTGTATGGATACTGAGTTGTAAAACGGTACCTAGGAGAGTCTTACTGAATATAGTCGTGTAAAGTGTACACGTATGTGCGTACTATCATCATGTGTTTTAGCTTAAGCTGATAAAACAATACCTGGGGTATGTATTATTTCTATTTACTAGATATTTATGGTAATTCTATCAGAATACAGGTAAAACATCATCTGGATGATTTTATAGTACAGACTTTGTACAGGTATTTCTATATATGCCAGTGGAACGAAAGCACAAGTGAAGTTTATTAAGCCCCTCCCTTTAAGCATTTTCAGAATACCGTTATGTGCTTCAGAGGGTGGAAATTAGACTAGGATTGTTCTATGTAAGGAATAGAAAGGATAAAGATAATACATTGTCCTGGAATGTGTTTCAGCTACATGTAGTAGAGAATAAAATGGAATTTTACTATTTTCATTGATGGAGATTAATCTTAAAATTTGTTGCTGTAACTAATTAAATTTATATATTTGCAAGACTTCAATTCTCATTGTGTTTTACCTTAATTGGTAAGTGCAATTTGATGGAATTACCGTAGATTTGGACATAAGTTGGTGAGTGCAAGATAAGCATTGTTGGTATGGTAAATCAATGGAATAAGATTTGTACATATTAAGTAGGTAAAATTTAGGTGTAATTCTGAAAATCATTTACCAGTCTGTAATACAGTATATCTTTTCTTCTCTTATATTAGACACACAATTCTCACATTTTACTGGTATAAAATGTTTTCGTTTTACTCCTAGGTAAAGACAATCTTCTTGTGCTATATGACGTCGCAATATCACTTCAGTTGAATGTAAAAATAAAATAGATTGTGACATCATCGGTTGAAAATGCAAACATTTTACTTTTTGCTTAGTTTGGGTTATTTTTATGATAAAATCTTTACAAAGCAGTACTCAATATATTGGACACAGGATAAAAATCAACCTCTGTTTTGTAGCGAGGACTTGGAAATCTCAGCCTTTGGGGTCTGATTTCTATACATCTCCACGGCAAAGCAGGGGTCGATTCTGTCCTCAATCTAACATCAATGATAATGCAGTATCTGTGGTTCGTTAATTTTATTTTCTTGACAAAAATGCTCATTTCTATATTCATTTCTTTTTATTTTAAAAATCTCAATGATGTCACAAAAGAAGATGAAATATGTGACAAAAGCATAAAGACTGTATATGGTTCCCTCCAAAGATCTAGTGAAGATAAATTACAACCAATTTAAAGACAAAACATGTGACAAAAGTAATGGACAAAGGCATAAAGACTATATCTGGTTCCAACCAAAGATCTAGCAAAGATAAATTACAACCAATTTAAAGACAAAATATGTGACAAAAGTAATGGACAAAGGCATTAAGACTGTATATGGTTCCAACCAAAGATCTAGCAAAGATAAATTCCAACCAATTTATTTATCTTGCCAGCAGCTCTGCTTACACCTATAGATCTGACATAGTAAACTGACAGATAAATTCAGACTTATTAGAACTGATATGATCTTTAATATAAATTTGTACCAAAAAGACTCAGAAATCTAAGTCCATATTTATCATATAATTATTGATCTATCCCTGCACTCATCAATATTGTATTAGTAATAACAATTTGATTGTCTATCGCCAGCTTTTATAGATAGGGATACTTCTTTGAAGTGTGATTAAAAGTTATGATGGACGTCAGCATTGTCTAGTTGGGATAACTTCAGCCGTTGAATGATAGAATGGCCTAGATGGATGCCAGCCTTATAAGCTTTTCATAAATATTGTTTCGCTTGTCCAATTATTGAAGTATCACCAGTGATTGGTTAAGTTTCACACTATCCATATTTTTATTTATGGTACTAAAGCACAATTTTGGAATATAGAGTCCCATACTGTCAGTAATGAATTTATCAAATCATTGTTCAAAATAACTGCCATCCTGTCAGCCTGAGACTGGTAAATTTTTTGGTAGGACTGATAACTTTTTTTTAACAATATCCCTATATAATTCCATAGAAACTGGTAAAAACTACAGATCAAAGCTGGTTGGATTTTCAGCTGAGATTGGAACACTGATCAAATGATTATCTCTGCTATTGTTAAGAACCGATAACAAAGTGAACCAACAACCTTGTTGTGCTAATTTATTGTTAAAGTCTGTTGTTCAGTCTGATTGGATTCAGTAGAGTCTTTCTAAATAATAGGAAAGAACTCGAAAATCAACATACTGCATGTGATGGTTTTATTAGATCTACTAGTTTCGTCGGTGAAGATCTGCGATCCTGTCTTTCCTCCCTATTATTTATTATTTGCTATTTTTAAGAAATAACGTTTTTAGATAAAATTGTGTTACCAATGTCAATGACCAATAGTATTCATTTCGTAACTAAATACCTTGTTTATTAGCATCTGTATTCTTCCTGTAATATTATCCAATGCTTATAGAACCGTTTTTTGTAATTGATAGGATGTTTTAACCATATTTATACCATATTGAGAAATACATCAATATAATTTGCCCATATTATACAGACATTATCCATATTGAATTAGGTGCACAATTCTCTTTTAATCAGAGAAATCTATACTACAAAGTAGAAATTGATATACACAAAGTCTCAGTCGGTGTAATGTATACTCAGATTATATTCATAGATAGCTATTATGGTAAATGATTATTATAGTCTCAAAAATTGGAAATAACTGAAGTGGTTTTAGAAAAATCTATATATAATACACAAAAGATATAGGTTACTGAACCTAATGTGAAAGTCACTGCAACTCTAAATCAACACAGGTTTCTAAAGATAACAGATTATTGTTACTACTGACTAGATAAAATGAAAATCATATGATTTATTGTAATTAATATTTATCCTGTTCATGATAAACTATTAGCACTACTATTAGTATATTGTTGCTTGTTATGATATTTCTTAGAGAGTCATATCCATTGTCAATCCCTGCAACCCTACATGTTTATATCAATGCAGCTTTGAAAAGATAACAAATTATTATTACTACTGACTAAATAGAACAATTGAAAGTTTTATTATTTGTTGTAATTATCCTGTTCATCATGAACTATTAGCACTTCTATTAGTACCAGTATATTGATTGTGGAGATATTTCTGAAAGAGTCAAGCCCATTGTCAAAGTCACTGCAACTCCACATGCTATGTTTCCATTCCTGGTAGCCAAAATCGCCATTGGCTACTAATTTCTTAGAAATTCTTTCAAAAAGTAACCTATTTTAGCAAATTTGTGGAAAAATACTTTAGAAAGGACTATTTTTTCACAAATTTTGGAAATTTGGCTACTAATAATTTTAAATTTGTGGACATGTGTATCAACACAGCTTTCAATAAATAACAAATTAGTATAGCTATTGTCCAGATAACTGAAAATATCAGTATTTGTCTAAACTTTCTGTCTGATCATGAACTATCAGTACTATTAGTATATATTGATTGTGAAGCTATTTCTGAGAGAGTCATATCTATGGCAGTGTCAAAGTCACAATAACCCTATATTAACACAGCTTTGAAATGATAACAAGTCATTATTACTATTGGCCAGATAAATTACATACAATATGGATATTTTTCATAACTTTCATGAACTATCGGTACTATTGATAAATATAGATACCACTACAGTAGGTCAGTGGTTGAGTGCTCACTTTGTATGTGGGAGGTAAAGTGTTCAAACCCTGTCAGAGTCTGACCAAGACTAGATAATTAAAAAGAGGTAATGATAGTTCTTTCGCCAAGCACTCTGCATTTGAAATGAAAGTCAGGGGGTCCTTCTGAAGAGACCTTAAAAACAGATGCCCTGTGTCAAAGCAGGCGTGGCAGGTTAAAGAACCCTTTCCCGCACATTGCCCTGAGTGCACCGCAAAGGTAAAAATATCTGACACTTCACCTAAAGCTTGTGACATCTAATATCAGTGAAATATTCTTGATTTGAATGTAAAACCCCATTTAATCAACCAACTACTATTAATGTATTGATTGATTGTTCACACATTTCTGAGAGAGTCTGTTTTCTCAAATTTGCCATAGAGACTTTAAGTTTTAGAATAGATATACTCTGCATGCTGATCCATCATTGTGGATCCCATTTCTTGTAATTAGCTGATTTATTAATCACTGCTAGGGCTCATAGAGGTCAAAGTTGCATCTAAAATAGATGCAATGCAACTAAAATTCTAATTTTTCCAAAATTTCTTTGATTCTTTCCAGCAAAGCAGCCAAACTTTGTCGTCGTTTCTCAAAATAAAACAAAATGTTCTTTGTATGTGTAGTTTCAGTTTGGCAACTTTTTTTATTGGCACCTGAAAATTTTTGATGAGGATCCAACTTTTTGTTAGCTTCAGATTGAAAAATAACTTCAAGACTTTTTGAAATTTGCTGGTATTGAAATAAGTGCACCTTCAAATTCTATGGTCCAGATTACAGACAACTAATTTACCGTACATAATCTAAAGGTCAAACCTTCCTGACTGAAATGCAAGACAATACTTTCACACCTGAACTTAAATAGACTAATTGTGTGATATACAACACACAGTTCTATCAAATGTGATAAATATATGTTTGTATTTACAGGAAGTCACATCCATGTAGAATTTGGGAGATAAAAATGGTTACAGTATGGCGGATTTGTGGTCGGTTACCTAACAGTCGTCAGTTACTCCTGGTCTCCTGTTTCCTGTTTGTAGCATGGTCCGTGACGTTTTACCATGTAGCTACACTAACATCCAGTAAAGGACAAAAAGAAAGTGAATATTTGAAGGTAAGTATATACGAATTGATCAATGTAAATCATGTTAGTCTCGCTGGAAACACAATACATAGATTAGTGTTGTTAGATTTTGGAGTCAAAAATAAAAAATTATGAATTTAAAAAATTTAAATAAAATTAAATAAATAAAAAAAAATTTGAAATAAAAAAATTGAAGATACAAATCTTAATTTGTCTCTTATACACTTATTGCCCTAAACATTTGAGTGAAGTAATGATGCTCTTGTGTCCCAGCTAAAATTGTGTCACTTATATTAAGTTTGTCAAATCCGAGATTGAGGCAACAGGAGTACTTAAAGAAAACTACCACTGGGAACTGCCTGAGGTGCTTTTAATCTGTAACCCTTTGCTTGGTCACTGAAAGCTTCCCCTCAATAAAATTATAAGTATTAATTGTAATACAAACTTTTATTAGAAAAAAACCAACATTTTAATAATATAAACGTAGGGCCATAGGTGATTATGTAAGAGATGATTATCAACCTCAGACACCTGAGACAGTCTGGGGTGATACGGTAGTTAATCCCCAGGGTAATTTACAGAATATACAGTTGTCTCAGTGTGATAATTAACAGAGATTTATACTTGTTGACTTGTTATATATAGTGATTTAATTTATAAAAATCCACACTGCAGTAGAATAAACTGATTTTTTTCTACGGGTTATTTTGTGTAAGGAAAATCTGTATGAATTTTAAGAATTCTTTCGTAAGGAATAATGAATCGCTATCATTGTTCGAAGCAGCAGATAATCCAAAAGTCTGTGACTGGTAACTTTTGGGAGAATCTGGTCACAGTACTTTTTCAACACTCCTATACGTCGCAATAGGAATTGATGATAATATCTGACAAGGACTGTTTTAAAATTCTGGTTTATTTGGTACACTTTTATGTACTATGGTTTAATTATAGTGGAACCTGCCTTAAAGACCACCTCTATAAAAGTGCTACCTGCTTTTTAAAGCCAGTAAAATTGTATCTTGATTACTTTTTATTCATGTTATTTGTACCTGTATATAAGGGTCACTTGTCAATTAACACTCCATTTTACTGGTTCCCTTGAGTTGTCTTTATAGACGAGTTTGACTGTACATCACTTGAATTATGTACAGTAAAACCTCTTTCTGTTTACAGCTCCAATTTACTGAGCCAAAAAAGGTTTGTAATTTTTGTCATATGAGGGGAAGTCAGAAAGTTCATAGAACAGCGTATTCAGCCAAGAGTAACACACATTTTCTTTACTTATTTAGACAACACAACCTTTAGCCATTTTAAACATATCAAGTTTATTTGTCACAACATATTTGTGTAATTCTCAAAAGCATTCAAAGTTGGTGACCATCAAGCAATGATGGAAAATCAAAATGTTGAGTTTAGGGCAGTAATAAAGTTCCTCACAGTAGAAGGATCAAATGCCAAAGAAATTTACCGGCGAATGGCCGAGGTGTACGGTGACAGTGGCCCTGCCTATTCCACAGTTGCAAAATGGTCACCTGAAGAATAACCAACGGTCATGTCGGCCAGCTGATGCCATTACAAAGGAAATTGTCACGTCTGTGGAGACCCTCATCATGAATGATTGTCGAATTAGGATTGATGTCATAACTAGGGAGTGTGACATTTCACATGGAAGTGTATACACGGTTATCCATGAGCATCTTGGGATGTCAAAAGTATCCGCAAGATGGGTCCCAAGAAACCGTAATGTGCAGGATCGCTTCCAAAGACTCCAGTCAAGTCGGGAGCTTCTTGGCATTTAAAATGGAAACCCAGAGAGCTTCCATTTACGTTTAGTACCTAGTGATGAAACATGGATTCATCATTGGGACCCAGAAACTAAAAAAGTCCATGCAATGGAAGCAACCTGGCTCACCCCCACCAAAGCAATTCAAAACCCAACCATCAGCTGGCAAAGTCATGGCTACTGTGTTTTAGGATTCTAAGGGTGTTTTGTTATCAGTTATAAACCTGCTGGAATCTCTATCACTGGGGCTTACTATGCTGATCTAATGAAGCAGCTGAAAGCTGCTATTAAGTTAAAAAGGAGGGGAAAGTTGAGGCGAGGGGTATTGCTTCTTCATGACAATGCTCCTGTGCACAAGTCAAGGATTGCACAAGCAACGATTCATGAATGCAAGTTCGAACAACTTAATCACCCACCCTACAGTCCTGATTTGGCACCCAGTGATTATTTCCTATTTAGAAATTTGAAATCCCATTTACGGGGAATCAGATTTCCTGATGATGATGGACTTAAGGCTGCCACAGAGGCATGGTTTCAGGACCAAACCGAAGACTTCTATTTCAAAGGTATAGAAAGTCTGAAAGAAAAGTGGGCTAAATGCATTGGGGTAAATGGGGACTATATTGAAAAATAATAATAAAATGTATGGTTTGTTGCGGCAATATATACCCGGTTCTATGAACTTTTTGACCTCCCCTCGTATAACCAGCATGAGTTGTTTGGGTAAAAAAGAAGTTTTATGAATACAAGCATCATTAAATGATGTCGAGCAACAGTTTGTCTTTTGACACATTTGACAGAAATGGTAACTGTAAACTGCTTGATATAAGTGTAGACATGTTTTAGTGATTTTCCTCAATGTAAGTGATGGCGCATATTTTAGTGCACCAACTATTTGTTTGTACTCGCAGTTCCTTCAATAGGTCAATGATTCAAGACAAGATTTTAGAGACCTTATTTTGGCATGGTAAAGGAAGCAGCACAACATCAAAGTAGACTTCCAAAAAAAAAACCAAGGAGCCTAAAAAGAAAGATGTGCTAGGTAGCCGAATACAGTCCAACCTGCCTTAAAGGCCATCTCTATATAAGGATCACCTGCTTATAAAGGCCAGTAGAATTGTATCCCAATTGTTCTTTATTCGTATTATTTGAACCTGTATATAAAGGCCACCTGCCCATCAAGGCGACTTTTACTGGTTCCCTTCGGTGGCCTTTATAGATAGGTTTGACTGTAATTAAGGGACCTGATAAGAAGTACTGGTGGTGTACTCTATGTATCTGGGGAATAAAGATTTGTATAGAAATATTAAAGATATAAATATTACATTGTATTTTGCAGGCTGAAATAATACGGTTAAGTGAGAACTATGTAAAAGCATTGGCCAAAGAGAATGCTGGAGTGGTTGATGGGCCGTATGCAGGAAGATTTACAGCTTATGGTATATACATATATCATTATTGTCAAGTCTACTGTGTCTACCAACGAATTTATCAGGCTAGGTTATAGCAAAAGATTGATGTTGGTTTGAAAATCATGTCCCTGTTAAACTAAGTGCTGTCACGTCTTCTGTGGCTACCATAGAATTGACCGATCGCCAGCCTTGCCCACAATGTTCCGACAAAGTCTCCTGAATTGTGTCATCTAATTACGTCACTGGCACTACAACATCTTTAGTTGCCTTGAGGCTGCTTTGGTACCGTGATGGCAGCCTGTGTCGGAACATAAAGGGCATGGCCGGTGATTCCTGCTATAACTCAGTGCTGCTTTGTGAAACATTATATATATTTAAAAGATCTTTATTGTCTAGTTGTGTGCTGTGAACGGAGTTAATATCGCAGAGTCATGATACAGGGGATTTGGTTGGAGGTAGTGAATTAGTTTTCAGATTTGTACTTTTAAAGGACATGGTACACTTTTGACCTTTGTTCATTGCCACTATTTTGGATTTTATTTTGAAGATGCAGTTTTTTGTCATGATTTTCAACATGAAGCAAATGTCTAAGTTCAAGGTCATGACCTAATCTAGAAAATTATCATTAAACTGCTTATACCATTAAACATTCAAGAAATAAAAAGATGGATTTTCCTGATAGAACTTGTTTGGGTGGCACGGAATGACACCACATTTCAATTATACCTTGTTTATAATATTTCCTCATTCTTCCTGTATTTCTTCCTTTATGTTATGGTTACATTTAAATTTTCTGATTGCAGATTTGAAGAAGACGATGGCAGTTTTGTTAGAAAACATGTTACTAAGAATCAATGAATTGGAACACAAAGTAAACAATGTAATGAACACCTCGATGAACGGGTCCATACATAACATCAGCAGTATGCATGAAATACTACAACCAGGAAATCCATTACTGGCAGAAGGTAATCTTTGTCTAGATTTCCACAAAAATTAAAAATTATTAATAACAAAATTTCCAAAATTTGTTAAAATACAGTTCCTTTAAAAATAATTTTTCCCACAAATTTGCTAAAATATGTTTCTTTATGCAAAAATAGGTTACTTTTTGAAAGAATTTCTAATAAAAAAAAACTAGTAGACAAAGACCAATTTGGGTTACAAAGAATTAAAACATATTTTCTAATTACTAAAAATTGAAATTTTTACAACATATTTTTTTTGATGTCTAAAACCATATTTTTAAATATGACCTGCCTTAACCAATTAAAAGTAAGTGATGTTTTAGATATGACCTGAGCACCTAGATACAGTGAAATACCAGTATTCATGTAATATTATAAATAAATTTTTTGTAATGTTCAAGATATAAATATTAATCTCAAAAATAGAGTTTAAATGAAACAGAAATGAAAATTTATAAAGTTATAAATTTATTAAATGGCATGTGATTGAATTGTAAAATTGATATAAACATTTATAAAGTTATAAATTTATTAAATGGCATGTGATTGAATTGTAAAATTGGCAAAATTGGATATTTCATAAAAGTTATGATCAGAAAATAATTGATAGAATAAAACTAGCCAAAAAGCTGTCACAATTTCAACAAATTTTCAATACTGGTCTCTGTCAGCATAAATATTGCAATGAGTAGACTTGTGATTTTGTTTTTAATGTGATTAAAGAAATACTTAGGCTGTTATTAGGGTATATTACCTAGCTGTAAAAAGTTTGTAACTGTAAACATTGTAAAATGGAGCTAACTTCTTGATAGCAGGCATTATACCACATTATATATAGTACACAACCTAGCCATTACATGTATATAGTGTGTAACCATAAAGGTCATAAAATTGAGCAAACTCCTTAAAGGCAGGCATTGTATTACATTACAGTACATTACCTAGCTGTTATAAAGTTTGTAAGTTTAAACATGGTAAAATCGAGCCAACCCCCTTAAAGGCAGGCATTGTATTACATTGAAATACATTACCTAGCTGTTACCCCGTATAAAGTTTGTAAGTTTAAACATGGTAAAATTGAGCCAACCCCCTTAAAGGCAGGCATTGTATTACATTGAAATACATTACCTAGCTGTTATAAAGTTTGTAAGTTTAAACATGGTAAAATCGAGCCAACCCCCTTGAAGGCAGGCATTGTATTACATTGAAATACATTACCTAGCTGTTACCCCGTATAAAGTTTGTAAGTTTAAACATGGTAAAATTGACCTAACTCCTTGAAGGCAGGCATTGTATTACATTGAAATACATTACCTAGCTGTTATAAAGTTTGTAAGTTTAAACATGGTAAAATCGAGCCAACCCCCTTGAAGGCAGGCATTGTATTACATTGAAATACATTACCTAGCTGTTACCCCGTATAAAGTTTGTAAGTTTAAACATGGTAAAATTGAGCCAACCCCCTTGAAGGCAGGCATTGTATTACATTGAAATACATTACCTAGCTGTTATAAAGTTTGTAAGTTTAAACATGGTAAAATCGAGCCAACCCCCTTGAAGGCAGGCATTGTATTACATTGAAATACATTACCTAGCTGTTATAAAGTTTGTAAGTTTAAACATGGTAAAATTGAGCCAACCCCCTTGAAGGCAGGCATTGTATTACATTGAAATACATTACCTAGCTGTTATAAAGTTTGTAAGTTTAAACATGGTAAAATCGAGCCAACCCCCTTGAAGGCAGGCATTGTATTACATTGCAATACATTACCTAGCTGTTATAAAGTTTGTAAGTTTAAACATGGTAAAATCGAGCCAACCCCCTTGAAGGCAGGCATTGTATTACATTGAAATACATTACCTAGCTGTTACCCCGTATAAAGTTTGTAAGTTTAAACATGGTAAAATTGACCTAACTCCTTGAAGGCAGGCATTGTATTACATTGCAATACATTACCTAGCTGTTATAAAATTTGTAATTTTAAACATGGTAAAATTGAGCCAACCCCCTTGAAGGCAGGCTTTGTATTACATTGAAATACATTACCTAGCTGTTATAAAGTTTGTAACTGTAAACATGGTAAAATTGAGCCAACCTCCTTGAAGGCAGGCATTGTATTACATTGAAATACATTACCTAGCTGTTATAAAGTTTGTAAGTTTAAACATGGTAAAATTGAGCCAACCTCCTTGAAGGCAGGCATTGTATTACATTGAAATACATTACCTAGCTGTTATAAAGTTTGTAAGTTTAAACATGGTAAAATTGAGCCAACCCCCTTGAAGGCAGGCATTGTATTACATTGAAATACATTACCTAGCTGTTATAAAGTTTGTAAGTTTAAACATGGTAAAATTGAGCCAACCTCCTTGAAGGCAGGCATTGTATTACATTGAAATACATTACCTAGCTGTTATAAAGTTTGTAAGTTTAAACATGGTAAAATTGAGCCAACCCCCTTGAAGGCAGGCATTGTATTACATTGAAATACATTACCTAGCTGTTATAAAGTTTGTAAGTTTAAACATGGTAAAATTGAGCCAACCCCCTTGAAGGCAGGCATTGTATTACATTGAAATACATTACCTAGCTGTTATAAAGTTTGTAAGTTTAAACATGGTAAAATTGAGCCAACCCCCTTGAAGGCAGGCATTGTATTACATTGCAATACATTACCTAGCTGTTATAAAGTTTGTAAGTTTAAACATGGTAAAATTGAGCCAACCCCCTTGAAGGCAGGCATTGTATTACATTGAAATACATTACCTAGCTGTTATAAAGTTTGTAAGTTTAAACATGGTAAAATTGAGCCAACCCCCTTGAAGGCAGGCATTGTATTACATTGAAATACATTACCTAGCTGTTATAAAGTTTGTAAGTTTAAACATGGTAAAATTGAGCCAACCCCCTTGAAGGCAGGCATTGTATTACATTGCAATACATTACCTAGCTGTTACCCCGTATAAAGTTTGTAAGTTTAAACATGGTAAAATTGAGCCAACCCCCTTGAAGGCAGGCTTTGTATTACATTGAAATACATTACCTAGCTGTTACCCCGTATAAAGTTTGTAAGTTTAAACATGGTAAAATCGAGCCAACCCCCTTGAAGGCAGGCATTGTATTACATTGAAATACATTACCTAGCTGTTATAAAATTTGTAATTTTAAACATGGTAAAATCGAGCCAACCCTCTTGAAGGCAGGCATTATATTACGGGTACTAAAACACCTACTTGTTTCTCCATAACAAGCAAATAAAAAGTGAAATTAATAGTGTTTTTGGTGTCATATACCCATAAAAATATAACTTTCTATAAACTGCTAAATATATTCCGATAGTTCAGTGAATATATACATTATATAAATGCTGATATACTTACATATTCCCAAGTTTAAAAAAAAATGCTCTGCATATCTCGAGATATTTTCTACATAATTCACTTTTTTGAAGAAAATTAGCTAATTAGTTAATTAGTTTTTAAATATTGAAAATAATAAAAAAAAAAAAAATAAGGAATAGAAAATTACATCAATGAAATAAATAAATAAATAAATACAATGATTTTACAGATTTGTTTGATATCTTGGCCTGAGATTTTGTTTAGTTTGTCGTACATGTTTTTAAGACATGCATGAGGTTTGAAGAATGACTTTGTCTTGTGTTGGTCATGTGTTACTTTCATCTTGTTTGTTAACTATATGTTTGTATATTCACATCATATTGTATTATATACTCTTATAATCATATAAGTTTTCACATTACAGAAATATTTGCAGCGTGGTAAATTTTTTGGGGTTGAATATAAAAATAAATCGGGTTTAAGCTTATTGTTTGGGATACAGAATGTTGAGGTTAAACTGGTTCAGCCTACATGGGTGTATAATTATAATCAAGAGATAATCGCGTGGTAGCATCTTGTGGGAAAGTAACTTTATTTTTGATCGGCTCTCACTCAAGGGGTTAAAGGGGTCAGAAAACTTGCAATCTTGTATGTGAGGTCTTTACTAGCCTACATAGGTTAGAATCCTGCTTGTCCTAGTGTGAGAAAAATTGTCAGTTTGCTTGCCAAAGGTCAGTGATTCTCAACCATTCCTGTCCTTTCCCCAAGCACTCTGCATTACGAAATGAAAGTCACAGTTCTTTCAGATGGAACTTAAAATAAACGTGTCCTGGTAGGCTTGGCACGTTAAGAACCCTACTGTGTAATGCCATCAGGGCAACAAACAGGCATAATTTCTGCACCTTTGTCTAGAGCTGGCAACATCTGGATATAAGTAAATTATTCTTGACTGGGACAATAAACACCGTTACTCAACCTGTCCTACATGGGCATTTATAATAGCTTGTTATAATTTGACTGTTATAGTGGGTAGAGGATGGATATGGATGAGAGACATAATTATATGTACTGTTTTTATTCTGAATGTAGCTGAGATGATAAGGTATTGTGATGTTTCAGTCATGCATGTCACATGGTGTCAATAAGTCATGTGAGCGGGTCTTACATAATTCATCAATCCCTTTTTTATTTTGTTTTAGATATACTTTGCTTCATTTTCTGATGATAATCTTCTGTCACATCTTGGATCTGTTTTTCTGCATGTTTTCTTCAGGTTACATTCATTACATAATGTCAGTTTATGTGTGCATGAACACACACACATGTATATAAATGAGGGATTGCTATTGGGTCAATTAATAGTCAAATAGTATGAATGATTTATCAATTCATTGCTATGTATCTAAGAAGTTAAAGGTAGGAATTTTTTTGAGTAAACAGTATACATGTATATTAATTCTTAAAACCATTCCATTCACACACAGACAGTCCACAATCACGCATTAAGTTTTTGATTTGTAAACAGTTGTAATGGCATCATCTTTAGTTAGTAAAACAACAGAATGTTTCCGAAAACCTGTTTTGATAAATAACATGAAAGATGGCAACACAACAAGAAGGAGTATCTAGTAGTATATGTGCTGTATTACTTGAGACCAAGGGAAAAATTCATCCTGACTAGGCAATTGGGACCAAGTTAAAAATACAGCCTTTTAGGACAAATAAGAATTTAGTGAAACATACAGCCTGAAAAGGCAAATGGGGTTAAATGAAGATTTTATATATTTGAACTTGCATGTAATATGAAATATATGAATTTTAATAAGGATCAAGATCAGTGACTTACATTGATTAACATTGATTAACCCAACAACTTGTAGAGAATCTAAAAATAATTTTAAACTGGGAAGGTTTATTTACCTGGTCTAAGTCCACACTGCATAAAGTGGTGCAATGGGAAAATAAATGTATTTCTAAGCTCTCTTTATGCTATGATCATTATGGATAACAGTGCTATGGTTTGGTGTTAAGTTATATGAATCATTAGTTAAATCTGATGTCTGTTCACTTACATAGGTGATATGCATGCTATCTTAGACCCCCGAACATTTTGGTACACAGGAAGGTAAAAATACTTAAAACAAATCTAGATTAATACTTAATATTGTTTTTTGCTGCTTATGGTATATTATTGCTTGTTTGATTTTAAGCTTCATGACACTTAAGTTTTAATATATATATTAATTTGCATATTTTAAATACATTAATTTGCAAATTTCATATATTTTTCAGCTATAGTAGATTTTACTTACATTTAAATTTTAATATTTATATATCGTACATTATTATTATTTAAATTTACAGCAGTTTACTTTATATAGATAGTTAAATGTTTTGATATGAATTTTTGATACAAGATTCTTGAGTTGATCTCCCAACCTCTGTTTAGATTTTGAAGGTCTTGAGCTGTTCAACCTCTGTGACGGTTTAACGTCTAAACGTCTTAACATTTAAAGATATGATCTTTATGCAGTGTGTAAAATACAAACATGGGAGTCAACACAAATGGATGCCTGTTAGATACAGAGTACTGGTAGATCATGGCAGATTTATTACAGTTCTAAATGACTTTCAAAATTTTAGGTTTTGTTGAAATATAATAAGGTTGAAATAGATCTTTAGAACAATTTCAACATATAAATACTAGTATTCAGAAATCAATTTCATGTTGAGTATTATGTAATGAATGAGAGGCCGTATCAATAATCTAATCACTAATTATCCATAGTTACAATTATGATATATGTGTCAATACAAACTGTGAAACAAATTGATATATCACTACCTTTAATTTTGAAAATTTCCGTGTTTGGTTTGACATATTAGAAGCAATGACAATGTGGTAGACAACAACAACATAGATAACCAAGCAGCTGATAGTGATAGACATACCAAAATTGTGTCTTAAAACTAATTTAAATAGAAAAAAAATTAATTTCACAATTTTGGTCTTAGCAAGTTACTGATTAGGAATTGCATTCCGAAATGGCTGTCTAGTGCTGTTGAATTAAAACTGGTATAGTATGTAATTACCGTATATATACAGTGATATATAACCTATATGTTGATTGTTGAGATACATATCTTATCACAAACGGTATTGTGATATATATCGTATCCTGGTATGCCTTTACCATCCCAGCCCTAATGTGTACATTGATTAGCATTCTTATTGGGTTCCCATACATATAGAATTAATGATTTATTGTATATTCTGAATATTTCATTAAAAAGAATTCAACAGTTGATAGTATGGAGTTCGCCAGCGTACCACATGATCAATACCCCGTAATGTTTTTGCGGAATGTTTTTACATGGAAATATTTCGGTGTAATATCATTTTTATGGGAAAACTTGTAGTGAAGTGATTCCGTATCCAGTAGACATAACTGTCCCACATAAACATTATGGGGTATCACGTGGTACACTGGCAAACCCCATTGATTAGGAAGTATTATTTGTAAAAATTAAATGACTTAAAAGATTCTACTAAACAAAAGAAGTTTTTTTTTATCTTCAACATTGTTTTTTTGCTTTGTAGAGTACATTTTGTATTTATCACATAACAACATTTTGTTTTCATAATACATGTATCACTAAAAATCTTATATTTTTCGTTTTGCTTGTTTTAGACGTGATTAGTTTATACTGGCACAATAAAGATTTTGTTAACTAACACCACACATGATTGTACATGTAGTCATGTAGTAGATGTTGATTTTGTAACACAGTAGCATAACACAGTAACAAGAGATATAAGAACCACAAGTCTTGTCTGAAAAGGATTTTTGTTAACCCCCAAAAATAGCACTATAGATTACAAAATGGGCAAAGTAATTTTATCAGTGTTCAAGGTTGCATCTGGACTATGGCTTTGAAGATCACTTCGGGGAAATTTCTACTTGTCTCATGAAAGACCCATGGACCTATGAACTGTCCAGTAAAATGTTAACATGTTAGAGCCCATTGGCCCAATGAACCTCGCATTGGATTGGTCCTGGTCTGAGACCATCAGGCCAGTGAACTGGCCCCAGGTCCAAGAGCCCAGGACTTACGGTTATTTTCCAGGTACCAGTCAAACTCCAGTGTCAAATATAGATGTTTTCAACCCCTGATCAAAGTCCAGTTTTAAACGAAAGAAAGCTGTTTTACCCCCTTGTCAAAGACCATTGAGAAATAAAGATTTTTTGACCCACCAGAAATGACAATGAGGACTGCAATATCTCATACTTTTCAGACACGGCAAAAGTCTAATCACATTTTCTTTTTATTTATTTTAATTTTTCCACTTATTTTAACAGAAATTTTTGATAATGTATCTGTTTTTAACATTTTAATAACACACCTGTATTGTAATTTTTATTTTAAATGAAACATTATTATTTCTATTCTCCCTTATATTTTTTGACACTAAATAGATCTCCTCCTGCACATGTCTGTTTTAACTGTTTTTCACACATACATTTCGTATCAGTACATTACTAAGTTAATTTATGATAACATGTCTTGTATGTTTTAACTGAACATGATTAAATCCACATATATACATCTATGTAACATCTATACACCAGTCCTTTGTTAAATATAATGATTATAATAATTCATTTTTCTTTTAACCATTTTAAGTTTTGTGTAAATTTAATTTTTAAGCATAATCACTCTGTAACATTGTATAAAAGATATGTGCCTTGTTACAACATTAGGACTGTTAAATCTGCAGAACTGTTGGTAACTCTGACTTTTGTTTAGTAGGCAAACCCTAGTTTGGGAGATAGAGGTTTTGCAGACATAATGGTCTTGATTGTTTAACAAGCCCTTGTTCTCTTCATGTCATTATCTCATTACACTATTACTATGAGCTGAATTTTCACAGAAGTTTTTTTTTTTAAAAGTGCCAAATCCATTTCTTCAATGGAATGTAGGAATTGGTATCCTTTGACAGTTGCATTTTTTGCTGCTTTAAATTGAAACCTTGATAATTTGATTTGTATGGCTTTTGTTTTTGATTGTATTTTGTTTTTTGTTGTAAAATTTTGCTCCCTAGATACATATGATTTTCTTTATATATTAGATTTGATCAAAGGTAAAACCCAGTCATGTGACTTAACAGCCCAGGATCATCAGCTTTACCCATTCTGTAAAGGTAAAATAGAGGTAAGTGTCAAATACAATGTATTGTGGTATGGTATGGGGGTATGGGTATGTCTGTCCGTCAAGAAGTGGTCTTGAATCTTACTTGGTACCCAGATATGATAACATTGTTCTGCAATCTGACTTCAGAAAACAAACATGATCACATGTAATAGTTTCCTGGAATTATTTGGACTTTTCGCTAATGCTGATTATTGTTGTATTAAGAAATGCAAATTTCAGCTGGTCACATGATTTGCAGACTACCTGCAAGTAATTGCATATAGTTTAAACTCAAGTCAGATGTAGTTAGTGATGTCTCTTTGATCAATGAAATATTTGTGATATAGACATTAAATACTATCAAATTTGTCAATCATTCAGCATTTGCTGTTAAAATAAAAAAGAAAGAAATATAGATGAATTTGGGGTATTAGCACTTCAAGAAAATAATTACAGCAATGAAGGTTGAAGCCTCATGAGCGTAGTCATTGACACATGTAAAACAACACACTATTAACTTGACTTGAGTGATTTTAACATTTAGATCATTAATATGTTTATATTTTTCTCTTTATTTAGTGGAATTTGTTTATATTTTGTTTTAGTGGATGAAGGAGATGTGGAAATCTGATCCCTGTTACGCCTCGTACGGAGTAGACGGTTCTGATTGTTCCTTTGTTATGTACCTAAGTGAGGTAAAACTACTGTGAAACAAACAAACAAAAAATAAAACTTTTAACACATTTGAAAAATTATTTTTCTTTTGAAGTTTTACATAAACTGTAAACAAAAAAAAAAAGAAAAATTAAAAACACAACAAGAGATTAAACACTAGAAGTTTGTGTTCCAATATTAATTCAACAATCTACAAAACTTATTGATTTTTGTTTACTTTTATATAAAAAATATGAAGTAATGTGGACTGAAGTGAAGTAGTTGTATCTCATACCCCAGTCAATTTTTTTCACTTTATATAGAGGCAGTCAGTACTGGGTGGAAGAAGCCAACAACCTTTAGCAAGTAAACTGACATTTATTTTCAAACTGGGATCGGAGTGAGATTTGTTGCTTAGACTTTGTGCTGTGATCTTTCAGTTTGAAACGCTTGGTCACTGAGGACCCTGGCCCCAGTTTCACAATCATTCCTTAGCTAAGATTTTCCTTAACTTAAATCTAGGCAATTTTGGTTATATCTTTTTGGAACTACTAGTGAATATTTTTGACAAAACTAAATGCAAATGTTTTAATCTAGAAATTATCTTAAAATTGACACCTTAAATTCCTAAATATCCTCAAAATTAACAAAATTAAAAAGGATTGAAATATTGCAATATTTAAGTTAAGGAAAATCTTAGCTAAGGAATGATTGTGAAACCGGGGCCTGAAATGCAAAAGAGACTATATATAAAGTTCTTTTTAACCTAATTCTTTTGTTTCAAATCAGAAGTTCTATTAGTTGAATCTGATGATTTCAAGGAATCTTTTATTGATTCATGTTTAATCATGTTTAATTAGGTTGAAGGTTGGTGTCCGAAGAAAGCTTGGCGTGGAAAAGTAGTACCACCAAAAGAAGATCCATCTAAAGTAACTTATGTGAGTGTTATAAGGCACATATTGCTAAGTGGTTAATGCATTAGTTTTAAAATTCAAATTCTTGCACTGCTTCAGGTTCATCATTGTTTGTGTATAAGTGAAAACAAGATCCAGGTGCCCCCTTGGGCTTTGCAAAATTATTTGTGTATCTACTAGGACAATGTAGGTTCTCAGTTTTATTTTCAATGTTTTGTCCAGTGTTCTAAAGTTCAACATACTAGGAAGTGTATTCTAGAACAAGAATAGGTCAGAAATATTTACTTAAATTTCACACACTACATGCATTTTTAGATAACCATAGTAGTAAATCAATGCATTTTGTCAGATAATGTACATTGGAACATTTATGAACAACTTTCAATACAAAGATTTTGTTTAGATTAGCCGCAGTTAAAACAGATAGATTTACCAAACATTATTTAAGGAGCATGTACAAAAAACATGTACATATACATGCCACAATGTCCCAGTAAAACAGTTGTTTGGTCCATTAATAACTGATTATTCCCCCCATCCCTGCCCCCCACCCCCACCCCACAAACTACCCGGTAATTTGAAGGCGGTATATAGGAATCACTGTGTCTGTCTGTCCGTGTAAAATGAGTTCTGGGCCATATCACATAATTGCTTTGGACGACTGTCCTAAAACTTCACATGAATAATCTTCATGGTCCAAACCCTGTTGGTCAACATACATGTAGTACACCTAGAATTTGATTACTAAGTTGGTTTTTAAGGATAGATCTAATAATGATAATGTTTTATCTCTATTTTTTCATTAAGGCCAATGCAACAGCAGATTTAGAACAGTTAATGAAGATACTAGTAGATCCAAATGAACGACAAGGTTACGCTTGGATTCGTATGAGGATTCGTCGAATGTGGAACAGATGGAGCAGTGCTATAACCAGACTAAGCCAAAATCAAGATTTAAGAGGGAGGAGAAAGAAAAAGGTTACATAATCACCCTTTGTGAAATTCCCATATGGTTTAGAATATTTTCTTTCAAATGTATCCATATCTGTTCTTTTCTGTCTTCAATTTGCATTCATTTGAAGGATATTTCATATAATTTGTCATGTTTTATCATATTCTGTAGATCCCACTTGTGGAATGAAAATCATCTCTTAGCATAAGCTAAATTATCTGTTCAAAATGTAACATACAGATAGCCACTAAAATACCCATTGGTCATTATAATGGTATCTAATTGTTTACCAATTTTATATGAAATTTTGGGCTATTGTGAAAGGATTTAAAAATCTGATTAATACATTCTGGTACAGAGGTTAACCAGCCATTCACACCAACTCTGACATTCACTTCACGTACTAGTAATTCTTGAGATTTATAAAATTATTGCTAAGTGAACAACAGAAAATCCAGGGTGTAATGCTGTCATTACGCAGCTACTCTTGAAATGTACTTCATAATTGTAGACATGTTCAAAAAAATTTAAATATTCATGTTTCATTTCTTTTTTTTTCAGATACTTGTACATTTAGGATTATTATCTAAACAGTCTGGGTGGAAATTTGCTGAAAACCAGTTTAAAGGTAAAACACTATCAAATAAATACCTAATATGGACATCATAATAAAAAACCACAACACAAGGTTTATGTATAGCTTGTTAGGAGGCAATAAGACAATGTTGATTACCCTGTCTTTCGAACCACTGCAGTAGCTTAGTTGGTAGAGTACTTGCTCAGTAAGTGGGAGGTCGTGGGTTCAAACCCCTACCAGGTCTGACCCAAAACTTGAAAGAAGGTAGTCACTGTTCTTTCGCCAAGCACTCAGCATTATGAAATGAAAGTCACAGTTCTTTCAGATGGGAACGTAAAATAAACAAGTTCTCATGTGAAGGCAGGCATGGCCCTGCTGTATAAGGCCATCAGCACAAGGCACAGACAAAATTTCTGCACCTTTGCCTATAGCTGGTGATACAAGTCTTGATACAAGTGAAATATTCTTGACTGGGTCATAACACCTCATTACTCAACTCTGAACAATTCTCTTGACCAGATTAATTTTTCAAAACAATGAAGCTTTATTTCATAAAACTTGTGCATAGTATCAACATTGATAGGAGATATGCATATCATTAACCAGAGTTTGATTGACTTGCATACGTCACTCCCTCACATTATATTATTATAGCTAATCTTCCAAATAATTTATTTCCAGGAGGTCCATTAGGGGAACTTGTACAGTGGAGTGATTTAATATGTACTTTATTCATACTTGGACATGAAATCACCATAACTAGTGAAACAGAACAGCTAGCAAGGTAAATTATAATAATTATATAGATCACTTACAATGATATAATATAAGATTCATTATAGTGTAATATAAGTTTGGATTGAGAAGATTTTCATCGTTCCAACTGTAGGGAAAGTGTAAGAAGAAAATAAATTTGCGGTACAAGAGTCACCATGAAAATTGTGAATGTGTTTTCCTTACTAATGTTTCTTCTTGTACAGTATTTGGAATCTGAAGTACTAACATTGAGACCATATGAATATAGAAGACTTGTTTAGATTACCATGTAGAATGTGGAAAGCATGTAATTTAACCTTATGAGAAACATTTATTTTTAACATGGAAATCACATCTGTTTTCAGTATCATTGATTACCAAGGGTTTACCAATATCGTGATATATTTCCTTTGTCCGTGACAGATATTTATAGTTACCATGGTAACATATTTTTATATTTCATTATCATATTCTTCTTTGAAGCTTTACATTTCTTTTAACTGGATTAAGTATTTATGAATATCAAAGGTAGGCAGTTCAGATTTATGTATGTTCTTTACACTGTTCACCGGCCATCACAGATAAAGGAAAGCGTTCTGTTATGTAAAATCTCCATTGTTTTATGTTTTGAGCACATTCACAGGTAGTAAAAGACAGGCAGCTCAAAATTTTATTTGTTTTTATTTATACATGACTAATTGTACACTTTTTCAGATAATAACATCATATAGTTAAGAAATTTCATAATTTAAAATCTTTATTTTTCCATTATGCACCAATACACCATGGAAAAAGCAGCTAAGCAGAGTTTGAAATTTTATTTTGCTTTTTGTTCTCTTATGCATCCTCACAGAATCAGAATTATTTGCATTTTAGGAACACATTATGTGTTCTGTAAGAACACAAAGATGTTGTAAGCTGCTGCTTGTATAAGTCATCCATAATCTTATGGCAAAATAAACAGTGATGTTATTTTAATATTACTGTAAATGTAACAAATAAAGCAAGAGCCTGCTTGATTATACATACGTATATGGCAATACGCTACTTACACCTATATGCGTTATTTAAACCTGTCCGTGTTTATGAACACTGCCATTAGATCGTGGATGTCTTATATGAAGAACTATTTTATAAATGCATATTGTTAATCAACTTTTTGTTTATATTTTTACAGGGTCAAAGGTATCTTGATTATTTATTAATTTATAATACTGTTTTGTTTGTTGATTTTATAAAGCTCTTATGTCTTTATTTTATGGTTAATAAGGAATTTTTAGTTTAAAGGTTGGGGGACTTCATATGTATGATCTAACACCATTTATTCATAATTTGGGTTTTAGGGAGCTTATAGGGTTTGTATTTATTTACATATTTTGGGATTTGGAAGTTTTTGAGTACAGCCTAAACTC
Source organism: Anadara kagoshimensis (assembly GCA_021292105.1). Lineage (NCBI taxonomy): Eukaryota > Metazoa > Mollusca > Bivalvia > Arcoida > Arcidae > Anadara > Anadara kagoshimensis. The sequence continues at coordinate 41,224,364 of CM037870.1, read as the reverse complement.
ATTAATACTCAATTAGTTACCTCAAATAAATAAAATAATATCCTATTTATAGTGATATCCAATTATTTTTGTTTTATTTTATTTATATTGCCTTTCACATTGTGTGTGAACAGAATGGAATAAAAATGATTTGGCCTTAAGTAAAACTTAATGAGTTTTGAAATTGAAAAGATTATTTCCTGAAGCATACTCATACATTGTATATATATTTATAATGTACTTTGTGACATTGATGAAATTGTTAATATAAAATGTTTCTTTTCTCTTTTGTATCAAAATTTGAACCATTAAATCCTAATTTCAGTTAGCTATTATTAATTTTTATTCGGAGTGACCTTGAAACACAAGATTTTCGTTTTTGTTAAAAGTTTTCCTACAACAGGTCTATGCTGCCACTAGTCCTATTGTCTATTTTATTTATTTTGTTGAAATTGTCATTTTCCTCATAAAATAAGGATATACTAATGCCATTTTTCTTATGAAAAGAGAGGCATATTAAAGAGTACCTGTAACGATTTTTGATTTTTACATATGTTATTCTCCATACTGAAATATGACCTAATGCGAAAATTTTATAAAAATCCATGCCGAAATAAGGAAGATATCGGCGAGTTTGTAATACACCTCCCGTTAATCCAAACCAAAAAGCTTGGTTTTGGGGACCCCGTGCAGTGACGTCATTTAAGTAAGCAGACCCCACAGAATACTATTTATCTACATTACTTATATAATGAACCAGCTAAAAATTCTTTTTATATTTCATGATAAATTCATTTGATGAAGTGGAATTTACATCCGAATGACACCTATCAATAATTAGCAAATTATTATTAGTCCACCTTGATAAAAGTTTGTTTATTAGACATTCCTTAGATTGAGACCCGTACCTTTAATCAACAGGATGTGTTCTTACAATTAACAAAATTGATTGACAGGTGTTCGGATAGAGTAATTTTATGACACCTGTAAATATACTATCTGAATCGTTTGATGTTGTCTTGGATTTAGAATTTCACATAGGTAAACTGATTGTGAAAAGATAATCATGTATAAAAAACTAGCGTTACGGGAGTATGAATAGACTGATAACTGACAATATTATCTAATTTTGAAAAAATAACATTTTAAATATAATTTTACCACCGGTCATTTAATTTTTAATGTTTAATAAATAAATACATAAATAAATAAATAAATAAATAATTTTTAAATTTTTAATAAATAAATGAATAAACAATGGTACATCATAAGCCAGTTCAGGATCGTAGAAACTTGATAGGTTTGATGTTTGATTAATATTGTTTGAACGCGGGCGACCAGACGGGTATTTTTAAATGTATGCATGAATTTAATTACATCATTTACTTTTATCAAGTTCTACTTTTCGTTTTCTTCATGATCGGGAAAATTTGGCCTTTGAAATACATTGTTTGGAAATCTGGAGTCTTTTTGGACTTAAAATTGCCAACATCACATTATTTATTTATTTATTTATTTATTTATTTATTTATTTATTTATTTATTTTTTATTTATTTATTTATTTATTTATTTATACACTGAACTTTTGTCAATAAGTTAACTTAGTAAAAAAATATTTAATTGCGTGAACGACTGCCTGTGTTGTATTTGAAGCCGGTGCCACGTTTAACCGATGTTTGGTTGAAAATTTTGCAGGGTGTGCTGTTTGTAGCAGGTTCAGTATGATTTAATATTAAAATTTAATCTATTTTAAAATTTTAACAAGTGACAATTAATTTTCGTAAATTGTCAACATCACATTTATTTATTTATTTATTAACATTAGATACTGAACATTTGTAAATAAGTTAACTTAGTAAAAAATTTTCAATATTGTTAACAGCTGCGGTGCTACGTTTCGATGTTGGGTTGAAAATTTTCAGGATGTCTGTAGCGGGTTCAATATAATTTAATATTAAAATCAATTTAAAAATTTTAACAAGTAACTATTATTTTTTGTATATTTGATAAATAATATTCGACGCTTATAGGCTAACATTCAGAAATTCTTGGTCTCCACTCAGTAAAGTACATCATATCATCGTCTGTTTCTGGATCGCATAAATACAGCTAAACGCCAATTTCATCAATTTTAAGGTTGTCTATTTCTTCCCAAAATAATGAGGAATCATATGACATATACAGATGAACGCCAGAGTCGTTAATTTTTTGTCCATTCATCATATAATACGTCGCTACTAGTATCATTAGTACTGTCCGCCATGTTAGTTACTACAACGGTTACTTTAAATGATGTCACAAACGTATCGGCCTCGATATGGGTCGTTTCACTTACAGTTACCCAGTGAGGGCCAAATTCAAGGCCTTCAAACTGCTATAACTTTCTTATTTGATTTGGTCATCAATTTTGATGCGGTTTTCGATATTGTGATATTTGAATGGTATTTAACAAATATATGAAATAAAATATTTTTGTTACAGTTTTTGACTGAAATATGCACTCGGATAACAATATGGTTTTTCTTTTATTTCAGGTGCTTTAATTTTAATGTTCCTTATGTAAGATGTTATAATTGTTTAAGATAGAAATTTTGTTATTATCAATTCCCTGTTTTGTTTTAGAGATTTGTCTTCAGTTTACAACGAAAAAGATTTAACTCAACTTAACAGAAAATATGACACTTGTCCTAAGAAACCATTACAGTTTCGTCAAAAATTTGATATTGTCTTCACTGATATTAAAGGATATACACAGATGAAGAAAATAAAGAGACCATCTTTAATTGATCGGTTTGTTTGTTTTGACACCAATCATAGCTTTCTGTCTCTTTTAGATGTATCTTTCACTGTGTGGAATAGCTGTTTAATTCTTTCTTTATTTATACATGGTAATTTTGTTTCTCATCATTGTATAGCTGTGACATTGTCGTAAGCCTTATTTCCCCCAAGAGGGCAGATTTTTGTTTTTAAACATCACGGTTAGTTTTAATTTTAAATTTTTTTGTTTTCAGAATTCCAACTTTTCAGCACCATCACAGGATTTTATTTAATATTTAGTTTTGAAAATTTAATTGTAAAATTAAATTATAAAATTAAATTGTCACCTAACTTTCAATGAAGCGGCCAAGTAAAGGATTCACATTTATATGTTTCTCTTCTATAACGTACAGTACTCAATTAATTGCAACCCTAATCACTGAAGGCATATACTAAGATTATGATTATGAACATTTGGAAGAGCTTTGTCCCTTGCAGAGTTATGTCCCTTGATGTTAAATATTCAGTGCTGACTTTTTTACTTGTCAACACTTGGAGATTTTTCTTCAGGATTTAGCAGAAACTATTCTGCTGTAGTTAAGATTATCTAAAACAAATTCATTAATTTATATCTTTTGCCAATAACTCACAAGTTTGGTCCTTATACATATGGTGCCTGACTTGGAACATGTACAAAATGGTCAGTTATGTGTAAACACATTCCTGTAGGTAAATGTTATATGTATTTCAAATACTAGTATCCAAAATTCTTGTGCTTTAAGAAGAAATATATTGTCAGCATATAACAAATATCTTAAATGTGAAACTTTTGTTATTCTGTGTTAACATATATATACCAGTATTAATCATTTATCAATTAAAACAAATTCATTTTACTTTCAGTTCCTGATGTTATATATAGTTACTAAACTGGGATCATTTAATTGTTAATTTTAAATTACAAAAATCTAACATGGATCATTCTTGCTTCCAAAGATATACCATAATGCTTGTGAAGAACTAATCATTCTTCTCATTATTCAATTTCTTATCAATCTCAAAACAATGATTAAAGCATCACTTCAATGCTGTATTACTTGTAAATATTCTGTTGAAACAAGTCACATAATTATCGTTTCATTTTCACACTTAAAATTTTATGTACACAGTGTTTTCCTTTAAGAGCCAACAACAGGTAGATTTCACTGCCTAAAACTTTAAAATGATCGGTTAGAATTCATAAAATTGCCTTCAGAAGACTTGAAAATCATTTTCGGCTCCACCTTGACTTCTGGTCTGTGGGATTAGTCAATCTACCTCCTGCTACAATTTTTATGAAATCACTGTGCAGAAATTAAATGATCCCAAACGTATTGAGGGTTTTCAGTAAATGTATATATACACTATAAATGTTTCACAAAACTGTAACAATGACATAGATAACTGTTTAAAACAACTTGTAATACACTTCGGAAATAGATATATGCATGACAGACTCGATTGAATCAGGAAAAACTTCATAAATGTTGAATGAGAAAGTCATCGATTACCCTTTCCCACTCTTGATTAAATGCCAGATTTACACGAGATTTCGGGGCAGTCTATATATAAATTTGAACTTCATAATGATTGTAGTATTTTTGTTTTTGATTTTTGTTTTCTATTTTAGGAATAAAGAGTGTAATTATAAAGCTCTTTAAAAATCTATGTTAAGTGTTAATCCTCTCTTGAAAAGTGGAGAATAAAATTTAATTGATGGCTTTTAGAACTTTAAGAATTTTCATTGCAAATGATTCCTTTATGAAAGATGCAGTAATACCATGATTTAACCCTGTCATTTCCTCAGTCAAATTTTGACATTATGTTGGGATTTGGCAATAACTTGAGGAAGGCTTATAAACAAGAATATTGTAGATACAGATTTTAGTTTTCCCATAACCCATACACTATAAATATGCTTACTGGGTACACTTGTACTGGGGTTGGAATGGGAATATGGTAATGAAGAGAAATCTGACCCATTTACTGGTAATGCATATGTACAGTCGAACCTGTCAATAAAGACAAATTAATTGTGTTCACAAGTGGTGGTTATAGGCAAGTGCCTTCATAGGCAGGAAGCATTTATTGGCAAGTAGCCTAAGACTAGACATGGTTTTAAACATAGATTTGGCTGGATATTTGAAAGTAGCAGATGTCCTCTGATTACCATAGTTTTTATTTTAGAATTAGGGATATGAAGTTCTCTAACTGTACATTGTACATGTTTTGTTATATTTAAGTTGTATATATATATTTTATGAGTTATAAATCCTTTGTTATTATAATGTTCACAATAACCACACAGTGGAATTTTGATAACTCATAAGGCATTGCTATAGACTTCAACTTGTCTTCCAAGATTTTTGAGATATAGGAATTCAAAAGTACTGTAACTAAGTTAGTTCTCGTAACCATGGTATTTGAATACTGGAACCAAGATATTTTAATTGTAATGATATTTGAGAAAGAAATGTTGGAGTTATCAAAATTCTACAGTTCTTTCAAAATCTGTCAAAAATGTCAGGTAATTTATATTGCATATTGTCTATTTGCCATGGATATTTTGGAAATTTTCAACTTATTTTAGACAATTTTCTGTATTTAAATATTTTAATTTTTTGGAAATATTCTTGGCCAGGTTTAAACAGGCACCTAACAGACCTAATTGATAAGTGTATTATGTATAATACATTGTACCTCTTTATGCAGACTGCAAGGATATAGATGTCACCTTATACCAATACCTGATTTTTACAGTCTTTATAAGCAGGTACTAAGTAAGATCTGTGATGTGTGCAATACAAAGGTCCATTATTGACAGATTTTGTAGTAAATGTAGTTATTTTATTTATGTAATATTTATTTTACTATATTTGGTTCTTGAATCTTCTTGTTCTCTCACCGTTCTTTTCTACCTCTTTTGTCTTATTTCCAGTATTTTAGCCAAACTTCCCGCAGCCAACTCTCCCTGTCAAAGTCGTAAGGAGTTACCTGTACACATTATATATACAGATATTGTAGGGCTCAGACAATTTAAGAAGCATGTTAAAGGAGGTTACGGCAAATTCAGGTACACATCCATGGGTTATCAACAAAACAACATCATCAGTCAACGATAAAAATTTATTTAATTGAGTATAAGTCAATATTTTTAACTCATATCAAGACATCATCCGCTATAATTGAAGTTACAAGAATTAATATCTTTGCAATGAGCAGTTAGGGTTGTTTTTTGTGCCACATTGTTTTTTGTGCCACATCTACCATTATTCTAACTGCCCATCAAACTTCCAAGATCTCCCTCAAAACACCTGTTTTGATAAAGAACTCAAGATAAAGGATCAATTTGCTGAGGTTTATATATTTATGACCTGTGTCTGACAAATACATCATTTGAGCAAGTTTTTTGGACTTGTCTCGGTGGCGCAATTTGTTAGATCACGAGTCATTCTAATGCTAGTTGAATTGGTGGGGATGGGTATGTGTAAAAGCCCCTAAAGTGGCAAAAAGAAAAATAAATTGGCTTTAAATATAAATCTTAGGCATTGTATCAATGCTGGATGTTTATTGTATGAAAGAAGAAGGTCAAAGATCAACATTCAAGACCATAGGATTTCTGTGACGACCAAAATGTGTGAAATTTTAATAACAGATTTATTTTAAAATATTTGCAACAGTTTCTTTTATTATATTTTTAAAAAATAATGATTATCTAATGATATGAGGTAATAGAAAAGAAGAGTATCATATTGGTGGAGAGTGGGCATGGGATGGGTTCTAATTGCAGTTGTGCTAAGGATATGAGCAAAGTACACATTGTACATTGTTTACAAAAATCAATTCTTAAATCCTTGAATTTTCTTTAAAAACACTCAAATGTTCAAATCCCAGTTGGGCAAAGCTGTGACTGGAATTAATTAAGGGTTTGGAGAAAACTACCTTTTTGATGAAATGGGGATAATCAGCCAGCGATTCAAGGAGCGATAGATTCCTGGAAGGCCCAGGGCAGTGGATGTGGTGGATGGATGAGGGGTTCAAATTTAAGCCTCAAATCAAATTTTGAAAATTGCAATTCTGATTTAACCTTGTCCATGTAGTGGCTGTCTTTTTTTAATGAGTAGATCTTATTGGTTTAGTATTAATTTTAGTTTAGTGATACTCTAATGGAGGGAGTGGGCAGGCTCTTTGAAATTCATACTTTTGAGAATAATCTAACAAATTATTTTCGTTTCATTATACAGGTTACTGTTGACCAAGACCAAACATCACACCTTTTTTTTTTTTTTTTAAAAAAACTATATTCATAAATTTAACTTGTACATGATGTACAAGACATTGGTAACCAATATATTGTCATAAACTTTTTTTCATACTTTTACTGTGGACATAATTTTTGATATGGTTTTTAACTGCCATACTGGTAACATATACTGTATAACTGGTATTTAACAAATAAATTATAAATTGGGAGTAATTAATTAATATGCCTGACCTATTGTAGTAATGCAAGAGGGGGGTAATATTTAGAATATCAGGACATTTTAACACCATCATACCCCCCCTCTCTCTCTCTCTTCCCCCCCCCCCCCCCCCCCCCCCCCCCCCCCCCCAGGATAAGTAGGGAAAGCAGGAGATTCACAAAACATTTCCTTGATATTGGAAGACCCCCATTCATATTGGGAGGGTTGGCAGGTATGACCTGTATACTATTTTAACAAACATATTTTCAAGTCTCACCTGAAATTACATGTGACTAATATCATTGCAAGTTTAACAGGTAAGTTTTGTTCCAATTAATCAGATACACAACATTTTCATTTGATTGAAGACATAATTTAGATAGGATGGCTTTATTGAAGTATTTTGTATAAAAATCCCAACAATCTCTGCGATCATTCTGGACTTGTAATTGTTAAAATAAGCATCATAATGGCCAAATATTAAAAATTATTACCAGGCAAAAATTATTTTATGCTTATTGTGTTATAATGCATATTTCAAAAACGCGAAAATTTATCTACGTGAACATGTCTAAATTTCCTATACTGCGGAAATAAATACATGCAAAATTAAATATGTTTACAGTAAGTTGTCACAGACATTGAAAGAACACCAAAAGAGCGAGATTATATACTTGCTTGCTGATGAATTGGACTTAGAAATAATAACATATATAAAATTGAAGACTCCATTTATCTGCAAAACTTAAAAACCCTACTTTTGGTCTTAAAACACAAAATTTAATATCCGCTAAAGTATCCAGTTATATGGTGGCAATATTTTTTTCTTTTTTTTTTACATACTTGCCTACCTTTACAATTTTGACATAGTCTTCCAATATTTGGCAATCAGTGTGACATATATTACTCTATTTCATACATATAGTGCATGACTGGCCCGATTATGAAAGCCAGCATCATTTATTCATAAGCTGTGAAACATTACGATAGAACCTGAATATACCTTCTTAATTAATCTTTGTAAATAAAAATTTTAAAAAAAACTTTGCAATCTAATCAAAGTTTTCAATCTGTTAGTTGTTTGAATCAAACAGGTTCAACTGTGTATAGATGCGACTTTGGTATCAATAAGTTTATGTTAAATTAGCCATACTTGAATATGTCAAATTTGTATTTTGGGCTAAAAGGGGTAGACAAGTATGATTTAACCATATTCATTTTACTTTTATATGGTAACTAAGAAACTTGGTCGCTATATATGGGTAACAGTGGGAGTAAAACAGCAGTTATTGTCAATAGGTGGCTTTTATATTATATATGTGGGTCTATTGTAACATGGTTGATATTGAGTTAATACTTAATGAGGGGATATTTATTAATAGACTTGTATTAATTATTAGTATATATATATATATAATATATATTATATATATATATGCAAATTTTTACAAACCATTTTGAAAGTTTTAACTCAAGTCTATATATAGACATTGTTCAGCTTGATTTTGACAATTTACAACATTTTGAAAAAATAGGAGGGTTCGAATTCTGGTGTCTGTCTATTATGGTTGTCCTTTGGAAGATTTTTTAAATAATTCTCAACAATATATTACAAAAATAAAAAGATTATCTTACAAAACTGTGTCAAATATTTAATTAATTCCAATGTATATTCCCCAAGCTTCAATGATGCTCTGTTGTTGTATTATTGTCTGTTTTCACACAAACAAATGTTGTTAATCTCGATCAATATCAAAAATGAAATCAACTTGCAATTTGGCACAGCATGCATTTATGATTTCTCTGTTTGTTCAACAATCACATTTTTATGAGCAATCACATTTTTTAAGCACTAGGTATCTGTAATTTTTTATGAAAAATATTTTTTTTTAAATTCTGGGTCCGAAAGATAACTAATTGAGCTTGTGCTTCATTGATGTATTTTAGATATTGAACATAAAGACTTCCCTCATTGTTTTCATGATGTGATGGTTCAGAATATCTGTGTAAAAATATCAGAAAATATTAGTGTAAAACTTAAGTTTGCTGCTTATGATAAAAATTCTATATTTGTAGCTAAATAGTGATACAATATTTCAGTCTCCCAGCTTACATGAAAATTATTTGATCAAAAATAAAACATGCACACATCAAACTACAATTGTATTTATTTGAATTTGTATTTATTTGAAATTTTACATAAAGCCAGTTCTGATATATTTGTACATGTAATTTTACATAGAGTCATTATTTATACAATTTATTTTACCTCTCCTGTTTTACAGCTGTTTATTAAGGATTGTTGATTCCTTTGGTACCGAGCCAGCATATAATAACCGTGTATATGCCAAAAGTCATAAAATTCTAACGTCATGGGGAGGACAGGATTTACAGCCTCAACAGTTCTTTACAATGTTCCGTAAGTATCATCAAAAGTCATAAAATTCTAACGTCATGGGGAGGACAGGGCATGCAGTCTTAAAAAGATGTCACACTCATAGTGTTATGTCTCAATTTTGTCTATGTGCTGTTTTGCTTATTTACCATGTGATAATCCTAGTTTGAATTGATAAATTTGTCATTAACTTTTTACCTACCTGAATTGAGCTACTTGAACCAGACCAAAGTGAGCTACCTGAACTTAACAAAAGTGAGCTACTTACATGTATGTATTGTGTGTAAGGTTTCATTTGAACAACCTCTTTTTTAATTGTTTACTTGTCTGGTTTTTTTTTTCAGCCCACAGTCCAGATAATTCATTTATGGGGTTTGTAGTAGAACAACATTTAAATGATACTATATCCAAAGAAATAAAAAGAAAAGACCAAGCTGTTGTATACGGGAAAAATGAATACATGTGGCAGGTAAGATAACTCTGTAACCATGGTTACCATATGATAGAGGATGTTGTCTTAGAGGATGACAATCTTTTACCAGTTTGTATGATATCAATATAATATGATCATAGTGGTGATTATGGTTTTATTCGGATTTGAATGATATCATTGTACTATAATGAGATTGGTTCTGATGGTTTTTTTTACCAGGTTATAATATGATCTGCATGGTGTTGACGATCTTGAACTCATTTGCAGGATATCATTATTGTCTCACTAGTGGTGATGATGGTCTTTAAGGGTTTGCAAATTATTATTATAATATGACCCGAGTGGTTTGTAATGTTAATTTTAGGGTATTGTTAGCAAATGAGCTACTATTCTAAGTCACTTCCAGCAAGTTTTAATACAAAGCTGAACAAAAACTTTAACCTATAACATATATGCCATGTGAATATTTAATCAGATTAAGGAAAAAAATTCATCATGATTAACTAAAACATTAAAATTTTGTTGAAGCGAAGTGAAACCATATTCAACTAACCGACCATCTCATAACCATTCTTGTAAATTGCTTTTTAAATGTAGAAGGATATAGTTATTAGTGTCATTGATGTATGTTTATTTATTCAGATGTTTATACATTTTGTTTTAGGGTAAAATGGATTATTTAAATGTTATCAAGGAATTTGTTGAAGTTCATGCCACAGTATACACAGATAAGAAGATTAAGTCAAATGTGACTATACCGCCTTATGTTAAAAATCACGGTCTTCTTAACGGAGAGGACCTACATACCTTACTACGCCAATCAAAAGTAGGTATAATTGTTGGGTATTCCTAATTTAACCCAATGGTCTAAATGTATGCTTACAGATCACAGTGGTTCTCACTGCCAAGATGTGGGTGGTTTTCTCAAGGTAATATTTTCCTCCACTATCCTAGAACTGACTTTTTAGTTATACATAAAAGCTCTTGAATTGTGCATTACCCCTCCTTAATCCATTGTATTTTTAAACACCTGAGAATTCTATATTTTGTAATCAGACCAGGTATATTAACTCCAAGAGTGTTGTATATTTTTTTTTCTTGAACTTGCATTTCATTGAAGAACACAGGATATTCAACAAACCTTTTTACTTTACATATATACCCTGTTATTATTCATTCTCATCATACTTTACCAAGAAATTGTTCTCCTGCCCCTAATTCATCATATATTGACATATGAAGGGATGAAGAAGGACTTGCAAAGAGAATTGCCAATGAAATAGATTTTTGTTTGAGACAAAATCTGAAAAATCAATTATATTTAGATATTTATTAATAAAAAATCAAAATGGTCCATTTAGAATAAAATCCAGTCAAACCTGCCATACCTCTTTCCATTGATATTGATTTGTATTGTAAACTAATTGATAATTTTTCTTCCAGTTATTTATAGGTTTGGGTTTTCCCTATGAAGGACCTGCTCCATTAGAGGCCATAGCTAATGGTGCTGTATTCATTAATCCAAAATTTATCCCTCCGCATAATAGTAAAAATACAAAGTTCTTTAAAGGAAAACCTACACTAAGAGAGGTAAGACTATACGGTTTGAGATTATATTTATAAAAGTTATCAAATAAGTCAAAATTATCAACCAGTCCTTGTCTTTTTAATTTCAACATTTTATGTTGTGGTATATAGGAGACAATTGAATAAGCAAAAGTTGCCAGTCTCGGACTGCCTGTTATTTCAAACACAAGTTGCATAATGAAACCACATTGGTAATACTTATAAACATTAGTAAATAAACAGTGTTTAAAATGACAAATAATGTTTAATAACACTATTTCCACAATTGTAATTTAATTATAGACTACCAACAGAATTTAAAATGCAAAAGAAGAAGACATCTTTTAGTGGTCGTTTGTCAAAAAACAACTGTGATATAAAGTTGAATAGTTAGGATAATTTATACATGTTGACTTTATTTGATTGTGATGTCATAACTTAGCTAGTGTCTTGGACACATGTATGTATTATACTGGTATCTTTAACATTATATTACAGTTAGCTAGTCAGCAACCTTATGCAGAACAGTTTATAGGTGAACCACATGTATATACTATTAATATAAATGATCTCCAGCAAGTCAAGGAAACCATTAAAAAGATTCTAGCCAAAGATTCTGTAAGTTAGCACAATTAAATCTAGATTATCTTTAAGTACTGTGAAATTATTTTGTTTTCATGATGTCTAATTTTCGTGGCTTTCAGAAAAAAATAATTTTGTGATGTAATAAATTGTTTGTGGTACCCTTGATGAAAAGAGATTACTTTTACTGGGGCATTGTCAAAACATTTTGGATTTTATACAAAATCTTATCTATGTTATGAGTTTAATATTATTCCCTTACTTGAACCTACCTTAAACACAAAATATTATCTATCGATATCCTCGATTACCATAGGATATTGCTGTAGAAAATAAGATTTTCTCGCTCTTGGATTTAAATATACATGTGACTATAGTTACGTCAGGTATGGTACATTTGGCATGGGAGTCCATGTTGGCATTAAATGATAAATTTTTGATGAAACTACAAATTCTTCTGTGATTATTAAAATATATAGAATTTCACATACAAAGAAATACAGTATATATACTATGTAATCATTTTCAAAATAAATGACTATTCATGTAAAATGTACTCATTGTTAATTTTGTAGTTTATTCCATACTTGCCTCATGAATTCACAGAAGAAGGAATACTTCAAAGAATGAATGCATATATAGAACATCAAAATTTCTGTCAGTTTCAAAAGCAGCTAGCAAAATGGCCGCCTAGCACTGCTATGTCTTATATTTATGGTGAGCAGGGCCAGTCCTGTAAAGAAGTGTGCTGGTCAAAAAGTAAGTACTGACTGGGTATAGCCCCTAGTCATGTATACATTTATTGCCTTTGAGTCAGGGAGATAGGAAAATTTGTCACTTGTAATAATCCATATTTCCCGAAAGGAAAATCTTCATATCTTATTCATTCATGGGCAATAAATTCTTTATTGTTCTGAATCGAAATAAAGAAAACAATATTGCCGTCATGTCTATTATTCTTCATATCTTTTCATCTGTTGGGGTGGTGAAAAGATTTGTCCTTTCAATGTTATGGTTGTTGTATGTTAACAAAACATTCAGGCATCTCAGATGTGTTCCATTTGAAGACCATAACTTTGGTGGAATCAAAGAAAGGGAATATTATGAGAAAAAATTGATTCTTCAAAGAAATATGTTCTCTTTTCTTGGGTGTGCTGGTATCCCAACAAATCAAATTATAACTGTCATATTGGGCTTGTGAAAGGAGTAATGACAAAAAGGATAAAGGTCTAAAGTTTTGTAACTATCAGTAGTTACTGATGTCTGTATATAGCGGAATAATCTTGGACTAAAACATTAAACTCCGTTTGACTCACTCTTTTACATGTTTATAAAGCCTACTTTTTCTCTAGTATGATTCGGAAGAAAATGTTTTGAGGGTAGAAAGAAACTTAAGTCAGAAAATTTAAAAAATGCACTCAGTAGACACATTGTTACTGACTCAAGATAAAGAATTGGCCAACATGATAATTGTTTATACCTTAGTATCTGATCATTTTCAAAAAACTGGAAAAAAAGAAAATTTGAAAGTATTTATTTAGAAACATTACTGTAAATCCAGTTTCTTTAAGAATGTTATGTTTATGTATGTTTCGAATCTGACTTAGACACAAGTTCACAATTTTAAAATGTTTCTTTTAAAAACTTTTTACCAAGAAATTAAAATTGTGCAAATGATTCTTCATCAGCAAGTTTTCCAAAACAAAGTGCAGCAAAAATGATTGAATCTTCATTCGGTATTTCCATCTTTGTTTTTGGTGTTCAGGGGTTCAAATTCCCCAGGTCAGAAAGCTGGGACCTATTGATTTTACACTGGGACCCTTGATATTTAAACTGCAAAGTCAAATGGACCTGTCATTTTTTTACCAGGATAATGCTTCTTTTTCTAATATGATAACATAATTCCACACGGACCTTTCAATGATGATAATAGACTTTCAAAACTTTACATTTGACCTTCCAAATTTTGAGGAATAAAGGTCCTGGACTTTCCATTACAAAACTTAATGTTGAACCTCCTTGTGTCTTGCTAGTAGACTGTCAGTCCATCAGTTGTTATACTCATAAATTTAATTTCCTTCTGTTTTCTTTTTACAGATCTCATATGTGAACCTAGTCATTTTAGAGAAGTTAATTCAGTGACAGTATTAAAACAAAAAGGTGCAAATTGTAATCGTGAAAAATTACAGACAGATATTTATTTTCCTGCATTAGACGTTGATAACAAAGACTGTATATTACAGCATGAAGAAATGTTGTATAGTTGTGTTGGTGCTAAACAAAATTTACGAAGACTGTGTCCATGTCGGAATTATATCAAAGGACAGACAGCGATTTGTCAGGGCTGCGAGAGGTGACCAATGCTGTCTTAGCCAAAATGTTATGTTATGTAACCATTTTTAATTGTTCCAAGCATATGTGATAATTTCATGTTGGAATTTATACCAGATTATTTGTTTAATGAAACCGGTTCATTGTTTAATTACAACAGTGATAATGGAGATAATTTTCAAACCATGCTGCATTGAAGTCCAAAGGGAGACAATTACATTCATGCTACATGTATTATTATTGTTGAGTTGGAATTTACACTGTAGCATTTGAAAATCTAGAGATATCATAGATATTTCCATGTTTCATTGCTGACCAAGCGGTTAATTAGAAGTTGTGTACATGAAGGTATGGACAGGGTGATATAAGAGTTTTAATAGGTTGACATAGTTTTGACAGGTGGATATAATATAGATTGAAGCCTCTTGTCCTAATTTGATAATTATTTTTATTCAGAATGTTATTTTTTACAGAAATTATATTTATTTAAGAAGGTGATGTTTAAGATATCTTCTTAGTCAAAAGTGAGATAGTCTGTTATGTTTGAAAGAGATAATTTGTTCGATTTAGTCATATTGTGTTTTTTTAAGTCAATGATTTTTTTCAAAATATTACTACATGTACACACATTTCTAAATAAAATAAAATGAGAGAAATGGTATTTTATATTAATGTTCCTAAAACGTGTTAAGAAAATTGTTATCACATGTTTTACTAAGTATAAAATCAGTTTTTTCCATTTATGTCGGAGAAACTTGTTCAAATTATGGAGATATATGTGATTTCTTTTTGTCAAAATTAAATGATCTCTTGTACACAGTACTATTACACTGTTTAATTATGTATTTCTGTTAGAATAATGATATGATTTAATGCATTCAGACTTTGAATGTTTTACATAGAGTGGTAATTAGGATATGTACTCTCATGAAACAAAAAATTCTGAATTTTATCTGAATTTTCTTATGCCTGAATTTTCCTGAACACTTTATCTGTATTCTGAATTTTTAATTTTTTTTTAAATTCCGAATGCATTCTGAAAAAAACATCATAAATTCAGACAAAATTCAGAAAACTTTTTTATGAGAGTAACAATAAATTGACAGCAGTATTTAATAGCAGAGTACAGTAGATTTATTGACTAAAATCCAACTAACATAATCTGACAATAATTTTGTTGTTTTAAATTTGTTTAGAGATATGTTTCTAATCAACACATTAATTTATACAGTAATTTATAATATTATCATGAGGAAAATCAAAAATAAACAAATAAGCAATTTTCTTGTCCTCTTTATGGTGGTGACCTGAATATAATCAAAGTATGATTTCAATTCAGCCAAGGTCTTTTTCAGACCATTTTTTTTTCTCCATTTTTATATACATGAGTAGATTAATATTAAGTTCATTTCTATAATAATTAATTTTTGTATTTAATCAAAATTTTTAAATTTATCCACTAATTATATATACAAGTTAGTGATCTGTGTAGTTTGCATACATACATTTTTGAAAAGCTGTTTTTTCGTAACTCATACTAACCAAATCAACATGAGTATAAAAAATCAATCTTCAAGAAATCAACAGGCTAATACAGGTTTATTTATTTGATTTAATAAATATACAGATTTATTAGATTAATTTTATAATAAATTCAGAATGATTTTCCAGTATCTAATTTACAATAAAATCTTAATTTCTGAACCTCCATCTCATTGTGATTTTGTGGTTGGTTGGGCTTGATTGGTGATTGTTGAATGAATACCTTAATATGTAGCATTCAGTACATTCTGGGCTCGAATTCTATGTTTGAGGCTGCATTGTTTTCCCTTATATCTACCGGTACATGTATTATGATTTTGAAATCTTTGTAAAAGTTTTTATACATAAGGTATGTGTATGTAGCAGCTTGTGTTTGTTTTTCTTTTACCAGTTAATATTAAGCCTGAACAGTTCTATAGCTCAATTCCAACATTGCCAAAAAAGTATGTCGTGTCTATGTTCCACCAAACACAGGTCTAGCTTTGTGTATACATGTATAAAAGGTATAGTTATACATATTGTACATGTATGAATAATGAGTAAATATGTCACGTGTGTGAAGTGTTTGCTAATAAGCATACCTTTTCAACATGGGGGACATCTAGATTATCTTGCTAACATTTTTGGGACAGCTAGCATATACCTTTCTAATATGTTGCAGACAGCTGTATTATTTTGCCAACATTTTGGGACAGCTAGCTTGTACATTTCTAACATTTTGGGATTATATTTGCTAACATTTCAGGGACAGTTAGCATACTTGCTAACATTTTTGGTACAGCTAGCTTGTACATTTCTAACATTTTGGGATTATATTTGCTAACATTTCAGGGACAGCTAGCATACCTTACTTACATTTTTGGGACAACTAGAATATACCTTGCTTACATTTTTGGGACAGCTAGGTTATTTTGTTAACATTTTGGTGACAGCTAGCATACTTGCTAACATTTTTGGTACAGCTAGCTTGTACATTTCTAACATTTTGGGATTATATTTGCTAACATTTCAGGGACAGCTAGCATACCTTGCTTACATTTTTGGGACAGCTAGAATATACTTTTCTAACATGGTAGGGGACAGCTAGGTTATTTTGTTAACATTTTGGGGAATGCTAGCATACCTTGCTAACATTTTTGCTAGCATACCTAGCTAACATTTATGGGACAGCTAGAATACATTGCTAACATTTTTTGGGACAGCTACACAATTATTGTGTTAGACTAAGGTGCTTCACAGGAATTGTTAAGTTGTGTTAAATACATGCTGATTCACAGTGCTTCCTTGTTTTGCTTCAGATTGGCCTTAATCATAGTGCACAGTTCATGGCTTATGTTTATTATGTTTTGTTAAAATGATATATATGTGGCATTGAAGTGTCTGAAAAATACCATTAAAAGATATTAAAAGTTCAAATATGTGCAATTCAATCAGCATCTCATTTAGTATGTAGTTAAGATGTGTCACGTAACTTTTTTATTTATTTCACCCAGCAAAACGAAATATCTATAGAAATTTAAAACTTTTTTCATCATTTGTAAATGTTAATTTTGAGATATAAAAACTCTGTAATACCATCAGCTGTCCGTATTTGTATACCCAAGTCATTCAGACAACTTTACATTGATTAACTGTGTCAAATGTCAAAGTAAATTACCCTTTTGTAATAAGAAATTAGTATCGGAGTTTGATAAATCATTTGTAACTTCAGGTATGAGTCCAAGTTATAAACAGTATTACTATAAATGTAATCGATTTAATGGTTGTATTATTTTGCCCAACATTTGTGCAAACAATACATGTCAACAGTGAACACTATTATTATAATTACGGTATATATACACCAGGGGAAACATTAAAGCACTATTTCATAACTGTGCTAATTAGTTATTAGACACCCATTCAGCTAAATCTTAATATAATACATTTACTATATTCTATCTTAAATGTGTAGTCCACCCCAATCCCATCCCATACCTGGAGATTTCCCTTTGTCAACCAGTTACTGTAAAAGTATGTGTTCCTTAATCAGAAAACTAAGTCTTCCTACATGTATGTACCGCTAATGACTCTCAAGTTATTTAATGCTATATCTACACGCCAAAAATTAAACCCTATACATATGGAGTGCGTATTTCAATAATTATGGAGTTAGTTTTTCAATGACTATGGTGTTGGTTTTTCAATGATGTCATAATTCCACTCGTGTTCAATTTGAGGTACATATTTTATATGAATGATCTTAGAATATCTTTATATTAAATACGTTGAACATGAATTTTATATGCTACAAGCCTTCAAGAGTGGCATTTAAAATATTTAACATATTTGATAAGTTACAAATTACATACATAAACACAAGATTTTTTTTTATGAAATAACCAAACCATTTTGCAAAGATAAAGGATAAATGAATTATAAGGAGTTTCTTGTATGTCAGACTGCAATTTCAGTTTTCCATGTTTCATGTTTTGTGTCTGATAGCTTCATTGTTTGAAAACAAAAAAAAGTGACATATTACAGTACTGACATAACCTTACACACAAGACTGTGAATGAAGTATTCTTGACCAGTCACAAATATATATAAATATAAATGATGTCACTATACCTGTATGACAGTTCATATCAAAAATGTATAATGGGGCTATTATACCAGTAAATTGACTTGTTAAAAAAGTTTTAAACTCTTAAAGTAACTTGTAATGTTTATTCCCCAAGTTTAGATACAATTATTACACCTTCCAATTGCCAAATTGCAGATATTTCTAAGTGGAAGCATGAGATATTCAAATTCAAATCAGTATTCTTTGCATAAAAAGATTTCAAACTAAATCAGATGCCAAAATAAGTTTGTTGATATGATTTGATTTTTTTCTGTCCATATTTTGATATGAAAGGAAAATTAATTTCAATTTAAATGATAAGGAATGCTTGGTTAAGAAGTGCATAAAGGTTGTAATACAGTTTCATGTGTGTGTGTGTGTGTGTGTGTGTGTGTGTGTGTGTGTTATTTATAGTCAAGTTGTAAATAGATATGATAAAACTTTGTTCATTTCTTATAAATAAATATATATATATACATGTATATGCATTAATGTAATTTTTTGAGATATCTATAAATATTCATATACTTTTCCTAGGCCAAGGAAACTAATTTATTTGTTGTTTAATGCAATATTTATCAGCATTTGTATTAATTATTTGTTGACATCACAGTATTCAGCCTTTTCTTTCTTGCCAATTCTGTCTCTGTCTCATTGTTTGAAATATCAAGTAACATTTAATTAAATCTACCTATATTTGCACCTTAGCACTGTGTAAAACTATCATTTCATGTGAATATGGAATTCCAAATTGCAAGGTTTTTCTGTAAAAGTATGTTTTTCTCTGACAGGAATGCAATCGAGAAACCATTGGAAACAATAAGTAAACATTAAAAGTTAGCAGTATTACTGATACATATCCAACATTTGAATTAACAGCAAGTCCAGGTGAGCTCTTCACAGCCTGTATATAATATTTTAATCAGGATAATGTCTTTATATAAAGGGCTATCAAATTTGTAAAATAAAAAGTAAATGTCCCATTTGAAAATGAAGGTATATTAGTTTTAAGTCACAGTCAAGTACTTAAAATTTCTTGTTATTGTTTTGTGTAATAGTGAGTTTTGTATTATGAAACTTAAATCATGAGGGCTAGTACTTAACTTTGAGTAATTGAGTTTTGTTTTATAGATCTTGAGCCAAGAGGTGAGTACTTAATGGCTTGTCAGAGCTTTATATAATTTTGTCTTACAAACTCGAATCATGAAGTCTAATACTTAATCCACTTGTCAGTATGTTACGTAAGTGAGTTTCGAGTCAGAATACTGGAGAGGTAAGGTCTGTGTCGTCTTGTTAAAGCTTTATGTAAATGAATTTATATGTATATGTATTTAGATAAAAATAACAATTTAATGAGCAAGTTATTTTGTCAAAAATTATTTATGTACAAGCTAAATTAAAAATGTTACACTTTATGGTGGCTTTTTTGTGAGATTCTTTATTGTTAAAATTGAATTAAGATTAACATGGTTAATTTGGCTTAAAAGATTTCTATCTCATAATGAGACTTTTGTGAGTTGTAATGATTTTTTTCCCTTCTCAAGAAATGAGGTTTTTATATGTTTCTTCTGTTACGTTCTTTTACTCGAAAAATGTTTTTGAAGTTCCTTTCTCAATGATGTATGTAAGCTTGTCATGTAAGTATGGCATTAAAATCCACAAAAAGATAAAATCATGATTACAAATGAGTGCTTTTGCATAAATTGACCATCTGCTTACCGTAGATTTTGAAAGTATCATGATTACACAAAATATTTTCAGTTTCTTCTTGGTTAAAAGTTGCACAATCCAGTTAGATTACCCTTTGTTGTTTTGTTTTAACCTTGAAATTAAATGGAAATTGGTGATTTATGTATTGAAATCAGATATTTTATTTAAAAACTTGATAAATTTTATGTTTTATAGACAAGAAATTGAATGTTTTATGGGATTTCTAGCCAAAAGATATTTCAGAAAATGAATATTATGTCATAGTGCTCCAATGAGATACTTTGATTTAATGATTATGGTTCATTTATGTTAGAATACTGTATTTAACTGATTGCATAATACATTTGTTCAGAGGGTTAATTGCTCAAAACAGAACAGTAGCTTTGGTTGTATTACACAATACCTGTACTGATGTATGGATGGGTCTTTGTTTGTTCTGTGGTCTGTTCCTTAAATTTCTTTTGCAATGAGATATACATGTATTACAGACTATAAATCTATAGATATTGATCTGTGTTCTACCTAACCCTGATACTAATGCAGTGGAGCAAAAGAAAAAGTAAATAAACAAACAAAAAAGTGCCAACCCTGGCACTAGTGTAGTGATACAAAAGTCTCAATGGTGGCACTGATGCAATGGTACAAAAGCAAAAAAAAAAAATGAATTAAATTTTTGGTTGTTCCTCATTCTTGATTTACAACGATATAACAATTTTTTATCCATTAGTAATTTGTGCAATGCATTTCAAGGTTGATAATGGCACATAAGTGATTGGACAAAATATTGAATAATTAAATTTGTAAATTTCTTGTGATTCCATTGTCTGAATAGTGAAAAATGTGTGGTCTTGCTGATGTCTTCTATGGAGGCTGATACATTAGATGTACATGTATCATGGTGTATTTTTGTTTAATTTAGCATTTAGAAATAATGATTTAAGTTGCCATAATTGTATAAAATGTTTTATCGCTCATCAGAAATTGAACAGTGCCAGTTCAGGTTTAGTTCTCTATGACCCACAAAAATTGTTAATGCTTTAATGTTATTTGTCATATGATAACTATGTAATTCTTCCTAAAGTGTATACCTTATAACTATTGTTTATCAGAGTTTTAAGGCATGTACAAAGCTGCAATTACTTGTTTTTTATTCTGCATAGTTTTATATGTCTTGACCTAAAATAACTCCGGTCTTTGGTCCACAGAATTATAGCACAGTTTCTGGAGTCTGTAACAAGTTATGGTTATAGAACTCAATGATGTTTTAACCAAAAAAACCTCCCGTCTTAGTACACAAAACTATAGCACCATTTCTGGAGTCTGTAACAAGTAATGGTTATAGAACTCTACAATGTCCTGACCAAAAAAAATTAAAAAATCAGCCCCATCTTTGTTACACAGAACTATAGCACCATTTCTATAGTCTGCTACAAGTAGTCAGTTATAAAATTCTACGATGTCTTGACCAAAAATATGCCTTTTGGTACTTAAAACTATAGCACCATTTCTGGAGTCTGTAACAAGTAATGGTTATAGAACTCTACGATGTCTTGACCAAAAAAAAAAAAATCATCTTTGTTGCACAGAACTGTAGCACCATTTCTATAGTCTGCTACAAGTAGTCAGTTATAAAATTCCATGATGTCTTGACCAAAAAAAATAAATAAATAAATAAATAAGTAAAAATCCATCCCCAGAGTATCTGTCTTGTTTTGATTTATTTGTAAATTTATCTTTTTGGCATGATGATGCATGTGTATGGTCATCATCTACTTTATCCGTGATAGTTTCTGGCTTTGAAATTTTTAGTAAATCGTAATTGCTAACAGTGACCTTGTCTTTTTTATAAAACAAGTTTATCTTCCTGGCATGGCAAACCATATACATATTAATTTTAATTCAAATTCTTTTATTATACAAATACACCAAATGTGAGCAGTATACAGGCTATATATACTAACTTAAGTTAAATAAAAAATAAAATTAGATATAATAGCATAAAATAAATAAAAATAGAAATGAGATAAAACATTATACATATTAAACACATACTATATTTATCATGTATACAGCCATGTCCATCTAATAACAGTACTTGGTTCATAATTTGATACTGTAATACACTATAACTCATCAAAATTTCAGTACATATGATTGGTTATCATTATTGTAGAGGTAAGATTCATCTTGTCAAATCAGATTACATGTACTATGAATTGTCCGGAGTAGTCAAACACTATTTGCCTGGTAAATCGATGCACTTGACCATCTATATTTGTCTAATAATGGAGTCCAGTCACCAGTTGGCATTTTTTATATCAGTAAAATGGAGAGGTCCATAAACTGCCATATTAGATTATACTAGACTTTTATAGTCCATGGGTCTTGTGTACAAGTGTTTTAGTCATTTGTTGTCCAAAGACCATAAAAGTATTGTAGTAAAGCGTGGTTCATGGATGATAAAAAGACTTTTGTTATGTCAATTTTTGCTTATATGCTACTTAATTCAATGTTTTTGGTCAACCATGTAAATTCATATACTAGTAAACATTTACTAATGAATCACCATAGACCTTGTAATGTGCCTACATGTGTATTGTATATGTGATATTGAAAGAAATTTGCAACTGACAACAACCAGCACAAGCAACATATGAGTTAATGTAAAACGGTTATGTAATAGTCATTGTATTGTCCAAATTATAATATATAAAAATACATGTGTATGAAGAAAGAATAATTGGTTGCATTTTCTAGTCTTTTATTAAGAATAAAAGCTCAACATAGACCTGATAGTATTTTATCAGTCTTCCTAGTCATGCTAGTTAATCACAAAAACCAAGCTGCTCTGATCTTGCTTCTTAAAATCAGCTTTTTCGAGTATCTAAAAGAAAGATTTAACAAAATAAAAAATCTGTTTCGAAAGTTTTTTTCATACAAAGCTCGAATGTTCCTTGACAATACATATTGAAATTTCATAACTAAGGTAAAGAAAATATTAATTATTTGTTCTTTTTTATTTTTTCATCACACCAAAATTTGAATACACCAAAACTTGTTATTGCTTTAATCTGACAATTCTCGTAGAGTCTTCTTATAATGCCACCTTTAGTAGGCACAAAATTCAGTACCACAGAGTTGTTAGCGTAGCTTTAACTACAGTGATTCACTATTTCCAAAAGTTGGTCATTTCGATATTACCTGATGATATATAACTCTATTGATTTTAATGCATTATCCATTAAATCTCTAGTATTACTTGATATAATAATTAGTGTTGGTATTTGGTACAGAAGCTCAAGTGTAATCATCATTGTTAGATCTGTCATGATATTTGTATTAATTTTGTTCTGATTCAAGGGGTTGTATAGAAACAAACCCTTATGTTATAATTATTAATTATTTAACATGTTGGAATAAATATATTTTCAGTGTCTTTTTGTTTTTGTGTTGTTAAAATGTTGGCTTTATTGCATACAAAGATAACCAACCCATGTTGTCACAGCGTCTTTTCCATGTGAAGGCCACCTTCTTATACACAACTTTAAAAAATCTATGATAGGTTGTTTTACATTTGGGATGAAATAAAGTGAATTAAAAACAAACATAGTGATCCATGTCTGAATCACAATCCAGAAGCAAAGTAAAAACTTTGAAACTGACAAGTTAGGTTAATGCGTGAACTTCCCTCAGGGAAGTGAGGCTGGATGCTCCGGAAGGGTAAGCACTTCTCGTTTATCTAGCTATACCGCCAAGTGTACAATTAAGAATGAAGGGTAAATTGAACTATTAGATTTCAAATATATCCGTGACAATTTGGATACAGAGACATCATACTTTATATTGATAATAGAATTAAAACTTTCTGAGGACCTTGATAAACCTTGGGTTGCAATATCCATGGGTCAACGATTAATCTATAAGCAGCTTGCTTCTTTAATGATTGAAATACAATACAAGAAAATAAAACTAATTTGCTAGAGAAACATAACATTTATTGTATGACGTTCATTTGACACTAAACAAAAATACCTACTCGGTCATATATAAAGACAAGTGAGAAAGTTTATAAAATAAGACAAAGTTTCTCCAAAACCACGGACTAGGTTTTCTTGCCAAAAGCCAGTGGTTTTCTTTGTGCACCGGTTTTCAACCATCGCATAATTCATTGACTGGTGTAAATGAAAAAATCTGATGTAAACCACCATCACTCCACTTTACTCCTCAACAGCGCTGTTATCTACCTAATCTTGTAAAGTATACAGAACCAGACACTCAAACCAAGCCCCTAAACAATATATGACATCCATTTTCAATTATGGCGTCGCAGGAAAATTTTTGAAGACCTTTTCATTCTAAGCATATACATGAAAGCAATTATAAATTTGTTCTAACACCTCCATATATGTTACAGGCAAATCAGAAAATGTAGAAAGTACATTTTGTACTAGTAAACATGTTTTACTTATCAGCGTGTGTTTTATTAAATTGAAAGGCTCATTAAGGTTATTAACTGGCTTCCTTATGAACTGGCTTCCTTATGTCTAATAACGACCAATGAAACTTCACTATTATCCTCACCAATAAAAGATTGATTAACAATACTGGGGTCTTGTTCAGTTGCTGGTCTCCATTTATCTGTGGGCTTTACAGATAACTGAATTTTCTGAAACAAAACAAAATGATTGAAATACTACTATTACCACTAAAGAAATTTAAAGTAATATAATTTATAAAAACTTGCAAATCCATGTCCAAACCAAAATCCAAAAGTAAGGTAAAGCTTTGAAGCTGACAAATTAGGTTTAACACGTGAACTTCCACCTGGTGCTGATGAAGAGTGAGCACCTCGCTACAGCCGCGTATGTGATCAAAATTGAAAATAAACGTAACATGGAACTATCGGACTTTAAATATATCTTGGGTAATATCTGATGCATACATCGTATTATCAGCAATATTGTGACGACGGCCAAAAACGTTTTAGGGCCTTGATAGTCTTAGACTTGGAATATCGTCGTGTCGTAACAAAGTTGAATGATTTCCGTAAATCCTGCACTGACAAGAAATAATACACGGTTTCAAAACTTATCAACTCCACGTGTAGAATCATAAAAACCGAATCAAACTACAATGTATGAGATTCTAAGATATAAAATATACCTGTATTAAACTTCCGTTTTTAAGCAAAAACACTTCATGACACATCCATAATGGTATAGGAATAAGTGGCACCACTGCTGCAATCCACCCTATCATCCTGGCCCAATCCGGGTATGTCTTCTCACCATATTTTACGGGGGAGAAGTTCATCACACTTGATACCAAGACTATCTGAAATATAATAATCAAATGCTGATACTTTGCGTCTTCAGACAACTCTGATTAGAATTTCGTACTATGTTTTTTGTTTGCAAGACTGTCCCTAGTTACCAAGTTTTCTAACACACCAGGTTACGAATGACAACAGCTCACATTGCATATGTCTTTTTTATCGTTTCGTTTTACCGGTTTGTAGTTAGTTATAGTTATAAGGAAATAATTATGTGATTCATTATTGGAATGTGTAACTACCCTTCATAAACAGACGCTTTATACTTGGTCCAGCAGTTTGGATGACACCTAGGAAATATAAAATTTAAACAATTTTCCAATGGTGTATAATTTACAGTAATATATGGTAGTCCAATGTATTTGCAGACGTAATGTTTTTCGGCCTCAATTATAAGAACCAAATATCTCACTCAATGCAATTCAGAAGCAAAATGTTCTGTAACCATGAAATATTTGTCCACAGCGATTATGGCAAGCATAATAAGAGAAAATTCATTTTTCCGACAACCCCTATATCATAAGCATTTGTTTGTTATCTGAAAGCGTTTTTACAGGTCGTTTTGATTCTGGATTTTATCAAGGCAGACAACTATGTCTTCAGCAATCGTTGGCTCCAAACACACCTCAGATCTATTGGCTTGCAACCTATAAGTATGCTATTGTCAAAACTCATCTTGATGTTTTACAGTTGGCTAACTCGTTTCTCCAGGCTGCTCCAAATATTTGTATTCAATGTAACCGCCTGAAAAATATATCGTCTACCTAATGAATCGTATGAGATAATGTTATGATATATTTTTTCAATCCCCTTGAATAAAATTTTGGTGCAAGCATTGCTGATGAAGAATTGTATATCGAAACGGCTGCCCATAATTAACTATGATATCATATTTAATTATTTGACATAACAACAGATTATTCATTTTGTAATTACCATAGCACAGGCAGGTGTTGCAAACTTCCACATGTAGATCCAAACTAAAGACAAACGCCTTCCTACCATAATTTCAATATTCTGACACAGTCTTACAGCGCCTAGGTTAAAGCAATGCAACATACAATGGAACAACGAAATTAAACACATTGTTCAGTGGCAATGATCAAAGACAAAAAGACACACAAGACATAATATATATGCATTTACACACAAACTAAATAAATAAAAATGTTTAAAACATGTTCCTTTTATTGCCGATTTTGATTACACACGTGATGGATGTAGGTAGCTAAACAGGAGGTGCTTACCCTTGCAGAGCACCCGGTTTACTCATTATCGTTGGAAGTTCACATAGTTTAAAGATTTTACTTTGCTACGAAATATTGGTTTGGACACGAACTGGTAGACCCATGTTTCTTTTGATTTAGATTTAGAACAACCAATAAAGCCAAGAACTAAAATGAAAATAACACTAGCCAAAAACAAAAAAGAGAAACAACTGGTTTGAATAATATTACATACCGTACACCCAGCTTAGGACTAAGACCTCGAATAATACCAATATGATCATTGTTATACTGGGGACGTACCAATCTATTAACTGGATAATATACACTCCTCCCTGTAAACATATACACAAACTGAAAACTCTTGCATTCGTATATATTAGTATCATAACGTTTATACTTTTGGTTTTAGTTTCTTTGTGTTCACATGCTTTCATTCAAAAGTTAATGCCAAGCTCATGATTGTTGCTTAATTCTGTACCTATACGAACATGGTTACGTATGCAAAGTTAGTATCTATAACCTCAAGATTGTTACCGAATGTTACTGTAACAGGATTAGCTGCTTTAAGCATTCTTTTGGTTGATTTTGTGTAAAGTAATTTGCGTTAACATCGTGCTGAGTGCTGAATGTCAGTTCAAAATAAAGTTACTTACATTATACTTGGGTTGGATTTTTTAAGCTAAGTTTCTGTTCAAAAAAGAAAGCTTTTTAATCTTGTCTGTAGTTTGTTTGCGCTGTTTAAATAAATGTTTAAATCAATGCGTGTGGTTTAGGCACAAACCCCTTTTTATACTCATTCAAAAGTGTCTAATGTGAAGTGTCATAATTAAAAATAAATCGCACCTGCGTTACAAAAGGTATGCCCAAGATGAACTGCGTTAGACATACAAGAAGAGTTAGCGAAGTTATCCATCTCAACATCTTAGGCCAAATATCTGTCACAGCGGAACATATCACTTGTGTGTGAACAATCTGAAACAAAGTTGAAAAAATGAATGTCAGTGTTTGTAAAACAATTAGTTATCCACATAAAGACTAGTCCGACTAATCAGCCCACTAAACCCCCATTTTAATTTTTTGACTTTTTGGAGGTTTGTGGTCTGACAGCTTCCATTATTGAATTCTTGAAATTTCTGGAGAAAACGACAGAAACGAAAACACGCGTCGATAATTTCCATTATGTCCTTACCTCGCTCTTGTTGACAACATGGAACACTTCCTAAAACATTATTCTACCGATCCATGCTTAATTTTTAATTAAAATCCATCGATATCGGTAGAAATACAAGGTTTTCTGATGTCTCTTCAGCTCTCTGTCACTTTTACATCGTGAAGACATTACTAATTTGCATTGACCAATCAGATCGCGCGTTGCATTTGGATGGTGAAACTCGCAGTTCTATCTTTAGAAAGCACATGGCTATGTTTATTTACATTAACGATTCGCATTATTAATGATGTTTTCACGCGTATAACATATTATTTTAGTTATTTTATTTTTTTCAATACCATGTGAAGACATGTGTACTAATTGCAGTGAAGATTTCTCTTTTTTTTCTCTCGTTTATATCTACATAAGCGTAGGAGCGGGGGGGGGCTATATTGTGTGAAATTTTGTATCATAGTTTATGTTTATAGTGTAAGTGCTAAAAAAGAGAAAAAACCAAGAGATTTAACAGGAAATGTCCATCTGGTAACCAATCAATTATCAATTTCATCATTATACTTGTAAAAGGGCGTCTTGAAATTCGCCCTTAGAAACGGCTCACAGCATCTCCAATGGCAGGGGCGGATCCAGGATTTTTTTTAATTGGGGGTTGAGAATTATATCAATGCTAGGCCCATGGCCAACTTAATGATGTACATCAAAGGTAAATGTAGATTGGTGTGGTTAATTAGTTTATTTATATGGCACCAAACCTTAATCTCCATGTAGCCAGAAGTCGTAAGTTGAGTAGCGTACGTTTGAAAATTAATCATTGGACTTTATTATGTCATGCAGTTATTTGTACAATTTTGTCTTAATATTTCACTGCTTTTCAGTCTCTCACTCAGAACGCTGCAAAATTTTCTGGGGTACCCCCATATCCATCTCCAATGAGAGGGTTGATTATGGAACTTGTGTCATACGGTTATTGTTTTTAATCTTGCCTTGATATCACAGTATTTTAACCTATCAAAACGCTGCAAAATACATTGAAGATGCGTCTATCCAGGGGTTAGTTTTGAAAATTTTCCGGGGAAGGCCTCCTGGACCCCCACCTATGCGAGGGGTTTAGCACTCATACTCTCCCCGCCTCGTGCCAAAGGCACGACATAGACATAGCTTCGGTTTGCCCCCACCCCAATATTAAAAACCCTCCTACGCCTATGATCTAAATTATTTTTTCTTTCAAATTGGGTAATATTCTATCATATCTGGGACTTGCATGTTCTCCTGAAATGCTGTCAAGTTTTGTCCAATATTTTGTAGATCGTAGAATTATAAGTTTTTAAACCAATTGTAATATATAAGTACTTGTCCGCAGGTCATTAAAATTAATTTTCTTATATTCATCCCGACCACACTGTAAATTTTGTCATAGAGTTCAATTTTAACTGTATTTTGCGTGAACATACATATATACAGTGAGGTGCTTAATTTTTTCTCTCCAAAATTACTGGAATAATATTTCTAGGTTACTAGTTCAGAAAAATGAGAGCGGTCAAGAATATAAAAATATATAGAGAAGATCGCGACTACTCTATTTGAAAGTCTACATATAAATTCTAAATATTTTGAATACATTTCAATGTTACCTTTTGTAAGTACATGTATAAAACACCATGTAAAACATCCTTAATAACGCGAATTACCAATGTAAATAAACATCACCATGTGCTTTCTAAAGATAGAACTGCGAGTTTCACCATCCAAATGCAACGCGCGATCTGATTGGTCAATGCAAATAAATAATGTCTTCACGATGTGAAAGTGACAGAGAGCTGAAGAGACATCAGAAAACCTTGTATTTCTACCGATATCGATGGATTTTAATTAAAAATTAAGCATGGATCGGTAGAATAATGTTTCAGGAAGTGTTCCATGTTGTCAACAAGAGCGAGGTAAGGACATAATGGAAATTATCGACGCGTGTTTTCGTTTCTGTCGTTTTCTCCAGAAATTTCAAGAATTCAATAATGGAAGCTGTCAGACCACAAACCTCCAAAGAGTCAAAAAATTAAAATGGGGGTTTAGTGGGCTGATTAGTCGGACTACATAAAGACATACTACTTTTCTGCACAATAGGCGGCCGTTGTTAGGTAAGGTTGCTTGAATTGAAATTCAAATATATGTAGAAAAAAAAGCAAATCAAAAACAGTCCGACTAAGAGTTTGGGAAACTTTTAACAGCATTAATAATGGAGAATACAGAACTGTTTATTCATAAACCGAATATATGCATGTAATGATGTTCATAATCAAGTGTCATCTTGGTTAGCTTTGTTAACTAAACTTAATTTATTTAAAATATAATCTAACCTCTTCACCACAATTAATAAAATCTGCAACTTTTCAAACACATTTATTTTAATAGTCATACCTGACTGTCCAAACCGACCATAAACAACATCAAGAAGAATAAAGCACACCAAAGATGTGGCAGAGGTAAAGTCGACAGTGCTTCTGGGTATACCATGAAAGCAATTCCTGGCCCTTCAATAAAAAGAAATGATATATTTAAATTGGGTTTGAAGCAAACTGAAAGAAATTGCCGCTACATCCTATCGTAAATTACATTTGGTATTTCACTTGTCATTATTTATGATAAGACTGACTGACGGTTTTCATATCCATGCATTCTATGTAATTTTCCTTTAAACAGAGAAAAACTAAGAATAATGACACTTTTTATCAACCACAAACATATCCGTGTTGAAATCACACCATCAATAGCAATATAAATGCTTTGAGAGCTTGGGAATTTAGTTAAAATCTACCATGGAAGTGAGACTTGGTCTCCGGATAAAACCCTTATGTAACTAGCAACAACCAGCACATGTGAAAACAAAATTGAGAATGAAATAAACATAGAACTATTTTGAGTCACATAATTACAGTCGAACCCGCCTTAAAGGCCACCTCTTTATAAGGACTACCTGATTATAAATCCAGTAGGATTGTATCCCAATTGTTCGTTATTCATATTATTTGAAACTGTATATAAAGGCCACTTTTACTGGTTCACTTGGGTAGCCTTTATACAGATTTGATTGTATATCCAAGAAAATTTTGGATACAATCACGGCTTATTAATCAACTTTTTAAGGGTTTTGATTCGATACGCATACGATTGCAATATTCCTGAGTCGACTATTTATCTGCAAGCAGTTGGCTTTATTCCCGTACTTGGATCAAGCTGTAACATAGTGTGTTAACTGTGAAACAAATATACCATAAGTATGAGAAGCAGATAAACACTGTGTTGCTGCAAAGCAAGAAAGTAAAGTTAAAAATATAAAAAATTGAAACATTGCCTCTCTCCTTATTTTAATTACTATTTATTCTCCTAACCCTTCCGGTACACCAATTACACTTTATCGAAGTGAAAGCATTTAGTTAACTTAATTTGTATGTTTTCAAAGATTTGCTTTACTTTTAGAATAGTTGGACATGGAGTGGCATTTTTGTATTTCATTTGAGATTACATTAATTTTGGTCTTGATCTGTATTGTAATATTTCACTCTTTTATCGGCAATTTCAGTTATTTTAATATTTCATTTCACTTTTGACACAATTTCGTTTGACTCCAACATTATGCAATAGTTAAAATTAAATATATTACTTTTTATACCTTGATCAACTACGTCTGCTATTTCTACATTAGCTTTATTTGCCATATATCCCAGAGTTACAAAAAAACACATCCAGCAAACCAGCTGGTGACGGCATTTATAATAGGCAAGATAATGGAGATCCTACATAAAGAAAAATTTAGAAAAATTAGTAAAATATTGCTACTGATATACTTTTGTTTTTGATGGTGCACTTTAAACCAATACCATACCATGTTTAACGCAGTTTGTGGAGACCACATTTTTTCATTAAACCCAGTGGTGTTTTAACCGATTTGTTTATAAATTCATTTGTGTGTACATTTATGTACCTCAAATAATCAAATAATTCTCATATAGGGTGTTACACCCTGAAATAAGTGTTTATTACTAAATGATACAAAATATACATGTCATGATACCTGTGGCAATCATAATTAAAGTTGTTATAACTAGCTAAAGTCTGTATATTTCCAGATCCTATTCCGATGGAGTATAGCGCCTGAACAGCAGCATCACCCCATACCTGTAATAAAGAACACACAGTAAAGTAAAGTTCTGGCTATGTCTATTGTCATAACTGGTCTTTTTTAAATTTTTGTTTCTATTCCAATAAAGTATTCATAGAAATTTATTACTACCACATAACAGGGACTTCAAATTTCAAAGCAATTAGAAACAAACTGTATGTAATTTCTTTCGTTATCACCATCATAAGTACAGATACATGAAAACAAAACATTCTTTGATAGATTAAATACCAAATCTCCCATCCCTTTAGAAAAACAACAATATCCTTCATCATTGTCGATGTTACAAGTTTTGATCACTCCGATGAATTTATTGTATAATGCCAATATACAAATACTTGTACGAAATAAGAATAAAGGTGAAAAAGTCATACAAACCGAAAATCGTTTAAGGTCACTCCATCTAGGAATTAAATAAAATTTCAGACCATCTAGTGATCCAGGCAATGTGGCATCTCTTACAAGTAGTATAACGAGAAATAAATACGGTAGTGACGCCGCAAAATATGCCAAATACAACAATGAAATTGATCTAATCTAGGCCTATTAGTTCGGATAAAAGCGTGAAACAATACAAGCAAGATATATTTTACAGGTTTAATATTTCAAAGTTATTAAGCCGTTTCTCATTTTCGTGGAAGATAGTTATTCTTTAATAATAGCTCAAATTATAATCAAAGTGAGTCTAAGACTGTTTAACGATAATGAATAACATAACATGCATTCCACTTCGAAACACGATTTGATGTACTGGCTTCTGATCTCATGATCTCAACAATTTGTTGAAGTTTACATACAAGTTAT
This sequence comes from Anadara kagoshimensis, assembly GCA_021292105.1. Lineage (NCBI taxonomy): Eukaryota > Metazoa > Mollusca > Bivalvia > Arcoida > Arcidae > Anadara > Anadara kagoshimensis. The sequence continues at coordinate 41,191,251 of CM037870.1, read as the reverse complement.
ATTACTACTGTCTTTTGTATTTTCAGATATGGATACAATGTGGCATGAAATGAAACGAATACGCATACGAATTTATTGATAACTTACAAGGCCCACAAAAGTATTATGGCCGTCATCATAATAGTGTTGATAAGTATGATGCCTCTGTATCAAAAAGTGCCCTTGATATATTTGACGTCCGATAGTTTCCGGTTCCTTTCATTCTACATTTTGATAACACAAGTAGCTGACGAAGCTTGGTAAACAGGAGGTACTTGCCCTTCTGAAGCACCCGGCCTCACTTACCTGGTGGAAGCTCACGTGTGTAACCAAATTTGACAGCTTCAATGTTTTTTATGTTGCTTTGGGATTTTGATTCGGACATGCATTGGTATATTTGTTTTTGAGTGATTTATTACTCTCTTTACATTAAGTATGATGTCTTTGAAATCAAAATTACCCTGAATATATTTGACGTCAAATAGCTTCATGTTTCATTCTCAATTTGATTTCAGACATGGTGGATGTAGCTGGCTAAGCAAAAGGTGCTTACCCTTTCGGAGCAATGTTTTGTTTTGTACTTAGCTTCGAGGTTGTGATTACGTCACCCCAACATAAGTTGGAGTGACTTATTGATTTAAATCCTTTATTTGGATATCTATTGATATGGATTTTTTGAGATACGTACAAAATATACTGTAATAAATTTATTCCATGTTCCTTTCACAGAATTTTGATTTCACACGTGGCGGGTGTAGCTAGCAAAACAGGAGGTGCTCACCCTTCCGGAGCACCAGGCCTCACTTCCCTGGTGGACGTTCACGTGTCTAACCTAACTTGTCAGTTCGAAAGTTTTTACTTTGCTTCTGGATTATGATTCGGACATAGAGTAGTATGTTTGTTTTTGATTACCTTGCCTGATGTCTTTATTCCTTTAAATAAACACAGAAACGTCACAGCTAATGTCATAAATGAACATAATAGTAACTGCCAACGAACCATACCAATATACTTTATACCATCTATCAATTCTAACACATGATTTCTATAAAACAAAACAGAATAAATAAACTTGATGTATGTCTAAGATTTCATTGGTTGGAAGGCCACAACTCCTTCGAGTGATTACTCAATCTCTTTAATGTCAAATAGCCTTAAACGAATTACACGAAGTGTGCATCGTTCGTTCAAAATATAACTCAAATGATAATCAGAATCAATGCTTAAATGTTTCAAAGCATTACTTAAACTATTTTTATTGTGTTGCATAAGACGGTCGGTTCGGAATTTTTTTGTGCTTGCACAAAAATTGTGAATCCATTATTTGAGATTTTCAAATGAAGAAATAGAAGGATCAAAATTTATTTTACCAAATAAACTGAACAAAATTACGAAGTTTATTTGTTTGTCCAAGTTAGGGTGTAACCAAAATGAATGGACTAAATCCCTTGTTACCTTTTGTCGGTTTAGTATTATGAATATCCCAATATTATGAACTTGATGTTGTTGCGAGCTTTGCAGTTAGCAAATATAATTAATTCAGCTGTCATTTACATAGCCAATTTTGTGTAAGTTAATTTAGGTTGACTTACTCCCAAAATTCTTCAGATGATGTTTTCGACACAATAACAGACGTATTCAACACGGAGCTATTACCCACTTCGGTTATATCTAACCCCAATTTATTTGTCACATTTTTGAGCGATGTTTCGTTGGCTACAGTTCCAATTTTTTTCGTAAACAGCACCTGTATTCAGGATAAACGTGCTATTTGTCCTATTCCCAAATCGTTCGTAACAGGCATCTGTGTTCCATGCGTTTCACAACTTGTCCATGGCAGTGTCGGGAAGAAGGAATTTCCAAAATAGTACAAACACCATGAGATGATGACATTGTAGTTCATAGCTATTATAGAGATGTACAGTACCATGCCATAGCCGATACCTAGATATAAAATAACACTAGACAAATAATTCAACACTAATAATTTAAATTGAATGTATGACAGAGCTATAAAAATCAGTGTAACAAGTAACAAACACGTGTTTCCAAAGAAATGAAATCAAGCATTGAAATATGAGACATAGAGATCACAATTATTGAAAGATTTACTAATTTTAAACAGCTATTTTACTGTTAACTTTGCTCAGTAAGAGTTTTGGCAAAACAAAATATGATTTATTTATTTCAATCAAATGATATAACAAGTTGAATTGCAAATAAAGAGATCTAATTTCAACCCCTACCCAAATTATTGAGTATTAACTATCATATAAATAAAAAACAAACATACCAACCCATGCCCAAATCACAATTCCACTTTAAAGCGTGCAAATCAGGAATAACCTGTGAATGCGAGGGTGGATGATCCGGAAAGGTAAGCACCTCATTTTAGCCACGTGTATAATCAAAATTGGAAATGAAAGGAACTTGGAACTATGGGACAACAAACATATCCAGGGTAATTTTGAATACAGGAACATGATAAATTAACAATATTGTTATAACTGTCATAAGACATTTTTCGGCTTAATAAGCCTATGCCTGCAATATCCTTACGATATTAACATCATCGGATTGTGTAAACATGTACACTGCATTATGAATTCAATACATACCTCTGAACAAAGGACAAGATTCCCATACTTTAGCTGGACCTAGATTGGAGTACTGACAGTATGATATTTCTAATAGTGTAAGTGGCAAACCAGCAACAAACAGGAAAAAGAAATATGGAAAGAGGAAAGCACCTACATATAAATAAATGAACTAAGTTTTGTTGGTCTTACACAGTGATCAACAAAGGCATATGCAAAGAAGGTCCTACTATTTGCTACATTTTGATCCACCCTGGGAATGAGAAACTCTGGATTGAATTAGTAAGGTTATCAACACTCTGCTGTCAAGACAATATTATTGTACAAAACATACGAAATGTGTGGGATGAGAAGAACTCAGTAGGACAATACCAAACGCCAAGAAAGCGGAAATGAATGTCTGGAAGGTGGAACGGTAAAGTTGATATAGAAGAAAAACTGAAACATATAATGTATTACACTGTACAGAAAACATGTGCAGTGTATATTACAAAATCTTGTAGCGACCGGTGCCCACGTGTTAGAAAAAATAATTTTGAAAGCATTTAATAAAAAGTACTTTGAGTTTTCATTTTGGACTCCCGGTAGCAATTATAATGCATAAATAACCATAGTATCAAGACTGAAACATCTGTCGCGTCTATTTTGCTTATAATAACTTTCTGTGAAATCGATCGCTAATTAAAAGAAAAAACAACACAGCAAATTTTCAGGCTTATTGTGTTGTGTAAATGATATACAGTCCAACCTGTCTTAAAGATAACCTCTATATAAGAGATACCTGCTTATAAATGCCAGTAGAATTACATCCTAATTGTTCTTTATTCATATTATTTTAACATGTATATAAAAACCACCTGTCCATAAAGACCACTATCACTGGTTTCGTTGATTGGTATTTATAGACAGTTTTGACAGATAGGGAAAAAAACTAACTGATCAAGTACATTAAATTTTAAATGAAAATTATTTCTATAAGACGGGTATTGTCCAGTGTTAAAAGTACAACAAAAATAAAAAAAACTTATTATTTTGGCCATGGCAGTGTTATCTAACAAAGAATAAAGGTTATACAACGAAAGTAAAAAAACAAATATTTTACATAAATTTTGCAGCATCCTTGTTGCTATTTTTATTATTTTTGACTTTTTACTCTTACCTCCGCCGTTTAAGTAACAAACATAAGGAAACCTCCATATATTACCCAGACCAACCATATAACCAACACTGGAGAATAAAAACTCCAGATAATTTGACCAATTTCCTCTTCTCTTACTCTCCATATCGATTATGTTTTATTCCCTCTCGACGAATATTACATATGCAGTTTTAGCGCTAAAGATGTGTTATGTAAAACTAAACGGGACTTTAATAGTTTGATTGTGAATTTTCCTTCTCTATCCAGCAATATACCTGGTTCTCTTATATACACTACCGTGCAGCTTTTATCGACTAAGGGGATTTTATAAAGATGAGTATGTGGCGTTCAAATAAATTGTTGACTTGGGAGACATTGCAAGACTGCCTAGGGTATCAATGTCCTCAAAAAGTTTTTGACGTCATCACAGTAGCGTTGATAAGTATAATGCCCTGTATCCAAAATTATTCTTGATATATTTAACGTCTCATAGTTCAATGTAAATTTGTTTATCAATTTTGGTTTTACACGTGGTTGGTGTAACTAGCTAGACAGGGGATGTTTACCCGACCGGGGCACTTCCTAGGTGTAAGTTTACTTCTTGTACGTAATTTATCAATTGTCAATCTTTTAACATTGCTTTTTGAATTGCATTTTGGACACGAAGCGGATTGTGTGTTTTTGATCGATGATTTCAACCAAAGGCAATGTTATAGATTATAGTGTATTGTTTCAATATGCCACATTATAACCAAACCACATAATCGCTAAAAAAGCGTAGAACGGCATTGTTTGTATATGTTACGCACATAATTGTAAAATGCAATAAGCTACTTACAGAGTGTAGCTATATTAAATAAATTCAAAACTAAAAGGAAGATTATATACATGTTTCAAAAAAGAGATTATCTTTTCACAAAAGGCGTCAAATACTGGGTTTCACATTTATTCATTCCGTAAGCGGTTTGATCAGTAACAGTATTTTCATAAGCAGCAGGCCCAAACTATTTACAGAATATATTGTTACTGTCAACTTTCCTTTCTTATTCTTATCCTGCTTATGGTGCATTTATTTCACAATCAATACAGTAAAGCTTCTTCCTACTATGGGAACTTTATACAACAACGCAAGTTTTCTACGAATAAACTGCAGGGTCTTAGGTATTGCAAGCCTTGGCTTATCAAAGCTCTCAAGAGGTTTTATGGCCGTCATCATAATATTGTTGATATGTATGATGTATCTTTATCCAGAAAAAACCTAAATTTTAAAACCTTAATTTTATAGTTTTGCAGTTTAAAAGCATTTTTCTTTAATTTTGTCTTGTGATATGGACATAGATTGGTATGTTTGTTATTGAAGTAATTTTTTGAACTCACAAATGGTCTATTCCATGTCACTGAGATGAAAACAGATATAAAACAAGTAGCACACACACACACACACACACACACACACACACACATATATATATATATATATATATATATATATATATATATATATATATAGCATTGCTCAATTAGCCAGCAGTCTACAAAGTATAAATATTTAAAAGACCAGACAGTGTTGAACCTTAATTTCCAAGTGTATTTTTTATTTTTCAATATACAAGTTTAACAAAAAAACTAAGAACGTTAACTTTTTTTATATATATTTCAGGTATTTTAACAAAGGGTGAAATGAAACAGGTATTACAAAGGCAGTTTGAAACAAAGCATAGAGCTAATTGTCCTTGGTAATTACACAATTTCTTGCTTTACAATGTTGTAGAATTGAATATACATGTTTAACGAAAAATTTCAGGTATTTTAACAAAAGATGAAATGAAACAGGTATTACAAAGGCAGTTTGAAACAAAGCATAGAGCTAATTGTCCTTGTTAATTACACAATGTCTTGCTTTACAATGTTGTAGAATTGATCATTTGCTGGCCTCCATTTATCTGTTGGTTTTGCCGATTGCTTAAATCTCTGAAAGGGAAAGAATTAATCAATCAAAATAAGATTTTTCAATTAAAACTGTAATTCAAACATAATGAAATATGAAGTATAAAAAGGTTCAAATAATCATAACAATCTTTTTTTTTTTGCTATTAACAGTATGATATGCAAAATATGTTACAAAAATAACGAATTCCGACTCTGAATGAATGAGTTTCATTTTTATAAGGAAATAGAATACTTAAAACAAATGGCATCTAGTATGTTCAGAATTCATCCACATTATGGAATTATGGCACTCGGACCTATATGAGAACAATGTAGAAATATCATAATACTTTGTCAAGCAGAAATTCAAGCTCTTATAATGAATACCAAATAAAGTTTACAAATATTTCGTCCGAATTCTTGCAGTTTAATTCTGAATATATGTCATTATAGTATTCAGAACTTGGTAACTTGCACGTCTACATCTATCAATCTAAAAAGTTTACGAAAACTTAAATGGACCCGAAGGCGCCCACATATTCACTCTGTTTACTTTACACAGGGTCAAATGTAAGCCAATTGCTAAAATTTCCATTTTTAAATAAAATATTAAAACTTTTGTTTTTTTTGTACCTGCAATAAACTTCCATTTTGAACTAGCACTTCCCGACACATCCACAGTGGTATAGGTATAAGTGGCAGTACCGCCGTGATCCATCCTATAACCCTGGCCCACTCTGGGTAAGTTTTCTCACCATATTTTACTGGGGAGAAGTTCAACACATTAGAAATAAAGATTATCTGAAATTGAACATAATTATATTGAATCACAGTTCTAAAATGAAGTTAATCGCCTTACAAAAGAACGAACAGGTATTGTAAACTTCAATATACTTCAAAATTGAAAGTAAACGACTAACCAATCCACACAGATGTTATACGTTTCGACATATAGTTACAAACTGTTATTAAAACGACTTGCTATGACACACACTCACGAATATACCTCTAACCTGGAGTTGAATGACTTACCAAAACACACAAGTTTCGTGAAAGTCCACAGGTAGTTACAAACTGAAGTTACACGAATAGCACAGTCATGTGTTAAAAACCTCAACATATTGTTCAGAAGTGAAGTTGTACAACTAACAAATGTACAAACAGGCCCCTGTTTCACAATTATTTCTTAACTATGACTTTCCTTAACTTAAATCTGGCAATTTTGGTAACATATTATAGCACTACAAAAACGTTTCGCCAAAATTGAAATAAATCTGTAATAAGTTTTGGCTGATGTTCAAAATGGCACCTTTAATTCCTGGATATCTTAAAAATTAACAAAATTATCATAGTATCAAATTTGTCAAATTTAAGTTAAGGAAAGTCTTAGTTATGGAATCATTTTTTAACCGACCCCAGTTGCCGTAAACACCCGATTGAAGCTCAAACTGGCATTTAAGCGACTTACAAATACCAACACACGTGTGAACTTTCACGTTTAGTTTCAAATTGAATTTAACAACTTGCCAATATATATTCAACAAATAGCCCAAAAACTGAAACTGAGCGAATTACCAATTCGCACATATGTGTTACAAATTACATATGATACCAGTTTTTATTTCACAGCACTAGACGGTCGTTTCGGAATTCAATTTCTTATCAGTAGTGCTGAGACCTTAATTTTGAAACCATAAACTTCAACTTTCAAACTGATGTTAATCGACTTACAAGTGCACAAATAGGTGTAGTAAATTTCCACATATAGTTCCAAACCAAAGTTAATCTCCTGCCTACCATAAGCTCAATATCTTTACATAGTCTCTTGGCTCCTTTATTGTAAAAAACCAATAAATTACTAGTAGACATATGTTAATTGAGTTAAGTTATTTTTCGGATAAAGGTAATACAGATGCTATAAAATGTGATCATATTAAAATAATAATTCTGGACCAAAATCAGGAGCATACAGTCCAACCTGCCTTAAAGGCCATCTCTATATAAGGGCCACCTGCTTATAAAGGCCAGTAGAATTATATCCCAACTGTTCTTTATTCATATAATTTGAACCTGTATATAAAGGCCACTTTTACAGGTTCCCTTGGGTGGCCTTTATAGACAGGTTTGACTGTACTATGAAATTACATATTATACCAGTTTTAATTTTACAACAATAGACAGCTGTTTGGAAATACAATTCACAGTAGTGCTTGGATCAAAATTGTGAAATCAAAATGTTTATTAACAAAAATATTTTAGACCAATATATTGAACTGGTTCAGCAAACTGGTAAAAACATTTCAGAGTTACAAAAGTAACGTTTTATAAGGTAATATAAGCTAAACAATAATTTATCCATGTAATGTGAAAGACTTGTCCACTTTGCTTTATTTTGTTGACTTCCACAGTCATTTATGTTAATAAGAATATGTAAACTGGTCATTTGGTAAAATATTACCTACCGTAAACCCAGCCAAGTGCCAATACCTCGGATAATATCAATATGATCATAGCTATACTAGGAACATACCAATCTATTAACTGGACAATATACACACCTCCCTGTACATATATTGAAAATAATAAAATTAAAGATATATTGTTTATAATAAACAACAAACATAATTTGAAAACTTTTGATGATTGCATTACACCTTTTCATATAAAAACGGCAACTTTGTATCAACATGTATTCACCAAGAAATTTAAACTTACACTTGCATATTGTCGTTCTAGACTAACAAGTGCGAAAAAGAACTGCAATCATCATGAACTAGCACCCGGTATCATTTCCTTGGTGGAAGTCCACGTGTTAACTTAAATTATCAGCTTCAAAGTTTTTACTTTGATACGGGATTGTGGTATGGACATAGATTGGTATGTTTGTTTTTGATTCACACACACAATACCTTGGAGTATATTGTATTTTAATGAATTTCAAAAACCAGCATAAATTAACTCCGAAAGCAAAGATTTCGAAATATGCAAAGGTATTAAGGCAACAAAGAATAATTAAAGGGTTCCATCTTCATCTTTTAGTAATTACACAATCCTAATCTTTCGAAAAAATGAGCCGAACAAAACATATCACAAAGATATAGATTATTTTCAGTTTCATTGGAAATGTCCATATAGTCAGTAATGGTAAATCCTCCGATAAAGCTAATAAATGCAAGCGACTATACGCGCCCTAGTACGGCAGTTCAATTGACATCATAAAGTATCAAAAGAATAAAGTTTAACAGTTTACAAATCTTAAGTTCATTTTCATTTTTCCCCTTTTTAAAAAATCATCAAATGTTGTGACATCATTCGACCCTCAAAACATGTTATTAAATTTTGCAAATGTCATGTCCTACAATTTGACACCTACATGTAAGTTCCTTTACTTTGTAGCTGCTACAAAAATATTTGCAGTTCCAAAATAAAGTGCACATATGACCAAATTAACCCGAACTGCAAAGGGTTACAGGTAGTATAAATGTTTTCCTAGTTTAATGAACTGCTCTGTATACTAAATTGCTGACACGAAAGAACCCGTTAAAGAAGAAATAGTAAGTTTTTAAAAAAAAATCGTACCTGTGTTACAAAAGGTATTCCTAAGATGAATTGTGATAGACATACGAGAACTGTTAATGAGGTTGTCCATCTTAACATCTTAGGCCAATTATCTGTCACAGCGGAACACATCACCTGTATATGGACGATCTGAAACATAAATGTCCAAAGTTGTATAAATATTAATATCGATACTAATGAACCAAACACAAATATATAGTGAAAGTACAACAATACATCACTTCGTAAACCATTTATGTTTATAACTAAACATCAGGATTAAAATAACATAGTTGTAACGAACTAGGTAGCATAATAATTATGTGTTTGGCAAGCAAAGAAAAACAAACAATTAGAATATTTGAGACATTTAAATAACGACGATTAAACCACCCACTCAAAACTGTATTGATTTACAAAAATCATATTATTTAACCAAAAGCACACCTGCAAAAGACAATTTGATCTAGCATTTGAAGATATTTGAATGTTTCATACCTGACTATCCAAACCAACCATAAATAACATCAAGAAGAATAAAGCACACCAAAACTGTGGTAGAGGTAAAGTCGACAGTGCTTCTGGATATACCATGAAAGCAATCCCTGGTCCTACATTAAAAAGAAATATGGATGATCTCGGTCAAGATTAAAAGGCTTCTGGGTATACTATGAAAGCAATTCCTGGTCCTACATGAAAAAATATGAAGTTGATTTCTCAGAATATTCTTAAATTCTTTCAAAATTTTAAACACCTCGCATTCCAGTATATACATCTTGGGGAAGGGCGGGGGAGAAGGAGAAAACACCAATGTTGTGATTAATAAAACTAGTGCTTGGTTTTAATGTCTTCAATAAATATATTCTTTGATAGGTAAGAAAAGTTGAATCTTCATTTAAAATGCTTGTTTGGATGAAGATAACTTTATTTTTATTCTTTACTTTAAGCTTAAAATATGCTGACTACTTGTTATTGTAACTATCAAAAAATTCTTCCAATAATGCAGTATGGGACAAGTTAGACTGTTTGACCATGTAAAATTGTTTTCAGGGACAAAGATATGTACATATGTAAATATATTCATTTTAAGCCTACAATACTGCTATACATGCACAACAATTCTAGATATGGAATGCAGTTAGATATATTGAAGATTTTATAGTGACTATCACACAATTGTGTTTGCCATTGCGTCATGTATTATTGTATTTGGACGTCAATTAGTTGTATGTGCTTACGCCATATGTGATTGTGTTTTGATGTGCAAGAGTTGTTTTAAGTTGCACATTATACCAGTTTTATTTTTACAACACTAGACGGCCGTTTTGGAAAACAATTCTTCATCAGTAGTGCTTGGACCAAAATTATGAAACCAAAATTGTTATTAATATGTTGAAAAGCAACACAAAGGAACAAAATATATTTTTCAAAATTTAGCTAAGGAAATACTTTGCATGAGGGAGTAACCATTTTATTGATTGTGCAAAGGTGGTCTTCGGTTTCGTAATTCATGATTGTGTAAAATGTGCTAGGGTTGTGCTTACACGTGGCATTTTTTATTGTTGTTGAATGTGTAAGAGCTGATTCTACATATAGTAATATGATTGTGCTTGGAGTACAACATTTTTATCTGCTTACAATCTTCCTTTATGTTTGTAGCTTATGATATTTTCACCACCTATTATTCTAATGTTTACCTTGATCAACAACATCACCTATTTCTACATTGGCTTTATTTGCCATATATCCCAGAGTTACAAAAATAACACATCCAGCAAACCAGCTGGTGACGGCGTCTATAATCGGCAGGATAATGGAGATCCTACAGAAAGAAAAAGTTAGAAAAATCTGTGTAGTCACACACACACACACACACACACACACACACACACACACACACACTGCATCATTTTCACAAGAATATTCAATAAATATGGTGTGCGATTTGAGCAATGGCTTGGCGGGTTTCTAATAGGAAAAGACTAGAGAATGCCAAGCAAAAAGTCAAAACAACGCCTTGTAAAACGGCGACATTGGTACGCGTTATATACGAAAAATGAAACGTTTTTGTTTAGATTAGTGTAGTTGTTTTCAGCTTATCGTTATTTCTTCTTGCCTCGCTAAAATTGCATTGTTGTATCTTAGAAACATGACACATGAAAAGAAGAAATATATGTGCAAATACAGTCCAACCTGCCTTAAAGGCCACCTCTATATAAGGACCACCTGCTTATAAAGGTCAGTTAAATTTTATCCCAATTGTTCTGTTTCAGGTTATTTGAACAACTTCTGTATAAGGGGCATCGGCCCATAAAGGCCACTTTTATTGGTTCCTTTGGGTGGCCTTTATAGACAGGTTTGACTGTATCTAACTATCAGAGAAAAATCATAGCATATTGGTAGCAAATTTGTGGAAATACGTTACAATTGTCAATTCTGTAATGTGCCTGATGACATCATTTTTGGGTGTATTTGAGTGTAAATAATAATACGCTGTGAAGTTTTGTTATTACTACTTCAATGCCAAATATGTCTTTCTTTTAATAAATTGACATGTCCGTATTAATGGCAATTAAAAGCAAGTATCTACTAATTGATAGTCTTATATACCTGTGACAGTCATAATTAAAGTTGTTATAACTGGCTAAAGTTTGTATGTTGGCTGTACCGATACCAATGGAGAATAATGCTTGTACAGCAGCATCACCCCATACCTGTAATACAGAACACGGTAGATTTAGGCCCAACTTTTGAATAATGGCTTAGTTCATGACTAATTGTACCACAAACTAAGACGACTAACCTATAACTATAAGAGACCAATAAGTACATTGCGCTTGTAAATCTTCGTATGTTAGTTGTTTCTGTTCATCTGGCGTGTAAAAGATTGGTTGATTCCTTAGACTTTCCTTTCTATCTTATTATGTTATTTCTGTGTTATTCAGTCTTGCGTCAAATGTTTTTGACTTATTACAACTATTCTAATTTCTAAGGTTAATCGTTTCAAGTTCCAAAACGCCCTATTTAAACTATCATTTGTCTCATTCTTTTGATATCTTTCACGGGCTATCAAGAGGCCAATTTACAACTACATACAGTTTTTATTGTGTAATGACTCTCCCTTTTTACCAGAAATATATTATTCAGTAGCTGTGGTGTTTAGAAAACATATATTATATCCTCATCATGCAGTGGTAGGGGCCTCTAGTCACTTTTGAAAAAAGATCAATTTGTGTCATACTGAAGACTTCATCACTAGATGAACGTCGCTAATCAAATAGAAAAAAGTCAAATGTAGCACTTTCTTCTTAGCTGATTTTAAGAATATTTTCTTTCTCTTTTTGTTATGAAGAATGGATAGCGATTAAATGAAAAATATACAATAGGAGGACTGGCGAATTTTATAAAAATAATAACTAGCTTGTTTATGGCCCTTAAAAAATTTTCAGAATCTGTTTATTTCAACGATTAATGATACAAACCGAAAATCGTTTAAGGTCACTCCATCTAGGAATTAAATAGAACTTCAGACCATCTAGTGATCCAGGCAATGTGGCACCTCTTACAAGTAGTATAATGAGAAATACATATGGTAATGAAGCAGCAAAGTAGGCCACCTAAAACAATAAAAAAAGTCTGTTATCTTGGACAATAAATAGAGATATGTATACAATGCTGCATAAATATGCAACATAGGGGTCTATTTCTCTTTTAAGCAGATTCTGGCTTCTGATTCAGATCTATTGGATAAAAGATGCAAAGAACTTACTTTAGCCCAAGGCTATATTATATTATAAATGAAGACAGTCAAACATGGAATAGTTTGCATTCCACTTCGAAACACAATGAGTAGACATCTCGTCTTTACAATATAGAGGTAATTTTTGTTTGTAATTCAAGCATGCCGGGCTTTTGTCGGAAAATTGTGGGCGTGACCGGTGATATGTCAATTAAGTAATTGGCTCATTACATTTACTAGTATATACATGTACAAGAAACAACTGATAATAATTTATCAAACACAAACATACCTGTCCATGGTCAAACCACAACGCCAAAAAAGCAATGTAACACTCTTGAAAACTGCCTAACTAAGCATCAGGGAAGTGAGACCGGGTATTCCGAAAGGTACGCACCCCCTGTTCAACTATCTTCCCCCGATACGCGTTTAATCAAAATAGAGAGCAAAAGAAACATGGAACTATAGGACATCAAATATAATATGTCAAATTTTGGATAAATTTTAATTTAATAAGAAAGATGTCTTGTTCTTCATATTTAAGTTTGCAGTTGTGACGGAAAGAAGAAATTAAACTGCTTTTTTGTTTCGTTTTTTTATCTTCAGGGTTGTAATGTAACTGCACATAGATATATTTCCTTTTATTACATTTAAACAAAGCAAAAGATAAACAATTACCTTGCCTGATGTCTTTATTCCTTTAAATAAACACAAAAACGTCACAGCTAATGTTATAAATGAACATAATAGTAACTGCCAACGAACCATACCAATATAATGTATACCATCTGTCAATTCTAACACATGATTTCTGTAAAACAAACCAAACCTTAATATGAACTCGATGTGAAAAGATAATTCATGGGGTCCGTTTTTGGTCTTGCAAAAAACCAATAATAACAACAACAACAACAACAACAAAAATAACAACTATACATGGACCACATCACTACTGTATTTCCGGAAATACTATCTAGTCGATGTATTTGTACATTTGTACTCAGTTTAACTATCATGAAAATTGAAATGAATTTGTAACACCATATAGGCATTTCCAAAAAGATGCAGGTTGGTTTTGTATTTGAACCCCAATAAACAAAATTATGGAAATAAAATAATAGAATGCAACATTATCAGGTATTAAAAATAGATGGTTGCCACATTGTTCGCCACTTTCTGTTAGTAGCAGGAATTCCAATATAAACCGCCACTTTAATTCTTTCGTTGTTTTTATTTTTTGTATGTTTTTGGTGGCTATAGTTATTGTCAAATATATGTTATAAATTAGCTGTATAGCACATTTTAACAAAACCCTTATTTGTGTTAAATGGAATTAGTATGACATACTCCCAAAATTCTTCAGAGGATGTCTTCGACAAAATACCAGACGTATTCAACACGGCACCATTACCCACTGCAGTAATATTAAGCCCCAGTGTGTTTGTCACATTTCTGAATGAAGTTTCGTTGGCTATGTTTTTAAATCCTTTGTAAACAGCAACCGTATTTTGGATAGACGTGCTATTTGTCGTATTTCCAAATCGTTCGTAGCAGGCATCTGTATTCCAAGCGTTGCCACAACTAGACCATGGCAGTGTCGGGAAGAAGGAATTGCCAAAATAGTACAAACACCATGAGATGATGACATTATAATAAATGGCTACTATTGCGATGAAAACTACCATGCCATAACCGATACCTACAACATAACATGGTGTATAGTTTGAAATAATGTAAATTAGCGATGTTGTTGTATAAAGATACTAATTTTTTACAAAAAGATATAAGAAAAAAGGGCATTCTATGAAAATAACATTAACACAATTCCATCTGAATAAAAAATGGTATTTCACGCCTTCGCCTAACACCGAACATTAATGGATACCGCTCTGATTCTCATGTGATTTTCGGACCAAGATCATTATTATAAAGCCTCAGCTATGCCTGAACAGAGAACAACATTTGAATACATCAGCTGGTGCTAGATTGGGGTATTGACAGTATATGGGTGTGTTCTATTTACCGAACACAGATAATTATTTCTTTCGGAACAATGGACAACCTTCCTATACTTTCGTCGGACCTAGATTAGAGTACTGGCAAAATGATGTAATACATACTATCCTCTGTTTTATGGCCCCAGTACTAACCTCTGAACAAAGGACAACATTCCCATACTTTAGCTGGACCTAGATTAGAGTACTGGCAGTATGATATTTCTAGTAGTGTCAGTGGCAAACCAGCAACAAACAGGAAAAAGAAATATGGAATAAGAAAAGCACCTACAATAAAAAATAGATAATTATTGTTTTGTTATCAAATATTGCAACTACGGATGCATCCTGGTCACTTGTCACAGTTACATCAAGGGCATCTGTTCTGTTTTTGTTTCTTTTAATTTGTCATTTGTGTAACTTGGTAAAGTTAAATGTAAGTCCTTGGAGTTCACCGGCGTACCACGTAATCAATACCACTTAACGATTGTGTGGAACGTTTTGGAAAACGTTTACGTCAAAATTTCCCAGTGTAACGTCATTTTTACGGAAAAACGTCAACTGAAGCGATTCGATTTCCATTAGAAATTATTGTTCCACAGAAACGCTATGGGGTATCACGTGGTGTATTAATATTGGCAAACCCCAGTAGCTTGGCTTACTAAACTATGTAAAATGATATCGCAGCAACATAAATGTATGAACGGCAGACATGGTAATCAAGAAAACGTTACAGAAACGAACGAAACAAAGAAAAACGACAAACATTTTTTGAAAACAATGATTATAAAACACCACACGTACCTAACAAAATGACAATGACAAGCAGCACAAAAGTCGCAAAATAGAATCAAATGAAATAGTCTCTAGAACAATCCAGCATTTTTTGCGCTTATTTTCAAATATACGATCCATAAAACACATACGAGCGTTTTGTTTTTGTTTATTTTAAAGTGGCAGCAAAGTGTTTAAGAATTGTCTTTTCCCCGTTGTCTAATTAGTAGATATCACTAGCTAGAAGTTTATTTTGGTTAGAAGCTGTTATCTTAACTTTAAGGAGCTTCATAGCACCACTAGTTCCTACCCCGTGTTATAATTATAAACTGTCGGGATAATTTGCTTTTTTGTTTCTAAGAAAAACTAGTTTGAAACCATATAATAGGATACAAGTAAAGCTTCAAATAAATAGTGCACCATCACTTCCTATGTGACTTCCAAATTACTACACAATAGGACAAATGGAACGTGACTGTGAAATTCATACTTATACTACTAAAATACGAAATACATTTTTACATATAAAGCATACATGAATAAATCATTAATTTTTTTAATATTTATTGTTTTGGTTGGAGATTCAATTCTGAATGAAGTAAATGAGGTCATAACCAAGCTAGCCTGGTACTATTTAGTGAAGTATCCCTTTATACAGTTCAATGTTAACTTACTGCATCATACAAAAATCAAAATAATTCAGTGTTGCCTATTTTTATTGGAGCTTATTAACATTTAATTATAACCATTGGTTCATTAAGGATTGACACAAATGGAGATTGTGCACACGTGACGTCATTCGCTGAATCGCTATATTCCGTTTGCGAGTCCATTATCAATGATCGAATGATAACAAGAACCAGTACTCCTTCCATTCTCAATTTTGATTACATATGTGATTGTCGTAGCTAGCTAATCAAGAGGCGCTTACCATTCTTGACCATCCGGCCTCACGTTACTGTTGGAAGTTCACTTGTTTAACCTAATTTTCCAGTTCAAAGTTTTTGCTTTGCTTTTGGATTGTGATTTGGACATAAACTTAAAAATCGACTAAAACAACAGAAATGCGAAACATATAAACCGACGGGATTCGTACCCTTAGCTTACTCTTGGATTTGACGTCCGATACGTTTAAAATACGGATGTTGATAAGCTGTTTTTGTTACATGTTCAGGGGGCAAAGTTAAGAAAATAACTCTTCTTCGGACTTCGTTTAAAGAACAACTGGCTTATTATCACCATAGAATGCATCATGTAAAATAGTTCATTCGCTACTTTAGGAAAATTCTTTTTTTCTCCTTCTGTCTTTATCAATATTGCCAAAGAAGGGTCTAACAATTTTTCACATATGCTATTCTTACCTCCGCCGTTTCTGTAACAAACATAAGGGAACCTCCATATATTACCCAGACCAACCATATAACCAACACTGGAGAATAAAAACTCCAAATAATTTGACCAATTTCCTCTACTCTTATCCTCCATTGTTAGGTAGTTGGTATCTAGTGCGTGTTCGTGACTTGGCAAATTAATTATGGAAAATTGACATAGGTTATAAGGTGGTTAGTTGGGTATCTACTTATAGTAACTCGGTCTGTATTTCTTCCGCATATACAATGTTTTCCTAGCTTTTTCCATAGTTCCAAAATTACAAATATGTCAAAAGTTTTTATAAATACAAATTTATGCAGATGTGCCTTTTTACCAACACTTTACACATTTTAAAACATGCACTTATACATATGATTTTTTATACATGTACATACATAAGTAGAAACAATTAGAGAGTAAATTTATATTAGGTAAAGAAAAAGTACACAGACCTGTCGAATGTTTAACACTTAGCTAAGGAATGAGTGACAAATCGGCAGCTCGTCTCGGCCCCTCGTCAGCTATACCTCGGCAAATGCTATCTAGCAGTCGGTAGTTTTTCGTCCACTAAATATCAACATCTAGGCCACTCGGCTACGGGGCGATTCGACTCTTTTTCGTTAGCTCGGAGTTAAACTTTCGACAGGTCTGTACTGTATATGATACATGTAAATGTAGTGTATTGGGTTGTATGAACTCATATTAAAATAAATACGTAAAAGTATATAATCAAAAACAAACATACTAATCCATTTCCGAATCACAATCCAAAAGCAAAGTAAAAACTTTGGAACTGACAAGTTAGGTTAGACACGTGAACTTCCACCAGAGAAGTGAGGCCGGGTGCTCCGGAAGGGTAAGCACCTCCTGTTTAGCTAGCTATACCCGCCACGTGTGTAATTAAAATTGTGTAAAAGGAACATGGAACTATGAGACGTCAAATATACCCAAGGCAATCCTTGACACAGAGACATCAAACTTATCAACAATATTGTGATGACGGCCATAAAACTTTTTGAGGGCCTTGATAAGCCTAGGCTTGCAATATTTATATATAAATCATTTATCAGTTCCCTTGGCATAGAATGGAGAAGAATGGTTTCAGTGTTCCAGCTCTACTTGTCAATTCGTCTGTCCGACACACAAATCCCTATTACGTTGACATATATATGTATCGGCCCCGTTGACATAGATGGAGTAAAGTGTTTCAGTGTTACAAACAAAATTGTTAGTCCGTCTCTCGGTTAACGCCTATTCCTGTTGTGTTTTACATTTTTACATACACATGTAAAGGGATAAGTCATAGATCAAGTTCAATATTTGATCAATCACAGTTATCACCCTTTGTATTATTTTCAAAGTAGAAACACACATTAAACTGAATATTTCGTCACTTCAAAATTAGTCGCACCTGGAGTAAAACCATACTTTTGGACCATTGTCAGCCTGTTATGTACAGTACAGCCCGGTACAAGGGAGATACCTCGGTATAAAAATAGTAATTCCCTCTAAGTAGGTTATTATCCCGAATTGTCACTCTTCAGAAGGGATTTCACCCTCGAGCGATGCCAATTATGACCATTCTGAACAGTTATTGAATAAAGTCACATTTAATGATAAATAGTATATAAATTGTGCCCTTGGTTTAGGGAAATATGGAGGATTGTTTCCCCCGAGGGAACATTATCCGATAGAGATATAGTTCCCAAGGAGAGACAACCCTTCATATTTCCCTCAATCAAGGGATCAAGAACACTATTTACTTTAGTATACGGACCAAAAATACGTTCCCCTTTACCTTTTATTCTGACAACATGGAGTTTGACTAGACATGATTGAGTCAGGATATTTGGGTGCTCTAAATCAAAATGGAGGGATAAACGGACAGAAGTAGGATTGCAGATCACTCGGTAATTTCCGCGAGTTTCCGTGCAAAGCGGTGGACATTGCTATATCCGATAGCAATGTTGACCGCCGTCAAACAATAAATTGACCTATAACAAATTAAGAATTTTCCGTATGAAATCTATCAATAGAAAATAAAAAAGGGGAGGCAGTGCCTAAAACATATTTACACAACTCGTGATTTATAGAATTACATTTTTATATTCTAAACTGGGAACATTATATATATCCTATGACATGTTAGACGCTGCTTTCGTTTTTATTGTTTTAAGTCATACTGAAAGATATAATGGTAACCAACTTACAGTTGATATTCTTGACATTAGTAAGGTTCTATTGGCAATGAATGCTCGCTTGTCAGATCTATTCGTTGTATTTTTAGACGAAACGCGTATGTAAATGAAGTAAAGGAAAGGCATATAATTATGTTCATTCGGCAGTAAAACTGCTATTGTCAAGAAGGATAAATCCTGTTTTTTTTCTCGTTTGAAATAATAAAATAAAATTTAAAAAATACACCAGTTTTATGACTGAGCGTAATTTTACGAGCATATATAACATTGCACATTTTTTAAATTAAGCTCAACTGGTGCTCGCTCCGTATGTGGGATGACACTGGTAGAAATCTCGGTTTATGTCTGATAAGTTAGTGACTGTTCTTTCGTCAAGCACTCGTTATTCGCAAAAGAAAGAAGTGGGGTCCATCGGTCCACCGAATTGTGCGTATGGATGCATCATCAAGCATTGGCAGGCGTGGCACGTTTAAGAACACCTTTAAATTGTCCCGAGGGCAATGCCAAGGTAAATTGCTGCCACTTCACCTACAGCTGGTGGCGTATCGATATAAGTAAGGACGTAAAGCATCAATCAATCAATCAATTTACATGTTCAAAAATCTTGTCTCACGACGGGATGCACCCCGTGTAATGTATTCTTTTCAATATTTTGATTTAGTGCATCTAGATGATGAGAGATTTTGCATGAAAAATTCAATAAATAAAGTCAAACAATTTCTTTATGAACATTTTCGAAATGGTTGTATTATTTCAAAATGTATCAAACCCCGTTTATCTGGAACACTTGACAACAGTAATCTATGTTCCCGCTAATTTTTAAACGGAAATCAAATCGTTATCAACAACTTGCTAGCTTTACCACACCTTTAGTACTTGGAAAGACGAAATTGGTGCCCGTTTCTATTTATTACTAGTTCATTTATCTAATCTGATAATTTTAGGTGTTTACTCTATCTTGTTATATCTTAACTAAAACACACTGATTGAAGTAAGGACGATCAGACACAAAGGTAAGACATTTATATAAGCGGTGACAATTTGTCGATGTTATTTATATAAACTGTGGCAATTTGTCAATGTCTTTCTAACAGGACAGACTTGTGACCAAACGGTTAAATTCTTGACAAAGGCAATTATAGACCTACATAGGTTCCGGTTTATCTGGCGGGTTTCGATATATCTGATGGCGATAGCTGGTATTTTTTAATACAAAAGTAATGCGCTTTAATGTTTTGTTAAGTATTCAAAATTAGCACATGAAACAGACAATAAAGGCAATAGAATCGCCAAGCAGTTTAAAGGGTAGAAGTTGTACATTTCACCGTCGAACTGTCAATCAATTGTTTGCTTGTCCACATAAGACTGTTAATGACCTTTCAATAACCTCCTATACCAGGAAGTGTCAAGCTTTTAAAAATTTCCTAGTTTGATGAAGAAAAATAACTTTTAAGTCATGAACGATATCTTTAAGGATAATTTTTTTTGAATATTTTTGTTTCCACGTTTCCGTCATCACGCCAGTAATTGTTGTGCATTCAGAATTAAAAACATTTCAGATCTGTCGATTATCTATTGATTTTTAAGATGCGTTTTTATCTTAAGTACGTTTAAGTTATTGCGTTACCGGGTAATAAGGGATTTTGGAAACAAAGGGTTTTTCTTATTTTTATGGGATTTCGATATTATATGTCAACATGATTTGACATCAGTTTACATATTTTAATGTGCATTATCAAAATTTAAGTATGAGTAACTTATATCTCTCCAATACAACGCCCTCAGCTGATAAAATGTGAGATAAGTTTGTTCAGTAACACATTAAATAACGTTATCTTTGAATATTATGTCGTTTCAGTGTAATGGTGGTAGATCATAAGTAGCTGTGTTGTGTACATAATTAATAATTTTTATGTTTTTCTATTGGACAGTGTGATTTGGTAAAAGGGTGATTTTTAATGATTCCATTTAATGATTCGTAAAAGGTACTTATACTATGAGACACACGAAAAAAGATTTTTTTCAATTTCAGCGGTAAACGGGACACAAGGTGCATTCAAAACCGGAAGTGTCCTTTTAGGCCAATTACATATATTTAGAGGTATCAAATCCGCCACTAATTTAAATTTCTGGTGTTTTAATTCCGCCAGAATCTGGAGGACTTTTGCGCCAGTCTACATGTATAGGTAATTCATGTTATAAATATCCCCCATGTGGTGTTTCAAACGTAAAGCAACAAAACGATGTCCGAATGATCATCCTAGCTTATATGATCTTGGTTGTTTAAGATGAAGACGGAGACAAACTTGAAAAAAAAAAATGATTTGAAATGTGTTCGACCACCCATGTACAGAAACGGAAAGAAGATGTTCCCATCCTAGCCGAAATCACGATCACAGTTTCAGCAAGATTGGAATTGCAATCAACAAAGAAAAAACTTTGTGTTGGCAAATGATATCTATCCCCATCGCACTCTCAATATCTAAAATGAGTCAGTTGGGTACCATATTGGCGCAAAAAGACAGGGCTTTTAATCATTTTCTGGCGGAAATGATATACTGGCACAAATATGTTGTGGCACAAAGGGACGATTAAATGGCGCAAACGGATGACACCCTTTAAAACATTGAGGGTTATCTGTACTGTAAATGATATATATCTATTATACTTATTATTTGTCAATAGATGGCAGAATTATGGTTCATATTGTGTTATTAGATCAGTAGCACTGTATATCCCTTTTTATTTATTTATTGTTATTGTATTCGATAATTTGAGTGTAGGCTATAAACATGTATCACGATTTTCAGGAACAAAATTCTTAATTACATTGTGAAAATCATGTCTTATTTGACTGTTTGGCTTAAAATCATTGTTGTAAAACAGTTTTCTTGAATTCTTCATAATTAATGTGTATCGTAAATTTGCAAACTGGCAAAATTGTGAATTTGGTAAAAACAATTTAGTCCTCTATTTTTTTTTTCATTTCATCATCTTTTATTTGGATTTCCATAAATTTGGCCCGAGCAATACTGATGAGGAGCATTATTTCGAAACTACATCTAGTATTGCAAAATTTAAACAGGTTTAGTAATAATTTGTACTATTCTAATAAATTTGTTAAAGTTAGACAAGTGCTTTTTTAGAACGTTAACTGATAAAACTCATGTACCATGTCGAATTTTATCCACATGTAATTGCTTAATTAAGGTGCCTGAAATTTCAGTCAACATGATAATGTTTTATTTCTTGTTTCATTTTGACCAAGTATTCTATTTTTGCAGGCACAACCATGAAACTCCTTGTACTTGTGTTTTATACAACATTATTTTCGTCGACAGTTGTAGGTAAGTATGTTTGCCCTTTAAAATAATTATGATTAAATACATCAATTTTAACAAAGACATAAACACAGCAGAAACAAAAATAATGAATAATCACTCGAATTCTTTAAAAATTGACAAGTTTTGCTACTTTTGAATTTTAATAAAATAATTCAATCAAAAGAGTTAACCTTTCTCCGTATTTTGTACATAAACTAGTCATGATGGCTTTCAATTTGTATTATACTTCACCAAAAAGGGAGTGGCTATATACAGTATAGCTTTCCGGCTGCAGGC
Source organism: Anadara kagoshimensis (assembly GCA_021292105.1). NCBI lineage: Eukaryota > Metazoa > Mollusca > Bivalvia > Arcoida > Arcidae > Anadara > Anadara kagoshimensis. The sequence goes on along the minus strand of CM037870.1, from coordinate 41,168,354 downwards.
CTTTCCTCGACATCCACACCTCTGCTACAGTTATAAAATGCAGGGGTAAAACAACCTAAATACTGGTGTTAAATGTGTGGACACATTTACTTAACGCCTTTTATCCCTTACCTTTGTTACACAGAATAAAAGTTACTCCCAGACATAGCTTTGTTTTTTTTCAGTTTTAGTATTTATCCTTTATAATACAAGGTGTATACATGTATAAATTGTTTACTCCGCAATCACTGCTCTACATTTTGTTGAAGGTTTACGGTAAAATGTAACTTGTATCTTTAGAATGATCCCGCAGTATTCCGAGTCAAATATTCACATTTCTAGCGCTAATACTCTTTGCAATAACAGTATTAAATAAATTGGCACAAAACAATCGAAACTCTTGAATATTTCTGCAACGAAACCTCGTTTATAAAAAATGTTTTAAAATTCTTACAATAGAAGAAAGAAATAAATAAGAATAATTAGTAATAACAGAATAATAATATGTTTTCTTAAATTTTTATCGATATCCCATACATGCAGAAGTGGTTTGTTAACTGATTAATCAGGCTTGTTTTTATCTTTTTATGGAACACTGGTTGTAAAATAAATGTGATGGTTGAAAACCTTCATATAGTACTATAACCATTTAATCCAGTGTCCGTCCAAAGTAGAAAATTTTATAATCAGTTGTCCTAATGCTTTCTTGTTTTGATTTACTTGTGTTGTGTTCTTGATTGCACGTTGCTGTTGTAAAATGTAAAGAATGTTTAATTGAAAATGAAAATATTTGTCAAATATTCAACACAATATATTGATATAGCTTTTAGTTATGACTTTTGCATTTTCAGACTTAACTGCAACAGCAGTAACAACAACAACAACAACAACAACAACTACAGCAACAACGACAAAAACAGCTTTACCAGCATCCTCAAAAACAACATCAACACAACCACTATCAACACAGAAGGAAGCACATGGAACTAGTAAGTTTAATCGGTCTGTTTTGGTTAAAACCACTAGGCATTACAATGTTTGACAAATGACATAAACTGACTACCAATGGGGTAGATATCCGACTAGATGGCAATCCATATTCATTATTATCTTTTTCAAATTTTGTAACAACATTGTACAGACATTCACAATTGTTTCTAGTGCCATATATTATTAGGAAATGACCTTAATGTACAATGTCAGTCTTATTTCAAAACGTTAAGGATATTTTTGTTTTTTCATATATTTCACCATGTGTAAGATATTTGTCTGTCTGAACGTTTGCATAGACAATCAAAATACGTCATGCATGTTAAATGGTATCTGAATTATGTTTTTATTGAAGTCTCTATTTTGCTTGACAAAATAATCAGACTCCCTGTTCAGCACTAGATATCTACATGATTTACCTTACTGCTTTGTAAAGAATGGCAAGTGAATGAGAAATGAGTACATTATTGGTGCATTTTATTTCAGGTTCATATTGCACATGCCCAGATGGAACTACGATTGCATTATCAGGTCTTTCAACTATGTCAGGAAGTAATACAGGTAGTAGTGTTATATTTCATTGTTATAATGAATAACCATCACATTAGAAAGAAAATATGCAACAGTATTTAAGTAAGAGTAAAAAACAAACATACCGATCCATGTCCAAATCATAAACCAAAAGCAAAGTAAAAACGTCGAAACTGAACACATGAACCTCCACAAAGGAAGTGAGACCGGGTGCTCCGAAAAGGTAAGGACTCCTGTTTAGCAAGATTGCAATTATATGGTCAGATATTCCTCATATGCAGAATCTTCTGCAACATCGGGTTTACTTTTTAATGTGTATCTGAATTGCAGTCGCAAGTTAAAGATTAGGTTCATCCAATCTTTTACCTACTTTAATGTATACACATTCTCCCGTGATGTGGATACAAGAAGTGCATTTATGTGAGTAGCCCAGGAAAACTATCGTCAAATCTGTGGTGTGACCCGCGTGATTTGATTGTTAATGATGGCGTACGGCAGTCGCTTTTCTGTGAAATATATATAATAAATCCATTTATTATAACAGTCTGCACATCGGCTGATAGGCCGACTGTAGACGTATAATTCCGACAATCATCGAAACATGTCAATGATGATACACAAATCTTAAAGTTGATAAAGTTTGTGTATACCATTGGTAAATCAAACACAAACATGCCAACCAATGTTCAAATCACAATCAAATTGCAATACTGAAAACATAGTGAAACTTTGAAAACTGGCAAACTAGATCCATTACACGTAAAGTGAAAATTAAGAATAAAAGAAACATGGGGCGTCAAATGTATCCAGGGCGATTTATGATGCAGAGATACTATTTGTCAACAATATCCCTTTTTCAAAAAATTCAATTGCAAGCAGCTTTCGTGGTCGTATAAAGTTTCCTTATTTCGTTCATACGCATAATAATGCATTTTCTACCATACTAAATGTTAAAAGTTAGGCATATTACCTGAAGATGGAAATGACCTTTAAAGACCAATGCTTTACGTGGAGATAATGAAGTTTATCTAAACAGTGTTGGTTTTTCGATATACTGTTAATTTCTAGAAGGATATGAAATCAAGACAAACGTACTAATCTATGTCCGAATCATAACCCACAAAAACAAGGTAAAACACTTTGAAACTGACAGATAAAGTTAAGCACGTTAACTTCCACCAGAGGAGTGATGCGGGTGTTCCGAAAGGGTAGCGCCTCCAGTTTACATAGCTACACCACTTATGATATCAAAATTGAGTATTATTTTTTACTTTAAAGAGTAATATAAATGCTAGTCATATCCTGAACATAAATAATGAAAACTATAAAAGCTTTAAAAGTACTTTCATTTAAAGTCGTCCATACATTGATAAATATATCTCACTGAGTTTTACTATACATTTCCAAAAGCACACAAAAATATAAAAAGTTCATGTGATTTTTATGATATTTGTTATAGCTATGTATTCACAATTTAATTACAGAATCACCACCTGTATCGACAAACAATACAGGCGCAACGTATAGTACAACTGTAAACAGGACCACAACACAAAGTTCAAAACAGAGCATTACAACATCAAGTACATCATCAAGCACCACAACACCAAATTCAAAACAGAGCATTACAACATCAAGTACAAATTCGAACACTACAACATCAAGTTTAAAACAGAGCATTCCATTATCAAGTACAACATCAAGCACCACAACACCAAATTCAAAACAGAGCATTCCAACATCAAGTACAAAATCCAACACTACAGCATCAAGTTTAAAACAGAGCATTACAACATCAAGTACAACATCAAGTACAACATCAAGCACCACATCATCAAGTTCAAAACAGAGCATTCCATCATCAAGTACAAAATCGAACACTACAACATCAAGTTTAAAAACAGAGCATTCTAACATCAAGTACAAAATCGAGCACTTTAACATCAAGTTTAAAACAGAGCATTCCATTATCAAGTACAACATCAAGCACCACAACATCAAGTTTTAAACAGAGCATTCCATCATCAAGTACAAAATCCAGCACTTTAACATCAAGTTTAAAACAGAGCATTACAACATCAAGTACAAATTCGAACACTACAACATCAAGTTTAAAACAGAGCATTCCATTATCAAGTACAACATCAAGCACCACAACATCAAGTTCAAAACAGAGCATTCAATCATCAAGTACAAAATCGAACACTACAACATCAAGTTTAAAACAGAGCATTCCAATATCAAGTACAACATCAAGCACCACAACATCAAGCACCATAACATCAAGTTTAAAACAGAACATTCCATCATCAAGTACAAAATCGAACACTACAACATCAAATACTAAACTAAACAAAAAAGCAATCAACCCAGATGCAAAACCAATTCTACCAGCCAACAAAGCAGGTGAGTTATAATACGGTTTTATTATTGTCCGGCGTAGCACATGTTTTTTTAGGCTTTTAGATATGAAAATCAATAAGTTTTCTTTCATGTCATATACCGTTATGACGCATGTTTTTGTCGCAATTAATGAGCATTAAAATACATACCATCTCAGTATGACAAAATGCAAAGCTTTTTAAAATCTTAACGGGTATTTACTTAGGCATCAGAGACATTAAGACGGCCGGAAGTATAAATCATATGAATTAGGAAGATTAAACTGAACGCCGATTTCATATTTTCACAATGGTACGAGGGGAGGTAAAAAGTTCATAGAACGTGGTATATATTGCCGCAACAAACCATACATTTTATTATTATTTTTCAATATAGTCCCCATTTACCCCAATGCACTTGGTCCACTTTTCTTTCAGACTGTCTATACCTTTGAAATTTAGTTTGGTCCTGAAACCATACCTCTGTGGCAGCTTTAAGTCCATCATTATTAAGAAATCTGATTCCCCGTAAATGGGATTTCAAATTTCTAAATAGGAAATAATCAATGGATGCTAAATTGGGACTGTAGGGTGGGTGATTAAGTTGTTCGAACTTGCATTAATTCACGAACGCTGCTTGTGCAATCCTTGACTTGTGCACAGGAGCATTGTCGTGAAGAAGCAATACCCCTCGGCTCAACTTTCCCCTCCTTTTTAATTTAATAGCAGCTTTCAGCTGCTTCATTAGATCAACATAGTAACCTCCAGTGATAGAGATTCCAGCAGGTTTATATTTGATTAACAAAACACTCTTAGAATCCCAAAACACAGTGGCCATGACTCTGCCAGCTGATGATTGGGTTTTGAATTTCTTTGGTTGGGATGAGCCAGGGTGCTTACATTGCATGGACTCTTTTTTGGTTTCTGGGTCCAAATTATGAATCCATGTTTCATTACCAGTTACTAAACGCAAATGGAAGCTCTCCGGGTTATCATTATAAATGCCAAGAAGCTCCCGACTTGACTGGAGTCTGTTGAAGCGATCCTGCACATTAAGGTTTCTGGAGACCCATCTTGCGGATACTTTTGACATCCCAAGATGCTCGTGGATAACCGTGTATACACTTCCATGTGAAATGTCACACTCCCTAGCTATGTCATCAATCCTAATTCGACGATTGCTCATGACGAGGGTATACTGCTCCGCAGCTAGTTAACCAGTTCACGTCAAAACCAAAACAAATAAACACGAACATGTCTGTAATCTTTTAATGACATTGCATGTGCTGACATTATGTTTGGTGTGAAGTCTTGATGGTAAAAGACTATAAAAAGAGAAAAAAATGCTTACAAAAAGCGCGGAAATAAATGTCAACAAATGTGACAAATAAAACAAATTTCACAAAAATTACAAGAAATTACAAACCGCGGATAACACGAACCGTTAGAGAAAAACCAAAGTAAGTCATTTATACAGATTAAAGTTCAAACTTACTTCGTAATGTGACGTGATTCACAATATATTCAGCCGGTAAAAACAATAGCTAACTACACGAGGCAATAGAGTAGGAAATACATTAAACACAGTAAAAGTTGAAATGAAACGAAAACGGAACAACTCCAAATCCGGTTTAATTGGAGACGTCACACTCCCCGTCTGATATCTCCCTGATATAACTCTTAACATTAAAGTACTTGAGTGAAAAATAAAAAAATGTTTAAAAGACTAGTCTATTAATGTGCTGATGTCCAAAGATAAACACAACAAACATGGACAAGATATCAAAATAAACCCTAAATATCACTCAGATATCAATAACACAAGTTCTGATATTGGTCTGGTATAAACCTTAGCAGCTCCATCCTCCATCAAACGAACCTTTGCTTTACGAACACGTCCATCTTCGCTACTGATCGCATTAGTGATTACTCCAAGAGACCAATTATTCCTTTGAAGTTCTAATTGTTTGACTAATACAACGTCTCCGGTTTTCATGTTCTCAACATCATTTTGCCATTTGCGACGTTTCTGTAATGTCTGGAGAAATTCACTTGACCAGCGTTTCCAAAAACATTCTGCCAAGTATTGCACTCGCTTCCACTGAGCTTTATACATGTCGCGTTGATTAATATCATTTGCAGGGACATCTACATTGGTTTTCTGAGTAAGCATTACAGATGGACTAAGTACAAGCGGGTTGTATGGATCAGTAGAAACTGGAACCAATGGCCTAACATTGACTATAGCCATGACCTCACACATTAATGTCACTAAAGTTTCATGAGTAAGCGAATTGCCATGTACATTTGGCAACAGGGAATCGAGAATCTTTCTGGAGACACTTATCATCCTCTCCCACACTCCACCCATATGGGAAGAGTGAGGAGGGTTGAACTTCCATGTAATGCCTTGAGCATTGAGGTAAGATGATGTGTTGACATCTTCCACATTTACAACATTTACTTTCAATTCGTCGACTTATCCGATAAAATTCGATCTACGATCAGATCTGAGTTCTTATAGCTATAAATCTTCTGAGTGCATTTATGAAACTTGACGATGACATTTCCTCAACGACTTCTATGTGTATAGCTCGAATCACTAAGCAAGTAAATAAGACAGCCCAACGTTTAGAATTCACAATTGCTCCTTTGGTCCGCCTATATGCGATATTCCAGGGACCGAAAACATCAATTCCAACATATGTGAACGGCGGAGCTGGTGTTAAACGGTCGTCAGGAAGATCAGACATCTTTTGAACTGACACTTTCCTTCGTTGCTTTTTGCATATAACACAATGATAAATACATGATGAAACTAATCTCTTCTCTCCAACTATCCAATAGCCAGCTGAACGAAGAACCCCTTGAGTGATGTATTGTCCCTGATGATGAACCTGATGATGATAGTGCCGAACAACCAATAAACTAACATGGTGAATTTTCGGTAACACATCGGAAATTTTTCCTGATATGACAGTTGTGACCTTGAAAGTCGTCCACCGATTCGAGTGAGTCCGTCATCATCAATATAAGGATCCAGGTCACGTAAAGGACTGTTACTGGATACTGGTTGACTAGATTCCAATGACTCGATTTCGTCATAAAAGACGTCTTCTTTTATTAAATAGAAGAATAGTTAATTTAGCGGATTGAATATTTTGCGGTAGTCTTGATTCAGAACAGATATGCCATCCGCTGCAATGACCAGGTGAGTTGGTATTGGAAAATGTAGATGCAATATGCGAAAGACAGGCTATAGTCCACAACAGAGAAGTCCAGGTAGAGAATCTTGAGAACCTGTCAGACACTGGAGTAAAATTTATGGATACAGATGTGCTTAATACGGATATTTCTGGTTTCACTTCCACGTCATTTTCTGGTTCTACCAACTGAAACTTGTCTCCAATATCATTCAAAATACTGTCAGACTTAGGGCCACATATCCAAGGAGTTTGTTCTAAATCTATACCAAAAACACTGCGGGTAGAACTATCAGCAGGATTGGTCTTGCTTGGTATATACTGCCACTGCTGAGGTTTCGAGCTCTGGTGGATACGCTCAACTCGGTTTGAAACATACATAAAAAATCGTCGAGTGCAATTGTTGATATATCCAAGTACTACTTTACTATCGGTATAAAAAAGTATGTTAAAATCTACCTGCAAAGCTCCGACAATGATATCACGTATCTCAACTGCTAGGACTGCCGCACAAAGTTCTAAACGAGGCATTGAATGCCCATGAGAAGGGGCCACTTTTGCCTTTCCCATAACAAAGCTTAAAGACACTGTCCCAGTTGTAGACTTACTCCGTATATATGCCACTGCGGCAATTGCATCTTCAGATGCATCACAAAATATAAGCAAATCTTTATCTGAAGCTTTGAACGGTGTATCTCCAAAGGTATAACGACGTGAAATATTGAACTTGTCAAGATGCAACAATGAAACTTTCCACTTGTTCCAAATTGGTTCCAATTCACAGGGAAGAGGATCATCCCAATCTACGTTGTTGGACATAACTTGACGCAGAAATAGTTTACCTGTAATGGTGATAGGAGATGCAAATCCAAGTGGGTCATAAAGACTGTTGATTACGGAGAGAATTCCTCGCTTTGTGAAGGGCTTGTTGCTATCGCTGACTCGAAAAGTGAAACTGTCTGACTGTAAGTTCCATGTAAGACCCAGACTACGTTGAACTGGTAGTGTGTCATTGTCAAAGTCCAAATCTTTTAAATCTTTGGCAAGGTCTTCTGATGAGAATGCTTGCATGACCGAACTATCATTCGAAGCGAACTTATGTAAGCGAAGATTGCCTTCTTCTTTCAATGTCGATTTTGTCCTTTCTAGCAAGTCTACGACTTCCGGAGCTGATGGAAGTGAAATAAGTCCATCGTCAACATAAAAATGGTTGTCTACAAATACTTGACATCTTGACCGTAGTTGTTTACACTATTGTTTGCTGTTTTTCGCAGACCATAACATGCTACAGCTGGTGACGGCGAGTTTCCAAATAAATGGACTTTCATACGGTATTCAATCAGATGTTTACTAGGGTCATTGCTTTCATACCAAAAGAAACGCAAGAAGTTTTGATGTTCTTCTGCCACTAAAAAAACTATGAAACATCTGTTCTATATCCGCTGTGGCTGCAACTGCTTCCTTTCTAAAGCGCAAGAGACCATTCAGAAGACTGTTGTTAGGATCTGGTCCGCTAAGTAGTACATTGTTTAGAGATACACCACAGTATTAAACCGATGAATCAAACACGGCACGAATTTGACCGGGTTTTTGCGGGTGGTAAACCCTAAATATAGGCAAGTACCAGCACTCCTCTCCTGGTTTTGGCGGTGGTGCCACTTCTGCAAGACCACGTTCAAGCATTTTCCCTTTGAATGTTACCATGTGTTCACACTTTTGATCATCTCTCATAAGACTACTGTGCAGATTTCGAGCACGGCGAAGTGTGTTGTCGCGATTATTAGGTAGGGTTGGTCGACCTGAGCGGAACGGCAATGGAGCTTGCCAATTACCAGTCTCGGTTTTAGTAAAGTGTCTGTCCATAATTTGAAGGAACTCTCTTTCTTCCACTGACGTACCAATCTTATTGTCATCTGGGGTTTTAGCAAACACGTTAGCACTCAATACCTTTTCCTTCACCAGAAAGTTGTTTTCACAAGGTTGAAATAGTGTTGGTCTCCCATGAGACAATAACTGTACTATATTTACTGACACAATCGGTTTGTGAACGTTTCCTAAACACGATTCACCTACTATGACCCAACCAAGCCGGGGCTTTTGTGCAAAAGAAAAAATGTTCATTTTCATGCAGTCGTTGATCTAAAACATGATGAGCGGAGCCTAAATCACGGCCTATCAACAAAAGTGTTCTAGCATCCTGTAAAGGTAGAATAAACGGTTCAATATCTTGGAAATGCGAATATGCGTCGGCATCTCGTCCCGATTTTCCGGAATGCTGTCACACTCGATTAATGGCGGTAAGGCAAGTTTAGCAGTTCCATCGAACGATTCAACAATGCAACCTTCTGCAATGCGTCCCGATGCATTAGACGTTCCTGAACATGATTTCACTGAGTATTCAATCTCGCGACTTGTGACATTTAACTGGGCGAAAAGCTGGGACTTAGCAAGCGATTGGTTGCTTTGATCATCAAGGATGGCATATGTCAATAAAGCATTGCTAGGTGTATCTTTATGAAAAACACGCACAAGAACTACTTTTGCACACGACTTTCCGGAAAAGTCACCATGACAAACTTCAGTACATTTTGAGTTTACGATTGTGTGAGTGGCAGAATCCTTTTGCTCCCCGCCATGATCTTTGGATTTCGGTGTGTTTACAGTTCCTAGAATTCTGCTCCCCGCCATGCTGTTTCGGTTTAAAGCTGATATGCAATGCAGTCGGGTGCTCCTTGCTTTTGCACTCATCACAATGTTTACGCATAGAACAGTTTGACTTGTTATGATCTTTAGACAAACAACAACCAAAACACAATCCATTATCGCTGAGAAACTTGCGACGAACAGAAATAGGTTTTGTGCGGAAAACACGACATTCATTAAGGGTATGGTTAGTTAAGTGAATTGGGCATTGAACTAGAGTCTTATCAGATTTATCTCCACTATTTAAAATGTCCGTCTTCTTAACCAGTAGCTTCTGATTTACAGACGCTGGCAAACTGCGAACTTGATTCTGTGGTTTAGATCCAACATGTAAATTAGAAGATTGTTGAAATGTGAAGCTAGGATCATTACGGATACGGCACATGTCCTTGACAAAGGTCACAAAAACACTGAATGGCGGAAATATTACTCTGTTGTTCAACTTATAGTTTGATGCACGAGTGACCCATTTTTCATAAATGTCACGAGGAAGTAGCCTTTGTGCAATTGGTGTTACCCCTGATGAAGTATTAAATGTAGCAAGTTGGACTTTATAATGTTCATTGTGTTGAAGAGACTCAACTTCTGACAAAAGGTCAACCAAATCATAGTAACGCTTAGGATCTTTGTGAGTAATCGGTGGAAAGGAATTTAGCCTATGTAACAAAGATGCTTCTATTACCTCCGGTGTTCCAAACACTGATCTAATCTTTCCCAAAGCAAACACACCCTCTCTTTGGATCGGCGACACAAGAGTTTCTTGTGCTTTCCGCATACTTTCGTGATGTGGGCCCTAACCATTTACATAGCATTTCTAACTCCTCCGATGGTGACAAATTTAGATCTAAAACTAACCTCTGAAAACTTGTTTTCCATGTATAGTACGTTTCTGGTTTTTCGTTGTACTCGGTTAACTGAGAAATTAAAAGTTCTTTTTTCAAGAAGAACTGACCAATCTCATTAGCAACGTTAACTTTTGGTTTTTCACAAGGAACAAAGGTCTCTGCCTGACTGGTCTAGATTGGACCGACTGAGATCAAGACGTTGATCGATATCTAAACAAGTCTTTGGAGACTTCTGAAATGGTGTGCTATGATGGAAATGTGTAGCAGTAGGTTTGACAGAATACGTGTTTGAAGAAACATTATACATAGGAGGTGATATAGGTGGCACAGATAATTCATGAGACAAAGTGTTGTAAGGTGCTGAATATAGCTTATTAGAAAGCGGTTCCAAATGTTCCCTTTGGCTCTCCACATAATGACCAACACGTTCAATTGGATTGACAGTTCCAAGATTACGCAGTGAATAATTAGTCAAAGATGAATTTTCATTTAAAGCATTTGCTTCTGCTATGACAGATGCTATTTCTTTCTTGTCATTTAGTAATTTAAGCTCAGCTTGAATAACAGCTTTTTCCCTTTTTGACTTTGCCCTCTGCAATTCTTCTTGTTCATCGAGAAATGCTTGTTGTTTGCGGAGTTCAGTCTCTTGCTGAGCCAACTCTAGTTGAGCTAAGGCAGCATCAGCCTTTGCTTTTATCGAAAAATGTGAATGATGACTGAGGCCTGACTTACTATGCTTGCTTACACTTGACATGTTATCAGGAGGGTCTTGTTGAGTAGAAGGTTCAGTTTTTATTTTCATTTTAATACTAAGTGATTGAAGACATGCTTCCTTACAGAGTTTTGCATGGTCCATTTGAATAAGAATGGCTTGATGAAGTGATTCACTTTCAACTGTATTAGTACGCAATAAAAATTGAGACAGTTCATTGGCTTCTCTTGTAAAATGTTCATATAGATTATAAAGATGATTCGAATGTGTGCAGTTGATCTGAACTACTGAGGCTGGTGATGAATTCTAGTAGCTTGATGCGAGTGGCCTCGTATTTCTTATGATGTTTATTGTATACAGACTGGAAATATTTTTGGCCTTTATCAGTCAATGGTATGACTCTTCTTTCAGTTTGCATTTTGTGTGCTTGCTAGTTGCAGGTGAAATAATGGCGAACTATTACCTACCTGTACAGATGCTGGAATGTGACGTTACGAATAAATAAACAGGAACATGTCTGTAATCTTTTAATGACATTGCATGTGCTGACATTATGTTTGGTGTAAAGTCTTGATGGTAAAAGACTATGAAAAAAGAAAAAATGCTTACAAAAAGCGCGGGAATAAATGTCAATAAATGTGACAAATTAAACAAATTTCACAAAAATTACAAGAAATTACAAACCGCGGATAACACGAACCGTTAGAGAAAAACCAAAGTGAGTCATTTATAAATACAGATTAAAGTTCAAACTTACTTCGTAATGTGACGTGATTTACAATATATTCAGCCGGTAAAAACAATAGCTAACTACACGAGGCAATAAAGTAGGAAATACATTAAACACAGTAAAAGTTGAAACGAAAACGGAATATTTGGAGACTCCTCAGACGTGACAATTTCCCTTGTGATGGCATCAGCTGGCCGACCTGACCGTGGGTCATCCTTCAGTGAGGTGCGCCCACGTTTAAATTCAGCTGACTATTTTGCCACTGTGGAATAGGCAGGACCACTGTCACCGTTCGCCTCGGCCATTCGCCGGTGAATTTCTTTAGCATTTGATCCCTCTACTGTGGGGAACTTTATTACTGCCCTTAACTCAACATTTTGATTTTCCATTATTGCTTGATGGTCACTAACTTTGAATGCTTTTGAGAATTACACAAATATGTTGTGACAATTAAAACTTGATATGTTTAAAATGGCAGAATGTTGTGTTCTCTAAATAAGTAAAGAAAATGTGTGTTACGCTTGGCTGAATACGCTGTTCTGTGATTTTTCTGACTTCCCCTCATAGGTTACATCGTCTGACTACAGAGAGGGAACACAACCATTTTTTATATTTCCAGATGTCAGGTTCCATAGTTATATCACCGTAAATATTTTAAAAAGCTTTGCATATTATTTTCTGACTGAGATGGTATGTACTTTTATGCTCATTTATTACAGCAAAATACATGCACCACAACAGTATATGTCATGATAATTTTTTTTACTGATTTTCATATCTAAAAGCATGAAAAAACATGTGCTACGCCAGGTATGAATGAAACAGTTAATATGCCATTCACAAGTGTGTGTGTGTGTGTGTGTGTGTGTGTGTGTGTGTGTTTTGGCTCACCAATACATTATACGACATACTCAATACCATAACGTACTCATAAGGAATGTGCTAGTGACACTTGATGTTAAGTTATTCTTGAAAAATATTGTACAAAATAGCATCATACAGTTAAAAGTTTCTTTTGAAGGATTCACTAACAACTGTCCGCTATGGTGATGGTATTGTTTCCGCCCGAATATAGATTTTATATCAACAGCCGATGTGTATGTGAATTTTGCCTGGTACATTTTATTGTTTAATTATTATTTAAGTCGTTACGTTATTGTTTACGCTATAATAATATATTCGTGGAGCTTTGTGAGCGAGTTTTATTGGTGAATTGATAGGAATAATTTATTACAAAGATTTCCGTGGTTGCAACGTAAGCACGAAAAGCCAAAACCGCTTTGTGTTCTAAAATATACTGTTGTGTTTTAATTATGGCCAATTTAGTATTTAAGAATCAGTATCCCAAAATAAAGTTGTATAGCGTATTTGTGTCTTGAATTTACACTGGACAGATCAACATTATAAACAAGTAAGGTCAACATGCCAGACGCGAATAAAATACAGTCCAACTTGCCTTAAAGGCCACGTCTATACAATGGTCACCTGGTTATAATGCCCAGTAAAATTATTTCCCAATATATAAAGACGACTTTTACTGGTTCCTTTGGGTGACTTTTATGGACAGGTTTGACTGTACAGTACAACCTCGATTTATCACTAGCATTTGTACAGAAGGATTTTGTCGTTATAACGGGGTATGTTGATGATAAGCGGGATGCATAAAAGATATTCAAAATAATAAGGTAAATAGCAAGGTAACTAAGTTATCGAGGTTCATTATAACGAGGTTATGTTGTATTTAGCAATAATTTCATTATTTGGCAACAAACCGTATTCTGTTTGTAGTTTTTAGTGCTTCGAACGTATTGAATGCCACTTGTTTGTGATTAAAACGTTTATATTCATTTTGTGATGGTTTGGTTCAGGTTCACAAGCTAAAACACGGAGAAAAGGTCACAGAATAACTAAAGATAATTCAAATCTTACAAATGATACAACTACATTGCATTACACGACACCGGGAACAACGCATAATACCACAATGGTTACATCTCAGACCACAACAGACAATGGTACAGGAACTGAACAGCATATATATACAAACATAGTAGATCCACGTTGTTCTGAAATATGTCAGGCTCATTCTGCAGCAGGAACAAATCCTACTATGTCAGCAGTTGATTCTACTACTGTGACCAAGCCAGCACCAAAACCAAGTACTGTAATGCATCCGGATATCGCTCCAAAATGGGGTAAGTCTAGAACAAATTGATATTTGTGAATCAAAACCCTTATCTAGTGAAACCATTGTTTCTACAACCATTGTATTGTTCTTCCACTTCGTCTTGAATAATTATTTCAGATATATGAATTTCAACTTCAATGTAATGGTATAAAGTCTTTCGGTACGTTTTATCACTAAATCTCTTAAACCAAATTGCCTTGAATATACAATATAACCTCCGAAAACCGATGGTCCTCCAGACCGGAAAATAAAATCGGTTTTGACAAAGGTTTAAACAAGAGTTATTTGCCCCTAATGACTATGAAGGAATCGATGGAAATTGGCTCCCTTGGGATGTATTATTGCCGTACATAGTGACCAAAGCCACTCTGTGTATTAATAAAATTGACAGTTGTACATGCATGAACTTGACATTTTATTTTGAAAATGTACTTTCAAATAAAGTGAAGTAAAATTTTTAAAAGTACGGTACAATTGCATCATCCACACGCCGTGATGCACGTGGATTTCTTCGGAAGAGAAACACTGGTCAAATTAATGGTGTTTGTAAATGTGACACTTGTCAGTACGTCGAACTTGCGATAAAAATCCATAGGGACTCGATATGTCGCTTCAATACACAGTGACTTTATTCGATTGAAAAATTAACGTTTTCAAGATGTGTCTATGCAGGTTGGGATATCTTTCGGCCGATCTGTTGCTTTTACATTTTATAATCCTTTTCGGTTTTCTAAATAATAAATTTTTAATGAGTGGTACTTTTGGCTTACTGATCAATAAATTTTAATAAAATGGTATGCAAAACTTATCGACACAAGCGATGTACTCTTTCAAAGCACACTGAGAAGAAAACAAAAAAAAGTAAAATAAAACGTACATGCGACAGATGTTCAGGTGGTCATTGATTTCATGAAGAATGCAAAACTCAAAATAGTCTTCCTAAATTGGCATAAACCATTAAAAGTCAAATAAATCCAAACCAGAATGGAGTATAAATAAACCCTTCAATCGTTACTGTTTTGAGACACTACTATATTACATACATAAACATTTACGCAATATATATATATATAATCAAATGTTATGAAAGGTGACCAAAACAAGGACCCTGATTAAAAAAAGAGCACATATTGCTGAAGATACATTTTTGTCACCCTTCAAAGAAATTTCTCGCATAGCGATTGGTTAACTTGCCGGGGTACATGGAACGATGTTCGGAAATCTGCCGGTGTACATGGACGCACGCGACGTTTAGCGGTAAAAGGGAAGTAACTCGTACATCTCTGACATCTAGTTACGGTAAACAAACATGGCGACAACGTACGCAAGTCACGGAAAATACGAAATGGAAGTTAAAAAGACCCAGCTGGTAACGCTTTGAAGGGTGACAAAAACGTTATACAGGTCTTTGACAGGTTACACGGTCCCATGTACTCCGTTAAAGATGAATGTACCTTTCGCCTGGCTGCGGCTCAGGGTACATAAATCTTTGACGGGGTACATGGGGCCGTGTAACCTGTCAAAGACCTGTATAACTTATAATAGCCATGCTTATGCCATTACATTTATAACCATGCTTATGTTATTGCTGACTCCCCGAAGTAACTTTGAATTTCCTTACTCCCATTTTGTTGTATTTAGATGATGTTCAACTGGATATCCAATTAGCTATTGTAATAAATGGAACTTTCACACCTAAATTGGAAGAACAGGATTCTGATGAATATCGTAAACTGGCAGAGAAATTTCAAACAAAGGTAAATATTAACTAATGCAAAGGAGAGAGAGCGACATATTTTTTTCAATTTTACTTTTTGACTGCTGATTGTAATTTCGAATCAAAATTTCATCTTTCAAATGTTTAGTTTTTATGAACAATAACAAAATCTGGCACACACGAGAGAAATAAAAAAAAGGCTACCTTTCTACCAACTTCCCGATGTCGCTATGCGGTAAAGATATGAATTTTACCGCTGTTTAGAGTTTGCTTTTTAAGGGAAACGCCAACTCGGCATGCACATTGATTCAATTAAAAACATTTCACGTCAAGATCAGCTGCATATGGGGTGAAAAAATAGTCAATGACACTCACTCGAGGCAACGAAATCATGAAATATCTATCTTACCGATTGTTTTACTGCAAAACTCGGCATAATATTGATATTTCTGGACAACGGTAGATTTGATCCAATTCGATAGCAATTTAATCATTCAAATCACGACTGAGTTTGGAGCACTTGTCTTAAATCGATTTTTTTTTAAATGTGACCCCTTTCCGTCATTTGTTCATGAACCAAAGATGAATGGAAAGAACTTTTCCCATGTTAATTTTTGTGTATAATCGAACGTTTTTCCAATTATAGTCGAAAATAATGTATGAAAATGTAGGATACGTGAACAGCAGGCATGGGGCGAATTACATTGTAATGTAATGCATTACATTACAATTACTTTGACAAAAGTAGCATTATATTACAATTACAATTACATGTATTTTGGAAAGTAATGCATTACATTACAATTACTTTACCAAAGTAATGCATTATATTACACATTACATTTCATAAAGAATTCAAACATATAAATACGATATCACGGTTTTGGATTCAAAATTTTGGGTTCTTTTTCTATAAAGTTCTTCAACTGTTGAAAACAGGAGTATATATAGTCAACTGGTCAATAAGTGCATGTATAGATTCTTTTTGCTCTGGTCGTTCAACTGATATTTCTGCTGTTTACCAAAATTTGTCAAAGTTGATTGTTCATCTATGTCAGGTTTTTTGTTATCCAAATATACATTTCTGTTTTTACTCTAAAAATTAAGAAGAAAAAAAACAGAGATGCTGTAAGGAATTTTCATATTATATGTTTTATTTTTTATTTATTTTATTCAGTATGTTTTCTTAATTACCATTAAATCAAAACAGTAAAAGGAGTTGATAGGTATACAAACTAATTAGTGGTATTGTCAGGTGTAAATTATAAACCATACCTTTAACAGATAACTTCTTTAATCATTAAAGATAGGTTACCTTAATAGCATATAAAAAGGATTACAAAAAAAAACAATTTCTTGTAAAAATAAAATTGTTTTCATCACAGTTATGAATCACATTATCAGTTAAAGCAAAATTACAAATTATTGTAGTTACTGAAACTTAAATTTAGATATGTTGCAAATTTTAATGTGATCTTTAGACTTCCCGATAGTATTAAAAACAGCATTTGCATTTTGCTTTAAAATGTATTTTTATCCTTTACATTTGTTGGAAATTCAAAATGATCTGAAGTATACTAAGTTTTTAGCATTTTATATAGTTTTAGTATTAAGGTTGAATGAAATAAATTATTAGTTTGACAACAGTTCACAGTTACAATTTTTCTAGACATCGATTTTCATATTTTATATTAAGGAAAAATGTAGCATGTAGGTACTTACTATTGTTCGTCTTTAATGTTTAGAGACAGTTGTTTTCATAAATAACTTTTATACTTTTTTAATTTTTGAAACCTATTATTGATATTTTATTTTGAAAAGAAAAAGCGCATCTAAAAATATTTTTTGTTTTATTTTTACTTTTTCCGTCATTCTCCTATATAGAGAAAATTTTACATTTTTTACTAAAAATTAGCTGTAATATGTTCCCTTAGTGACTCATATGCATATATTAAAAGGTTCAACTAAGGTCAACAATTACAATGCAAATCACTTATATATTACACTTGTTTATGGAATCCGTTTTCCCAAAATATCCATTTTAGATGACGTGTAGTATGTAATTTTGAAGTTTTGAAGTGTTTTGATTCGTAAAAAAGCATTGGAATAGCATTATTTGAAAGTGGACAAACTGATTAAGTCTATGACACAGGCGTGATTCAGGCATGAATATCAATGTTTTAGAACATGGGGTCCAAAACGGGTGTCTTAGTTCTTAGTCTAATCACGATATTTGTTAATTTGCTGATTTTTTTCTCTATATACAGAAATAAATGTAATTATTTCAATTGTTTATGTATTTTTCCTTGTTAGTATTTTTGTTTTTAAACACAAATATTGTGGTTATTTTATGAGACACCAAATGATAATACAAAATGTATAGTAATTTTGGTTAATGACTGTCTCTAAGCATAAAAGACGAACAATGGCCCTGAATTGTAATGGTAATAATATCTAACATTTAATACAGAGAAGTAATGCTATGTCATGCCATGTAATGCTTAAATTACATGCATTTTTGTCTATGTAATGCATTACATTACAATTACATGTAATGCAAAAATTAGGGCATTACACATTACATGCATTACTTTGAGAAAATGTAATGCATTACAGGGCATTACAATTACAAATTAGCATTACCCCATGCCTGGTGAACAGTCCCTCTTCCGGCTCATTTGACATATAAATTACACAACGGCATCTTCCTCGTTGTACGCAATGCGTAAATTTAATAAACAAGAGGCACTGGCTGAAATAAATAAAGATTTCTTATAAATTCACACTTTAAGCAGATTTTGTTGGATTTTTGGTCTACTTTCAGACATCCATCTTAGAAAAGTGCCAACACCGCCTCAAAGATTTTTTGGCATTCCCGAATGATTCGTTTACATTTTGTATACGACAATCATGACTTTTCGACAATGAAAAATGCAGGGTTGATTTCTGGGAGCATTGAATATATGAAGTTGGCCTGGATACCAATATACTAGCCTGCATATACTCAGGACATATTCGTTTACATGGTTTTAAGTTTACTAAAATACGATCAATTTGGCTGCTAAGTTAATTTCAACTGCCTGAATTTTTAAAATTACATGATGTTATGGATTTACCCAAAATATTAACCATTAATTAAACCAGGGCTTTGGAGTTCTGCATAAATTATTATTAATTTATTTAATTTTTTAATTATCTATTTTTACCAATATATATGTAAAAAAATTTCCGGCTTCCATATATTGACACAAATGTTGACATTCGTCAAAGATGATCTTCAGCCTAATTCAGATTAAGTCTATTCTACATCTGGTATAAACCAAAAGTGGATTTTAAAAATTCTAATGGATCACTTGGACATCTTGCTTTCAATACTTAATGCCGTGTAAAAAGTAAAAAAAAACCATTTGATTTTTCTACACTTTACACCACAATCCCTCATTCAAAATTAAAGGAACTTCTGACACAAATTATTTACTTGTTTATCTTTTACAAATATGGTAAGCCAATATACAAATATCTAGTGCTGAATAGGGATTCTACTTACTTTTTCGAGCTCCTAACAAAATATAATGGAGATACCATCAACACAATATTAGAGTTTTTTGATAGACAACATATTTATTGTGTTTGGTAAAATAACTTTTTAACAAACAAAATGAATACCAATGGACACAGATTATGTACCATTGCTAGCCGATTTATTCTTGTTTCGTATGAAGCAGAATTTAGCAGAACCTTGTTCTAGAGAGAAGAGTGTCGCAAAATCATTCAACTCCACATACAAATATAAAGATGACGTTCTGTCCCTTAACAATCCTTATTGTAGAGACTATGTGAATGTCATTTATTCTAATGTGGTTTGGATTAGTATGTTTGTTTTGATTATAGATTTGCATTTGGTATAAAGCAAGAATTTATGGACAATTGCCAAGTCCTATTTACATGAAGCTTTTATTTTTAAAATCTTAACACAAAAGTTCATTAGAAATCCTGTTCAAACTGTAAATTGTAACCTAAAACTTGACTCATACAGTGTATATATTTTGATTTGCATTGCATATTCCTTATTCCTTGCAGTTTGAGACTTGTGGCATTTATAGGATTATAAATGCCAAAATCCTATAAATGCCAAACGACCATATCACCGCGCTTTAATATAAGTATCGACAATACATTCCAAAACATTTTTGTAATTGTTTACATTCTTTAAAACATCTAAAAGTTACGAGATTTTTCCTGAACTGATGATGTTTGTAAAATGTAAACCCTTCAGGTTTCATGTTCACTATCGCTATCTGCAAATATGTCCAAGCAATCGGCTTGTTCTGGCAAAAATACAGGATTATTTGTATCATCTAGTTGCTTAGATAAACGCACTAGCCAAATATGTGCCTGATCTACATTCGACTTCCAAAAAAATCAAGCACGGTCCCGCCAAATACAGCTGCCGGAACATTTAAGAACAACAAATTATTCGGTTTTAGTTTTAAAACTCCATAACAACAAATCTGAGGAAATACTAGATAAATCAAACATATTACAATGGTAAAAAAACATTTTGATGTCGTTCGTTTCTTATGGTAAAGTTGACACCGTTACTACAGGGTTATACTCGGACACGTTTCGATTTTATTTCCTAAAATGACATTTAAACACAACAAAACTCAAACAAAACTTTTGTTAATTTTTTCGATTTAAAACAAAGATATCATTTTTTATTGTGTGTAAAATCGGCACGGCTTCCACTTGCTTTTATCAGCGCACTTGTCCATCCCCCTACTTTTTAATATGGGGTAACCACAGAGGTTGAAATTTGAAAATTACATTTATGTATAAAATGTTTTCATTATTTGTACTTTTTAAAGAGTATTTTTATGAGAATATCATATGTAAAAATAGAAAGATCGTGTTTAAGAAGTTCATGGACTATATTTTAGTCGAAATGCTCGAAAATATAATCCTAGATTGCAAATTAACCCTCAAAAATGATTTTAAGAGTCTTAAAATATTTTTATTGAACATATAACAATTTAAATCAGTAGTTTTGAAATGGCGTTCATAATCAATATGCAAAACCTGGAACAACAAACTGAGCAAAATGCGCGATGTTCAGTTTGTCGTGCAAAGTTTTGACATTCATATTGACTATGAACGCTATTTCAAAACATTTTAATTGTTTTTTATAGATCTACCCTGTAAACACAAAATAAGGCGTATGATTCTATTATTATTTTCTCTTTTTCTTTTGTTCTTAAACTTTATAGTGGATATCATTTTATTGTTTTTATTTAATCATTGGAATCACTACTGTAATAGAACTATGATTTATAAAACATTGTAAGTTGCCCAATATGATCTTGATTTAACACTCACAACTGATTCAAGACATTGAAGTCACTTTGCTTATTTTGATAGATGTGTTTAAATGTGAGTTGCAAACACAAAGTCATACCTATCCATCAGCTGATATTAACATTATCCAGAGTCTTTAAATTTTAGCAAACATTTTAAGACTAAAGTGGCATTTAATTCAGATTTATATAAAAAAATTTGAAACGGAGAAACATTCTCAAGACTTATTATATGATCATGAACAATGATTTCATTTTTTCGTGTGATTTGGACAGAAGTCATGAAACAAGGATGCATAATCAGTTGGCACATGTCATGTATGTCATAAACTTCTCATATTCAAGAAAAACACCTTTTTTTCACTTCTGGTATGTTATACATGTATTATTCCCAGCTGAGTTTGTTTCATGACTGTCTTGTGCATTGTTTTTTTTTTTTTGTTTTATTTTGAAAGCCAAGAATCAATATCCGAATACTGACAAAACTACTGGTACTGGTAGAATTAGAATTAAAAAAAATTAAATTGATGTGAAGTTATATTAAGTTTTAGATGTAAAATCATATTACAGTTTTACTTGTGTAATATTCAACCCCAAATTAACCCTCAAAAATTGAAAATTAAAGGAAATGGAATTAAAATCATGACTGAACACTGAAACTACAATTAAAAAACTGAAACACATGTATAAATGTTTTTTAGATTTTAGATTTGTTTACTTGTTTAAATGAATATGATGTACGAATATATGTGATATGAAATGAATATATGTGATATGAAATAATGGGGTTCGCCGCTGTACCACGTGATACCTTCTAACGTGTCTGTGAAACGCTTGTTTCCAATGGACATGGAATCACACAATATGATGCTTTCTCGTAAAAACGACGTTTTTCCGGGAATTTGTAACGTTGATGTTTTCCAAAATGTTCCGCACAAACGTTAAGAGGTATTGATCACGTGGTGCGGCGGCGAACCCCATTAAGCAATGTTTTAAACTCTTAAAACACATTTTAAAGTAAAAAACCAGAGTAAATGATTCTTGTTTTCACAAGGACAAACATGGCTTGAGTATAAGATAGCTTATGCTTTTTTCCTCTTTGAAATGCGAAGTCCATAACTACTATAATGTATTAAAGGAATGAAGTTAATTTTTCTATTTAATATTGAAGAATTAAAGAATTGGACATTTTGCACTGAACAATTCGCGTAGCGAATTATGTTACGTGTTAAATTCTTTAATACTTCCATAACAAAAAGAAAAGTTAACTTCATTTCTTATACACTGTAATTCAATTTATGGAATTTTTTTCAACAACAAATCAACAATTTTAATTACATTATTGCCATAGTAAGCAAAACGCAAAATAGCATCGGTATGGCGTAGGAATTCAAATGCCTTTGTGCGTCATCCATAATAAGATGACGTCACTGAGAGTCCATCCATTCCATTCATGCATATGTAACAGAAAAATATGACGAAGTAAAATGCTTGAAACAAAGGAGAATTAATTTTTTATCAAGTTATTTGAAATAAGAAATCAATTTGGGGATTTATCTTTGGTCGATTTTGGTGCAGCAACTCATATTATGCAATGTATACACAGCATGTGCAAAATTTTGAATTTGTAAATAGTTCATTACATTTAAATTTAATAACAAGCAAACAGAGAAATTTCTATACATTTTGTCAATAAGTCAAATATTGTTTAAGTACATGACATGTAATTGATAAAACTGTTGCATTTATAAATCTATCGAAAATCACAATTCCTCAAAACCTAACCTCTCATTAACACACATGTCCTTCTCTCTCTCTCTTTCCCACAGGAATATAGGCAATTGTTTATTTTATCCTTTCAGTAGGGATTACGCTTGTTGAGTAAGGGGCCCAACTCGCTTTAGAAGTTTTAATAGTAATAAATAACTAAAACGAGTTACAATTTAGAGACCCAACCTGGAGTTAGGGGCGACTGGCCATTTGGTTCTTGTTAATCTTAACCTCTGTTCTAGCAGCTTTAAGTGGAGGTTATTTACATGTGCCACTGTGACTATAAAATACGATGTAGACCTGACAAGCATGCAACATCTATATGTGATTAAGCGAAACACGATCTGTATGTCACTGTGCCAGATCAACATGTATTAGTATATTAAAGGTCACGATCATATTTGTTGTCATTGACGACAAATTAATGTTCTTGGTTTTATTTATTTCTTTGCTTTTTCGGATATTTACACTTGATACGCTATTTATATAACTTTGCGGAAAAAAATACAATTTTATTTTGTTTTATTGTAAAATGATGTCGAAATTTCAAAGGAAATACTTAATTATGTTTTAAGAGAAACCGGAAAAAACAAGAATTTTATACAGGCATGAAATACTACCTAAAATTTGTTCATACATACGAAATCTTGAGTCAATGACACATGTGCTAATATCGTACTTACATATATAAATGCAAATTTAAGCGTTAAAGTACGACACTGGATTTAATTAAATTTTTCCATGTTCGGATGCTTAAAAATATGTAATTACGTTTTTTTCGCCTGCGGAAGATTAAAAAAAACAAAACAGAAACAACATATGCTCTTGGCGTTTCCCCTATTTATACCTGTTAAAATACAATACATTGATTATACCATTCTGTTTATTTATTTACAGCTACAAGAGTTTTATTCTCATACACCACACTTTGAGAAAATTGTCATTAAAAGATTCAGGTACTTTTGTTTTCTCTATTATTAAACCGCGGATACATGGGAACTATGCCAAGTTTCATGTTCGGGTTTGGGCATATTTACGGCATTGAGTTTACTGAGGAAGCGATGCTGATAAACTACTATTTACTGTTTACTGTTTTGTCAATGCGTTGATAACATAATATATGAATATTAAATGAAGGACACATAGAACATTACTACAATAGATTATTATTATTATTATTTAAAAACATTTGAATGAAGACTAAGGTCTTAACTAACCTAACGGATTTTGGCATTTTATAGAATTAATACATGTCAAATATTAAGACTCTTCATAGAATATTTACTTTTTTTCTTTTATGTACATTTATGACTTGTTGTTTCTTTGTTCTTTTATATCTAAAATTAATCATTCCTTTAGTTTGAAAAAATCATATTGTCCATATTTTCACACAACTTGTATGGCAGTTTTATTATAGAAAAAATATTCGTAGAAACTTCCATATCGAGCATATTCATCCTGTCCCTTGCCCGAAGTTGGTGTTTTCTCGTGGTACTAATACCTCTGTCTTTTCCTCTTCACAACAACTGACATCCTCCTATAAGAGCACAATAATTTTGACTTGTATGCATAGCACTTTTAATTTGGACATTTCATAATTGCCTTTTTATGCTAAGAATGCTAGTTAGTTTCAAATGTTGCCTTGAAAACACCTTACAGTTTTATCGTTTGAGGCTAATAATTTATATATGTGCAAGGTATAGCAGTTTTACTTTGAAAGATTTCCATTCTTTCCTCCATGTATGGTGCTCCATGAAAATATAAACCCTTCATTTGTGCCAAATGCCTTAAATCTAGGCATGTTTATTGACAAATATCAAATTTCTAAAAGTACAGGTATTGATTTTGCCATTTTTCAAATTTGTTTCAGTAATGGGAGTATAAAATGTGAATATTCTGTTGTGTTGAATACCAACAATCTGACTAAAACATCTTTAGATGATGTTATAGAATATATTAAAAATAATAGGACAAATGCAGATGAACTTAACACAATAAATGGCATTGGACAAATTGAAGTGTCGAAGACTATGAAATTAATGACGGGAGATTTATCTAAAGGTAAATAATTTAATATAACATTAATGAATAAAAATATACATCAATGTAGATTTAAATCGAATATTGCATAAACAGGAGGTGCTTACCCTTCTTGAGCATCCGGTCTCATTTTCCTGGCGAAAGTTTACCTTTAATATTACTATTTACGTTGTGATTAACAACATGGGTCGAAATGTTTGTGTTTACTTTAACCTAAAATGTGTTTTTTTATTATAATAATAATATTGATAATTTGACCAAATGTAAACATTTAATAAACTGTGGTCGTAGAACATTTGGGTGAAACTTGAATTAGGAATAGTCGCTAGAGTTACCAATCGTTGTATATATACTGTTAAGTAATGAGCTCTTAAAAAGTATTTGTCTAGAAATTATTAAAACTAAATTTCATGAATAAGTTAGTCCATTAACATAATGTTTCACGTTTAGCAATAACAGAAACTCAATTTTAGTGATAATAAAACCTTCAACAAATAACAAACATAACAAATGACAATGTTGATTCACAAGCAATATCAAGAGAGTTTTAAACCTATTCTGATGTCATTCAGGCTAATGAAGTAAGGTGTTTCAGTTTTATTTGTTTTTGTTACAATGTGGCTTATTTTTTCAGCGGAAAGTAAATTTAAAAACCTTTGTGAAACATATGGCGATAAAATGTGCGAATATGATCGTAAATGCAAAATAAAGGATGACCAATACCACACACCATACTGTATTTACAAATGTAATACTGGAGAGAATCGTTGTGGCGAACACGGAACTTGTTCTGTTGATGAGAAGGGAAAAATAGCATGCAAGTAAATATAATTTTAAAACATCAATATAATGTTCTATTAAAGGCACTACAAAATAGCCTGAGACATCAAAACAAGTAATGATAATTGAAAAGGGACAGCGTATTACTGGCATCCAAAATATATATAATAAATAGTTTAGAGTTTGTATTTTACCCAACCTGGACTTTGTATGTGTGTAACAAAACACTAAAATACGTATTGTTATATATTGTAAAATTACTAAATTGTACTGCAATGCAAATTCACTACTTACTTTAGTGGTATATATTTATTGGAAAATGTACAGAAATAAAACCCGCGAGTAGCTATAACACTTAGGTTTGTTGTGTTCCTTAAACTAATTATATCTAGTGTGGATCATGACTGCACTGAAATACTTACTGTAGGAACCATAACTGACATTGAAATACTCGTCAGATCCATAGAAAATCAAATAAATTTAAATAAAAATTGATATTTTTCACTTACATGTACCTAGTCGTAACAGGAAATCTGTATGCGCATCCGCGACTAACCCAGAATATATCTGCACAGGGTAAAATGTTGACGTAATGGGGATTTAACATGTTTAAAAACCAGGCAAATGGCGGATTCTGTTGCGCATATGACGTAAAACGTCACCAAGGACATCATTTCCGGTGTAAACTTCGTCATTTTCGCATGTGTAAAATCCCCATACCGCCAACATTTTCCTTTCTACAGACATACTTTATGACAATCGCGGATGCGCATAGAGATTTCCTTTTACGACTAGGTACAAGTAAGTGAAAAATATCAAACTCTATTCAAATGTATTTGATTTTCTATGGATTTGACGAGTATTTCACTGTCACAAACAGAATGGTTCCTACAGTAGTACAAATATGAAAATTAGCAAAAGCGCTTCACGACAAATCATGTGGATATTTATAACAACGTAACATTCAAATGTTTAGGAAATGTTTTACCGGTATATCGTACGATTTAGCTCTATGATATTATAAATATATTTAAAACAAAAAATAATTTAAAAATAAAAGATAAAAATTGTAACTAAATTCAAAACGTAGTACTGCTTCCTCTGCTGTTTCGATGATGTTTCGTCTTCGATACATTTTTTATATATTTTTGTGCACATTTCCAGTACACATCTTACCACAAAGAAACGCCACCTCCTAATTTCCATAATGAAACGTCACCACTAATACAACAAAAGAAAGGACAAAAATACAAAGAAAACAAAACGAATTTACTCAGAAATAATGGTGTCAACACAATCATATTTACAGGCAGAATATTGTAGAAGCACCTCTTGCTTGATTAACAGCTATAACACGATAAGGTAGTGTACGGTATATATTTTGACATTCTGATTTCTTTATCTGATATCAGTGCTTTAAGACTACTAATGCTAACTGTTAACGATTTTGAACTATCTTCGGATACTGTCTTGCTCTTGCCCTTTTACAGTAACAAAAAGAAAATGCCAAAAAGATGAACGCTTTCTCATTTCATGCACCCAATTCACAGTGATAATTCATGTTCAAGAAATTATGTCTTATAATGGCGTAGGTGTACCTACCATAAGGAATGGTACTGACGCTTTAAATAGTCAACGAGACAAAAATGATAAATGGTTGGCGAATTCAGTGAGAAGTTTTGGTTTTCCCTGAAAAAAAAATCATACATTCATTCCGAAACAGTAAAGATTTCTATCCTTGACAGGCAATTTCTCCTTTTATGGGTCAAATTGAAAATTTGTGGGACTCCCTTAAAACGAAGATAGTAAAAAGAGATTTGTCAGACTGTTAAGAGGCCCTTGTAGTAGATTAAGAAATCAGAATGTCAAAATTTGTAGCGCACATAACTTCATTGTGTTAAAGTTGTTTTTCATGCAATTGGTGTTTCTTACAAAATATTGACTGTATAAAAGTATGTGTTGATACCAGGTCAAGCCACTGATTTTAAATAAACCTCTTCTAAATGGCTTGCAGTTTGTTTAATTCGAGTTTTTGTTCTTACTATTATTGTATAAGAGGTGACTTTTTTGAAAAGTAGGGGGTGACTTTGCAGTATATTTACATACATTAACATTTGATATTTCAAGATGTAAAGAAGATCCACTGTACGTTTTCCATGGTGAACGTTGTGACATTAAAGAGGAAAAACTGTTACTATCTAAAAACTACATAATAGCTATAGCAGCCGGTGGTGGGGGAGCAGTAATAGTGATACTCTTTATTGCTATGATATGTCTCTGTCGAAAGTGGAACAAGGCAAATAAAGCATCTCAATTCTACAGAAACAGGTAATATTTTCAGTAACTTTTTGTAGATAGCTTAACAGGGGGTGTTTACTATTCCGGAGCAATCCGCCTTATTTTCCTCGAGGTAGTTGCCATATGTGTAATTTAGTATTGTTTTCAAAGTCTGTTTTTTATTTTGATTTGGATATAGATTTGTGTGTTTGTTTTTGATTTGTACATGGATTTGTATATCTGTTTTATTCAAAATTATAAAAATGGAGTCAAGTAAGGAAAATCATCGCTTATACTTAAATTGATTAAAAACATATCGAATTTAGAAATTTCAAGACAACATGAGCTGCAAAATAATAAGTTTTAATAAAATATATGTCCTATACCAGTCAAAAATGAAATGCCAAAGAGTGTAACCTTTAGATGATTGGTTAATTTGCATGATTATCTTTATTTTTGTATTGTTAGGAGTACAAAATCACCTAGAGACAGAGAGTCTGTGGCGTATGAAGATGATAAAGGCATTCAAATGGAGAATTCGCGTATAGAGAATGTTTATATGAGTGAACATGGTCATGAAAATAATGGTTTTGCTGTGGATTCAGCAGCACCTTCTGCTGACGGATCTAGCATGAGATACGAAAAAGGACGATACTACAGAGTAGTTAAGGATCCTGAATTAGGATCAGATGTAAGTATATTAAATTTAAAGGTGCGTTTACAATACATAAAAATATCAATCATTCAAGTATAAACAAACTTTCTATAGCAGACGAAGACTCATTCAGTTTGCAATATTGTGCATTATTGTTAAAAATATACAAAGTCTAAATTTGCTGCTAGTTGAAATTAAAAATTCCTCAAAAACGAAAGTATTCTCCCTCATGCAAAGTATTTCCTAATATGTTTTGGTTCTTTTGGTACCTTTCAACATTTTGAAACACTTTTGGTTTCATAAATTTGGTCCAAGCACTATTTATAAGAAATTTATTCCAAAACGGCCATCTAGTGCTGTAAAATTCAAACTGGTATAATTAAGAAATAATCAACATTTACCCGTGGAATATCGTCGAATAATACACGGGCCGGAGTTCACATGCGGAAGAATATATCACGAGGTGACTTTGCCACCGAGTGATATATTCGATGCATGTTAACGACGGCCCGAGTATTTATACATTTTACTATCTATTGCAAAAAGGTCCATTGAAACAATTCGGCTGTTGAGATTACCCCTATTTAAATTAATGATTTTATGAATGAAAATTACGTCGCAACCATTGTTCGCGACACATAACATGACGTCATAAGATAAGCAAGGAAGTACGTCATTAAAACGGAACATCGATGAGTATATCGTTTGTTATACCACGGCTAGCTCTCTTCATGTTTCATATGAAAGAAAACGGAGGTCATGTTAGAATATGTTATTAAAACTTTAAAATTAGTGTTTGGATAGTTTAGATGTGTACTCGTTTGAATTGTCTCAGTTATTGTCCTTGTATTTATGCGAATGCTTCATTTGCAATAGAAATGCAATATACGCGTTATATTTAAACCTCTGAACTGCAAACAGAAATTATGAATTCGAAAGAGCGTCAAGATTTTTGTGTCCAAAATCATCTCAAATAACTGGTTTACTTATATTTTGAAACTCATTCAAATGTTATTCATTGAAAAATTAGAATCTTAATAATCAAACACAGTATTACGAACCATTTTTAATCACATCGGATGGATAATATGTGACTGGGTTAATCAACAGGAAAAATTACACTAGCACAGATATCGACCAAATAGTTTAAATCAAACACAACCATACCGGCCCATGTTCAAATCGGAAACAAATCTTCTGACTTAACATTAAATTTATAGTTGATTTTTACAATCATTGGCTTCCAAAGTGACTAATTAAAAACAAACATAACAATCCATGTCCAAACGACAATCCCACAGCAAAATAAACACTTTGAAGCTGACGAATTAGGTTACACACGTGATTTCTCGCAAGGGAAGTGAGGCCTGGTGCCTAAGTAAGTACACCCGCCATTACATAAAAAATGTGGAGGACGGAACATAGAACTATGGGACGTCAAATGTATCCAGTGTAATTTTGGATAAAAGGACATCACTCTTATCAACATTATTGTGGCGACGTGCATACAAATTTTAAGGGCATTGATAAGCCTAGGCTTCCAATATCCTGACGTCAACAATTTATTTGTAAGCTGTTTGCTTCATTGTGTAAAGATCTCATAGGACCAATCAAAAACAAACATACTAATTCATGTCCGAATCACAATCCAGAAGCAAGGTAAAAACTATGGAACTGACAAGTAAGGTTAGATACCTAAACCTCCACCAGGAAAGTAAGGCTGTGTGCTCCGGAAGGGTATGTACCTCCTGTTTAGCTAGCTACGTCCGCCACGTGTGTAATCAATATTGTGTGAAAGGAACATGGAAGTATGGGACGCCAAATATATCCAGGCAATCCTGGACACAGATCAAACCTATCAACAATACTGTGTTGATGGCCAATAAACTTTTTGAAGGCCTTAATAAATCTAGGCTTGCAATATCCCTGAGTCAATAATTTATTTGCAAGCAGCATGCTTCGTTTTACAAAGTCCCGGTAGTGGTAACAAGCTCTACCATATCATATTAATTGTAAAACAAATACACCATAAGCATGAGAAGCAGGTATATTGCTGCATAGAAAAGGAACGCTGACAATAGAAAAATTGAGGTCATCACGTTTGTCATTTAGTTTCAAATTTAGCCGTTTGTGGGCGCCACAATTCAGGTATAAGTCTAAATATGTTACAAAACAAAGAGGAATCAGTCTTATTTCAAGCTCACTAGGATAGATGACATTCACATAGTCTCCAAATGTAGGATTGTTAAGAGACAGAACGTCATCTATATATCTGTATGTGGAGTTGAATGATTTTGCAACAGTCTTCTCCCCAGATTTTACTAGGTTCTGCATAAATTCTGATTCATAAGAATAAATTACATATTATACCAGTTTTAATTTTACAGCACTAGACGGCCGTTTCAGAATACAATTCCTCATCAGTAATGCTTGGACCAAAATTATGAAACCAAAATTATTTTGAAGATGTTGAAAAGGACCAAAATATATTTTACCAAATTAAGCTTAGGAAATACTTTGCATGAGGGAGTATACCTTAGTTTTTGAGAAATTTCAAATTTTAACTTGCAGGGAATTTAGACAATTATGGTATATTTCTGACAATAATACGAAATTATTGCCTACTGAGTTTGTGATATCCTCGGAGCAACAGCCGCCAGCAGAGATATCGGCTCAGGGGTTTAAATTACATATTATACCAGTTTTGATTTTACAGCACTATACGGCCGTTTCGGAATACAATTTCTCATCAGTAGTGACTGCACTAAAATTATGAAACCAAAATATAGAAACAAATCAGCAAGCAATAGCGCACAGTTTACAAACTCGTGCCTTGCTATGAACCACTTTCATGTGGGGATCAAAACTTGCACAGTTTATACCAATTGGTATATCGATTAGATGCTAGAAAACTGTATTATCAAACACAACAAATATGTTATTTATCAAAAACTCAAACAATTTGCTGATGTCTTCAGTATGTTATTGTTTGGAATCCGTATGATGCTTTACAAAATAACCAGAATCGCAGTTCAGAAAGCTATAATATAGCGTATTGATTTATTTTGAAACAAATACACCATAAATAAGAGAAGCATGTATATTGCTGCATAGAAAGAAAAGTTGACAATAGAAAAGTTAAATTCACCACGTTTGTCATTAAACTAATAATCATCTGTTGCAGACTCTTATATACCAGCCATCCAATTTAAATACCCCAATCCATCGGGAAAGCACAATATCAAAAGATGAAGAACCGGACCCGTTACGTAGCCATTATGATTATATCGATACAGATGCAGTGGTATGTGTTTGAATGAAAATTATGTACATGTAAGTGAGGTAGTGTTATGTCTTGGACCCTTATCCACAAGATTATCTACCCACTGCATGCTGTATTAATACCGCTCAATACATTTCAAATGTTTGAATGACATGTCACTGACATGATATAATATTGTTTCATCATTAAGTTTAACCAGCCCCTTGCACATGTATCACAAACATTAAACACTTTTAAGTGACACTATTTATGAAAGACAGTGATCCTCTTACGTTGTTTTACCTGTATTTTGTAAACAACCATTAAACACTAATCAACATCTGGCATAGCACCAATCTTATCCTATTGTTATCGTTTTATAGATTTTTATGATGTTCAAATTCTAACCTGCTTCTCACTGACAGTACTGCGCACATATTTCTCGTTAATTTTCATTTTAGATGCAAGCTTCTAAAGTATTAAGTTTTGAATATTTGAATAAAAATATTAAGTTTTGATTATTTAAGTCAAAAATAAACATTGAACAACCTTTCTTATTTAAAGCTTTTTGTAGACTAGTACACCAATATCATCTGACTGAGAATGTGTGTTAATCCGTTTACACAAGAAACCAGAATGAGAATTCTTGGCACCAAAATTTTATAATACGTTTGTGCATGTCTCAGACTTGCTGTGACATTCTGCATACATAGCAGAGTGAACTAATGATTTTTGATGACATTGATAATCGCAATCATACTGACCTAGACGACAAATATATGCAATGGCACATAGTCTGAGAACAAAGGCTGGCTGATACTTTGGAAACATTTAGGTTTTCTACGTTGACGATTACGCATACATAATTAAACCTTGATATTTTAACAGTATTTAATTCTTTAATATATACATAAGATCAAGTTAAAAACGCAAACAAATAAATAAATAAAGGATTCTAGAACAATAGTGAAACTCTTACTTCAATCAGTCTTCCCGGATGTAGTATATTACAATTAATAAATAACTATAAAGTTACAAATACTTAAGTTGATAAATGAATACATTAGCTATATATATATATAGTAAGAATGAGCAAGTCAGCTAAAAGTAATACGAAAACGTATATAACTATGTTTGTCAAATAAAAAAAAAAGAAATAAGTTATTATGATCATTACGTAAATTAAACGTTATGATAGTAAAACCGATAGATGCTAGCATAGGGAGTTTATACGGTAAGTTAAATATGAGGAACAATATTAATATTACTTTGACAAAACAATAGTATTTCATATTTTCAACAAGACAACACTGACTATAACGCCATTTACTATTTGTGTGAACAAAACACTTTCAAGAACTAATTCAAATCTTAATCTAGCATAAAGTTTTTGACTTAAATCTTTGAGATCAGCAGCGATCCTTATGTTAAAACATTTACTTGTTTGTTTTAACTAATTTAATTATCAAAATCATTACGATGAACATCTTTCTGTTCTTACTTTTAAAAACATTATGTGCCACTTTTCTAAACGAGAACGACTACGAAATCGTCATTATACATATTTCCAGTGGATTGTAACAAACAAGTGCTTCGTATTTAACATGTTTTGTTCGTATATGTAGTATACACACTGTGTAGAAATTTGAGCAAAATTGCTTGCATTAACTATTTTTATAGTTTTTCTGTGAATGTATGACCGATTTAAATCATTATATAGATCAATGTAACCAATTTTTGAAAAAATTAAATAAACGTATTTCTTATTACAGTACAAGATCAAACGGCCAAATGTGAGAAGCAATACCATAGATAGTAATGGGTAAGATTTTCACCAAATGAATACAATTTCAGTTTAAGACTGAAAAAAGCGAAATGTTACATCGGATTTTGACTCCAAGGCATGGTCTATTTTTTTTAGAAAATGAACCCGCTTTAGGTTTTTCAGCCAAAGGGTCATTACTCATAGGAGAAAAATGAGCAAACTAACTCGGGTCAATGGCAAGCAAATCTTATCATTGTTGATGTCTTGCATAAAGTTTTCTAAAATATTGCTTGATAGTTTTGATAAATTACTCTTGACAAGATTTGTCTGGACAGGCAGAAGGATGACGGAAGGACAGGTGGAACTTCAAATCTAATATCATCTTCTTCCTTTGAAAAAATGTTAGAACAGTTTTTATACGAAAACGCAGTTATAACCAGACTAGGTCACATAAAGCATGCTATTGCGTACGACGCTTTTGTATTTCAAGTCGTTAAATTTACGATGTTGTTCAGAAAATAGTTTTTCCTATGATTTGAATACGGACTGGTACGATTGTTTTGTATACTATTAACTTTTACAGCAGTGCTTGCGTCATCTAGTCTTGTCACTTGTGTCATAAAGAAGACTTTCTCTGACTGACTAGAGGAACGAAACATTTGTAAACAAAGAGGCGATGCTAATGATTTTAAAGATTTTTATTGTTCTGATAAGATTATTTCGATAGCACTGTCTTTCTCGCTAACTTCATTTATATTTGTTTTACAGACATCCAAGGACTGTATTGTGAAGAAGATCGTACGAAAAAATAACACCAAAAGAACAGAACGATGTGTTGGTGTCCATGCTGTACATTTAGGACTTTACTTTCATGCAGTGTCTTATGATTTTACATACTTTGAACTCAACACGCAACTATATTTTATTTTCTAATTGTGTTTTGTTTGCATTTGAAATGTAGTTGATTTGTTTCTTGCTAATATCCATTTAGCTTTAACATTTCTTGTATATATCCGTCATAGAGTGCAATTGGAAACCTCTAGTGTCGTGGGGAAGAAGAGTGTAAAAATCTACGGTATTAGACATAGTCATGTAAAATTGTTTTTAATATGTAAGCAATGGACAAGCATTTTTACATTTGCATCATGTTCACTTATGATTCTTCATATAATAATTTTTACCAAAGAACGTTTGTGTTTTTATGGCCTTTAAGGTAATTAACAGATGCCTTTCCCTTTATATACATTTACATTTGTTATTTTAGGGATATAAATACCATGCTAAAGTGACTTCAGTTATTTCTTGCTTATAAATTTATGGGTGACGTCATTGGCTGGCTGTTCCAGCAATTGGAAGGTCATATCATAAACTAGTAATAAATTTCAGGATTAAAAGACGAAAGTAAGATTTTTTTTTTAAAAATGCGAATTGTAAATATAAACCATTGAACTGTCTAGAAATTGCGTTTACTGTGCTATAATTTTTCATTGCTATTGTGCGTTATTCAATTTGCTTTGCATGGCAATGGAAGTAATAGCACAGTAAACGCAATTTCTAGACAGGTAAATGTCTCAATATTACACTGCAACAAAATACCAAAATAAACATAATGGCTATATGATTTAACAGCGTTGTCAAATGAGGTTTTTGAGTGCAAAATTTTTTAACAATGTCCATAAACGATCATTTTAATAGCAGAGGTAGCAAGTCTTATTAAATCATCGGCAGAAACTATGATGTATAACTTTATAAATAAATAAATGAAAGACAAATGTATTGCCTTAACAAACTGTTTTTTATTTTAAATTTATTTTCATTTTGTCAGTAAACTGTTTTTTATTTTAAATTTATTTTCATTTTGTCAGTATTTCACTTGGTTGTTGTAATATGGCGCATTTGTTGTTTTTTATACAGAAATCACCATTGTTTTTTTATTTTATGTGTTTAATCAGAGCTCCTTAAGTTGAAGCACAGTAAACGCAATTTCTAGATTTAAATGTTTCAATTTTACTCTACAGCAAAATACCAAAATACTATATAACGTGATTTAACAGCAGCTTGTCGAATATGGTTTTTTGGATGCAATAATTTGTTATTTTTTAAGAATGTCCATCAATGATCATTTCAATAGCAGGGGTAGTGGGTGTCATTTAAATTATCGGTTGAAACTATGATTGATAGCTTCATAAATAAAAACAAATAACTGAATAAATCAATAATAAATAAGACACATATTACATACCATTTTTATTTTATTGATTGTTGTAATGAGACATATTTTTTTGTTTATATACATGTTACCATTGTTTTTTTGTTTTATATGTTTATTCAGAGCTACTTGTAAATAGCTTTTCACATTTTTATACACCCATTCCATAGTATGGTATGATTTGTTTTTAAATTCTTAAGATTCCATATTTTAGCCTCCTGGAAAAAATCCATTTCGATTATTTTATGTAATTTACATGATAATTTGTTAATGTAGAACACGGTTTACGGATCGCCGGCCACGTCCATAATGTTCCGACAAAACCCCGGCATGCTTGAATTACCCACAAAAAGAATAAAAACTTGGCCTGAATCGTGTCATTTAATGACGTCACTGACACTAGTGCGTCATTAGTTGCCGTGACGTGCTTTGGTACCGTGATGACGCCCTGTGTCGAAGCATAAAAGGCATGTCTTCAATACGTCAATTAATAAAGTATAAAAATAATAAATTAAAGTTCATCTGCTGGCAGTTGGATATCTGTATTTCAATAATATGTAATTTTAATGATGGTACATTTTTTGTTGCTTTGTAACGAGATAATACGTCAATGAATCAATAGTATCGTTTATCTTTTATTTCATTAATGTGATCACCACAGCTGATCCAGTGTATTTAGAGCAACTATTTTAAATGGATTCCGAAAATCAAAGTAATTATGAACATAACTTTTTGAAAATAAATTGTCAATCAATCAATGTAGTTTTTATTATTTATTATACATAAAGGACATATCACTGTTCTTAGTTCTTCTTATACAAAGAAGTTATTTGGTCTAAAAAGATCACAATTAAGCCCTAATGTAACCCTTGTATATGTTTAACCACAAAATGATGCAGTTTGTCGAGTCTATCGATGTTGTTTTGTTTAATGTTTAAAACAGTAAAATGCTGTACGTATGAGAATCTTCTTATATAAACTGACTGTTGTAATTAGGTCCATCTTTAAAGTGCTAATGCCAATAATAGTAGAGTATTTGCGACAGACTTGTTTGCAACGTTCTATTGTCCCTCTTTGTGTTGTCCAGTTTGTTGTTTATTTCATTTCCGGGTGGTTGAAATTAAATAGCATTTCTATCTATTCGCCCCCGATTAGGAATTTAGAATGTGTATACCAATATATACCAGATATCATGATAGCTGATTTTTATATATAGGTTGTTATCCCTCAGGTTAATGCATACGAATACAAATATATGCAGCATTAAACAGCTAATCAGATCATCTAAAATGACTTGTAACATGTTTATACATATTCTATACAAACTGAATAACAATTATATTCCAATAAACAGGTCATTAATATACATATTTTACTATAGTGTGGACAAAATCCCACCTTGTCTGCTACTCGGTTTCAGACACCAGTGGGAATAGTTGTCAAAACCAAACAATAACAGAACAAAATGCACCTATATAACAATAATGTATATCCTTCCAACGTCTGACTTTGACATCTTACTTTGGTAGTTTACAAAGAATTTTTCTCAAACTGTTTACAGGAAGTGCAAGCAAGGAAATTTACATACGTCTAGCTATTCTTTATTACAACACATATTCTCTTATGAGTTGAAACTTTAAGTTTTCTGTCAAAAATCCTACATATATCATTTCTATACATATCTCTAAATTACTGTACAAAAGATATTAATCATATTCCGAAAGCAAAAAAGATCTTTGAAACTGGCAAATTAGAATAAACACATGGCCTTCCATCAGGATAATGAGGCCATGTGCTTCGGAAGGGTAAACACCTCCTAGCTACACCTGTCACGTCTGTAATTTAACTTGAGAGTGAAACATGGGAACTATGGGACGATAAATTTTGGAATTGGAGAAATCATGCAACTCCACAGGAATATATACACCAATTTGATATTGAACATAATAATACCTGGTAAACACCGTATCAAAGACAGTAAGTATGAAATTACAACACAAACATATGGATATAAATGTTTAAATGTCCAGCGGTATGTTATATCACTATAAACTGTTTAGATATCATTGTATGACTTAACATGTGATACGTCATGTGTGTAAACATACTGATTATATTTTGTGACAGTTAAAAAAATCGCGTCAGGAAATAGTGTGTCTATGAATAAAAATATCAAACTCCAGTTTCACAATAATCATTTATAATTTAATTTGTATAATTATAAGCATTTTGATTGGATAATGCCGTGATATTTCTTTTGGATAATTTGGCATAATCTAACTTAGTCACGTGATACGATTGTGGTTGACAGAACTACTTTTTGTGTATTATTTGCAACATTGTATATACTTTGTAACCACATCAAACACCTCCGAATATAGTGCATAAGTTGAGGGCGCCTAGGGTTTTTTTTTATTTTGTAAATAATTATTTGAATGGTTTCAGAATAAAAATATATGATAAAAACCCTTTTTTTAAGATTTGAACTTTTTAAATTACATTTTCTTTAAAAAAAATTATCGTCTGCAAATCACTTCCAGTATGGAGTACGGTACATTTGACATCGGTACATTTGACCAAGTTTTTGAAAATATGGAAACACCAGAAATGACCGAAGATGACCTTGTTCTATACAATCTTATTGTTACGGAACCTTTAGAAGACAAAGAAAATATTAGTTATATGGAAATTAGCGCATCAACAGAACAGAAAGGAGCAGTGAACGAAATGACAAAGGCACTAGACATGGACAAAGTGCCGTTGGTGCCAACAGTAAGATGTACAAAGCAAGTAAACAGATTTAAAAGATTATCAGAAGAAGAAATT
Source organism: Anadara kagoshimensis (assembly GCA_021292105.1). Classification (NCBI taxonomy): domain Eukaryota; kingdom Metazoa; phylum Mollusca; class Bivalvia; order Arcoida; family Arcidae; genus Anadara; species Anadara kagoshimensis. The sequence goes on along the minus strand of CM037870.1, from coordinate 41,129,437 downwards.
GAAACACTTGAAATCACGAGACGATCTCAATCCACGATGAAATCTACATCATAGTGTGTAAAAGTATTCGAAGGTAGGCTAATAAATAAATATTAAATAAATAAATAAATAAATACAGAATTTTAGACCGCCGGAGTTAGAGCCACACAACACAAAATCTGGACCAGCTGTGGACCAGGATTCGAACCTGGATCTTAAAAAATTAATTTTAATGCTTTACCATTAAGCTATCCAGATATATTCTAGTCATGTTGACATTCTAACTCCAGAATTAATAGTTGCAGAGTGACCTTACAAAATAAAGTAGCGAGAGAGAGAGAGAGAGAGAGAGAGAGAGAGAGAGAGAGAGAGAGAGATTAAAGTTGTCTGTGTTTGACAAAAGTTTTTGTCTTGAATATTTGCAGATTGGTGTCTCGAAGTAAATGGACACGAAGTGGATTTGTGGATTTTCGTATAATTTCACCAGTAGATCTCAATAACAAATTAAGAAGATTTTATGCTGAAGCAACACCTAGAATAAATAGCAGTAGGACGAAGAATTTAGGACCCGAACAAGGTTTAGAATACCATAAAAACTCTTTTAAAAGTATAAGATCCGCTATAAACAGACATTTACAAGATTTAGGACGGGACATTGACATTGTGAGAGATAAAACATTCAAGCCTGCAAATATAACACTGGATGGGAAATTAAAGCAGAATGTTAGGCAAGGTCTGTCTAGGCCAACAAAACATAAGGCTATTATAAATTCTGACGATTTAGAAAAAATCAATTCTTACCTCGATCCAGAAGACAAATCCATTAATCCTATTATCCTCAGGTACCGTGTATGGTACGATCTAAGCATCCATTTTGTGTCCAGGGGCTTGGAGTTTCATCGCCAATTGAATTTAAATTCATTTGAGTTTTGTAGTGACGAAAATGATGTAGAATTTGACCGTCTTACCCATGAAACGATTGAGAAAACTAGAAAAGGGGGCTTGAAAATGACGAAGATCATGCTGATAAGAGAATATATGCATATAACGATACCTCACGGTGCCCCGTAAATTCTCTCAGGTTCCTTATTTCCAAAACAAGCACAACTTCAAAATCCCTTTTCAACCACTGCTATAAACCGGCTTTAAAATTGCCAAATGCGGAATCTACTTGGTATACCAACATTCCGGTCAAGGAGTATCAATTTACAAAATTTTTGCCTGATATAACTAGAAATTCTGGTTGCTCACAAACTTATACAGCTCACAGTCTCCGAGCTACTGCAATTAAAAAACTTAATGACTCTGGTGTAGAACTACGTCACATTATGTACACGAGTGGACACAGAAATGAAAGTTCTGTCCGCAGTTATAATAGACACTGTTCTTCATTTCAAAAACGTCATCTGAGCACAACACTTTCTGCTCTTGAATCATCGCCTAAACAAATCCAAAATACTGCATCTCTTTCTGTACCATCCCATGCAAACCATAGTAGGCCTAGCAGTACACCATCACTAGCATCAGTTTCTCCACAACCACTCCCCATTTCCTGTTCTACATATCCCGTACAAGGTCCATTATCGTTGAACAGTAGCAATTTCCTATCCAGTGGATTGATATCGAATTCAAGTTTCAACAACTGTGTGTTTCAGTTCAAAAATTAGCGCTCATAAACTTTTCATGGACCAACACAAAATGGCGTCGTACCGAGAAAGGTATACTGTCGGCGGTTACTAGGGAGTCGTAACTATGTATGTTGTATCATTGCGCTGTGTTTAAATTGTTGAACTATATTAAAATGTTGAAATTTAATAACAGTTGTTGTGTATTTTTCTTTGATTTTTAAAAATTATTAAATTAAATTATAAGAAATGAACGAATTTTTTTATGATTATCGAAGTATAACCTGAAAACCGGTGTGCAAACTTAATTATAATCTACGCGGATTATAAAGTTTGCACACCGGTTTTCAGGTTATACTTGGATAATCATAAAAAAAAATTCGTTCATTTCTTAATCCTTTGATTTTCCTTAACATAAATCTGGTATATGTTGACGATTTTTTATCGTATTACAATTAAAAAGTTACAACAAAATAAGAATACGGACGTTATAATATCCTAGACAAATCTTTAAAATGACAATTTAAATTCACGAATATCTTGGAAACTAAAATTATTCAAATTTTAATTCCAGTTATGGGATATATAAGTTAAGAAATGATTGTAAAACTGGGGTATGATTTAATAATTATAAAAAACTTGGATTCTGTATTAAACATACTTATCGACAACTCACTTCTATAAGACATTATCTAATAAGTTTAAGAAAATTTAAAAAAGTCATTAAAAACATGACCAGGTATTGACGTGGCCTATCATAAATCATGCAATATGTCAATATAGATTTAATTGTCAGTAAACAGTTACTTTCATCTCGTAATTCCGTGATTAATTTGAATATACGTTTACATAATTTTTCATATATCATATAGATTTGAAATTCCTATGGACTTAGAAAGTATAAGACATCTTAAAATCAATAAAATTTATGATAACTATGATTCCGTCCTGACGCATCACATACAACTGATAAGTATTGCATTATGTAACCTTTACAAATAAAGCGGTCAGAAACAGGTATTGTAGTTAAATTGTATATACTACCAATCAAATAGATCCATGTTCAAATGACACGTCAAAGATGAGAGTAAAACTTAGAAATAGGTAGATTAAGTAAAAACGTTGATTAACATCGGGGAAATGAGGTCAGGTGTTCGGGATGGATTTGCAACTCCTGTCTAGCAACCTACACACACAACATGTGAAAAGAAATTTAGAATGACAAGAACTACGAGACGTCACTATTTCCAAGATTGAAAAAAGGTTCCCGATTATTACATTTTTATTTTTCTAATAAAATCCATTACATTTTGGAAGTTTCAGCAAAATTGTAATTCCAAGTTTGATGCTTTAGTTATCTATGTTAATCAAATACTGTCTGTTGCTACATAGAAATGATATAGAAAATATAAAAATCATACTAGATTTAGGGCATTATGTTCAGTAAGGGTCTTGGCGTGCTAAAAAGGTAAATAGAACATTAAATAGTGACAAATATCAATCAACTATATTAAATAATCACAGAATGTAAATTGCTTGTATTTTTCTCTAAACAAAATCATTTATCACCATTAGTTTGTACTTTTTACAAATTGATAAAAACCTTTCTTGATGCCAATATCCTTGAACGACAAAGGATTTTTAAATGGGTGCGGAGATATCGTACTTATAATCAAAAACAAACATACTTATCCATTTCCGAATCACAATCCAGAAGCAAAGTAATAACTTTGGAACTGACAAGTTAGGTTAGACACGTGAACTTCCACCAGGGAAGTGAGGCCGGGTGCTCCGAAAGGGTAAGCACCTCCTGTTTAGCTAGCTACACCCGTCACGTGTGTAATCAAAATTGTGTGAAAGGAACATGGAACTATGAGACGTCAAATATATCCAAGGCAATCCTGGACACAGAGACATCAAACTTATCAACAATACTGTGATGACGGCCATAAAAATTTTTGAGGGCCTTGATAAGCCTAGGCTTGCAATATTCCTGAGTCAACAATTTATTTGCAAGCAGCCTACTTCGTTGTACAAAGTCACCGTATTATTATAAATAATATTTTGATGACAGATTGATTCAAAACAATATAAATGAAATGGATATATGGTCAATCTCTGTCTTGATACCTCTGAGTACGGGATGAGTTGGTTTAGTGGAATCATTACAAAACATCGTATCACTATTCTCGGTGCCCGTCCGATTTAGGTAGTTATATGGAATTTGTATGCTTGTAAAAGCTATAAAACTTTACCTTATCAGTGTTGTAAATTTTTTACCCATATCTAAAGAAATATCATTGGGTTCACCATGGTACCAGAGCATCAATATCACGCATTGTTTGCACTGACAGCAGAAAGTGTGCGTCACATACTCGGTTTTAGAGACAAACATCATTATAATTGTCAATCCAATATACAATGGAAATAATAATGGTTTCAAACAATTGCAATAGGATTACACACTGAACGTTGCTTATTTTTCCATTCATGACTTTTATGTCCCCAAAACAAAAATGTTTTACAAACTAAAATTAATCAACAAACAAACAATGCCCAATGACCAGTAATTTTCAAATATCCGTGGCAAGTTTAAAGCTCCGATTCGAGTCCCACCCCCCCCCACACAATTACAAAGTGTTACTAGGTAAAAGTGTGTTGCCTATTTTCACTAAACATTGTGTGTTTTGAATGTTTACATTTAGGTGAGACACAATAATTTGAATTATTAGTATCTAACTGGTCCATCTTCAATATATTAAGAAAAGAAAATGTAACTGAAACATGAATCAACACAAGAGATAAGAAAATCTGATGCTAGAGTGAACGTAAATAGAAACTCAAAATTATCTTTCTAAAAATAATCTACATTCAAATTGTTCAGGCAACAAGTGTTTTTTAGAATCTGGGGAAAAGGTAAAATACAAAACACAGCCCAACCTGTCTATAAAGACCATCCGAGGGAGCCAGTAAAAGTGGCCTTTAAGGGCATGTGGCCTTTATATACAGGTTCAAATTATATGAATAAAGAACTATACTGGCCTTTATCAGCAGGCGGCACAGATCTTAAGGTGGCCATTATAAAATTATACATAATAAAGTCCGTTCTTCAATCCCAATAATATTGTAAGACGACAGTTTGAAGATGGATAAATCCTCTTAATACTCTTACTATGTTTGGCTTAATTTTTCATTAAATAATAGATTTTAACAGATAAAATATGAATTGATTTTACATTTTAAGACGATTTTGGAATCATCATGGAGTCGTTAATATTTTAAATATAAAACATTTGTGACCGAGAATTTTATGTGCCTTAACAGCTAAACAATGAATAGATGTTTTGAACAACCAGAGATGTTGCGCTTTTTTTTAAAATTGATAATGATCTTATACATGTATTTTTTAGTCTCTGTGGGTGTTCTGAAGGATGTATCGACTATCTTACATTATTATGTCAATGGTGTTTACATTCCTTGTTTATTTTGTTACAAGAGATTTAATTGACAGTCACATTGACACCTATAACCTCATGATTGGACATCAAACAGTGCCTGGTAAAATCAAAGAAGGAACATTGGAATGTGTGTCTAAAAATGTAATATACGATTTTTTGACAAGTTCAATGAACACAAACAAACATACTAATCCATGTGCGAATCACAATCAAGAAGTACCAGTTGCTATGATTAAAGTAGTTGTACAATTCAAGTTTCTTCAAAGGTAAAACAATAACCGAATACAACTAGGAAGTCTTATCTAATCAGTTAAGTTTACCTTTACATTTGTTTTAAAAGTACTCCAATAAGTGTTGCGGCTAACAGGAAATAGGAATCCAGTGAAATAGTGGTAGAGAACTTTAATTAATATTGGAGTAAAGTTTTTGTTCTGAGGTAAAATTAATTAGTTGAATTTATTGTATCGATTGCATTAGAATAACAGATTTGAATTGCAGTGACAAATCAAATTTTATGCATACAATAATTGAAAATATTACTTTAATCAATCTTCAATTCATGACAAATTATTTTTACGAATGATTATTCTGAAACTGCAATTTTTATTTTTCCTAAAAATCACAATTATAAAAAAAAATGTATCATTTGTCTCATTATTCCAACTTTTGTTACATTAAATAATACCATTTACAATGCATATTTATGCAATACAAAACAAACATACCAACTATTACATTTTTCTTCTGTGTGTTATATCTTTCGGTTATGGTAGCTGTTGCGGAGTGTACGTTTTTTCAGTTAAAGCATTCTTCTACATTACAAAGTAAAAGAATGTCTATAAAAAAGCTACGCAGACGATCGAAATCTTAGAGAAAACATCAGGGGTTAATCAAGGTTCAATTATCCCATAATAGTTTACATTTTACAGTTAGGGTCGCATAATGAACTTCATAACTTATTATCTTAGAAAACGTCAATCTAATTAGGCGTTAAATGCGCGATTGAAATAGTGGTTACGTAAATATATTTTGAGATCAATCAACTATTTGAACCTAATTTTGACTTTTAACTAAGTATGCATGCAATGGATTCTTGATTCTATTATAAAATAATTGTTTTTTTATTTGAATGTGCGTATGTATAGATCGTTTATTGTTAAACAGGTTGGATAATAGAGGGGTTTTTATCATTAAAATTGTCATACCACTAGAATTACCATAACTTTCGTCCAAAACAGGAATTTTAACAATAACTGGTTACAAAAGCGCTTGTTAAGTAGGTCAGTAAGTATTTTCACATTTAACATCTTGAAAATAATTTTGGTCCAAGCACTACTGATGAGGAACTGTATTCCGAAACGGCCGTCTAGTGTTGTAAAATTAAAACTGGTACAATATGTACTTTAAACCCCTGAGCCGAGATCTCTGTTGATGGCTGGAGCCCCGAGGATATCACCGATTCAGTAGGCAATAATTTCGTATTATTGTCAGAAATGTACTATAATTGTCTAAATTTCCTGCAGGTTAAAATTAACTAAGGTATACTCCCTCATGCAAAGTAATTCCTTAGCTTAATTTGGTAAAATATATTTTGGTCCTTTGGATAGCTTTTCAATATCTTCAAAATAATTTTGGTTTCATAATTTTGGTCCAAGCACTACTGATGAGGAATTGTATTCCGAAACGGCCGTCTAGTGTTGTAAAATTAAAACTGGTATAATATGTCTACCACAAGCAAATGTACTCCATCTACCACAAGCAGATGCAGTACATATTTTTCGAGGCTCCTTCTGATAGAGTATGATACTAATATCAATTAATCAAAAACAAACATACCAATCCATGTTTAATCACAATCCCCAAAAAGTTAAAACTGGGAATTTAGATAAGACACTCGGATTTTTATCAGGGAAGTGAGGAACTGTATTGTGAAACAAATACACCATAAGCAGGTATCAGGTATACTGCTGCATAGAATAGGAAAATTGATAATAGAAAAACTGAAATCATCACGTATGTCATACAGGTTGAAATATACAGCCTATTGTTTGCGTTTTAATTGACATATAAGGCAGGACTTGAAGAATTAATCGTAACTCCGGTAGTGTAAATGATATTCACAAAATCTCCAAAATTATGATGATTAAGAGACAGAATGACATCTGTTTATCTGCATGAGATAAAACTTCCTTGTCATTCAAGGATATTGACAATCGAGAAAGGTTTTTGTCAACTTGTACAAAGTACAAGAAATAAATAAATAAATAAAAATCACAAATTCATCTGATAAAACTGGTAGATCTTTGAACTATCGTCTCCATGTTAAGATTTCTGGATCCAGTAAAATAATTCCCTGATACTATAAACTTGTTAATATTGCATGATTTTATAATCGTAGAAGATGTCCATGATCATTATATATTTTTTAAACGGTGTTTAATATGAAAATGTATTAATGCATGTTACAACTTCGTGATCGGCCGCTCAAAAACAATAATTTTATTTTCATGCATATTGTAGTCGGTCACGTCAGCAATATTAAATACAGTATTATAATTATGTCTCATTTTTATATGGAGTGTTTTTATATTAGTTGAATATTTTATCTAGGATCAAGAACGAGGTAAGACAAAATTAATATTCATATCTCCATCGCACTCTCAATAAAATGGGACAGTTAGGTACCATATTTGCGCAAAAGGACTGAGGGTTTCTGTTTAAAAAAGTTTAATGAAAGAGTGATATCCTGGCGCAAAAATGACACTAAAATGGTGCAAATGGATTTCACTACTACCAATTTACATTTGTTTCCATTGCAGAAACAAGACTAATTTCATAAGCATAATATCTTTTAATTACATGACCAGAAACTACCTGCATACAAATATTTCCTCACAAATGAAATGAATAATTAACCAACTTAGAGTGAGTTGAGTTGAAAATTGATGTTAAACGTACCAGTCAAGAATATTTCACTTATATTGAGACATCGCCAGCTACAGGCGAATGTGCTTTAATTTTGCCTGTGCGTTGCGCTGATGGCTGCTATACAGCCAAGCTACCGTGAGATGGGACCTCGTTTATTTTTAGTTCCCATCCGAAAGAACTGTGACTTTCATTTCGTAATGCCGAGTGCTTGGCGAAAGAAGAAGCATTACCCACTTTCAAGTCTTGGGTCAGATCCGGTCAGGGTTCACACCCACGACCTCCCATTTAGGCGAGCAGTCTACAAACTGAGCAACCGCAACAAACTTAGAAGCTATAAAGTTATATGATTGATGTTGTGATTAAAAAAACAAAACAAAAACCCAACTTTTATTTCGATCGGCATTTAAAGCAAATTATTGTTATAAATTTTAACGATTAGTACAAGTTACGGCCGAAGATTATATGTTGCACCTTGCACCCAGTGGACGCTTTACTGACTATACAGGAGTGCGAGATAACCCTCCTAATTTACCGAACGGAAAATTTATAATGTGTTTGCTTGCCGAAAAATGGTTGTTTCTCCGTGTACTCCTGTTTTCTCCACAATCCTAGAATCTGGATCTCACCAGCTTGGTTCGTATTTTGTTCGGGCAAGTCCTAGTTTGAGAAAATTCGTTTGCCGAATGTTTGTTCTTTTCTCAGTGTACTTCCGTTTCCTCCACTCTTGTTGAACTTGCATGCTCCCCCAGAAAAAAATCGCTTTTTTCAGTACAAATGGTGCAATTTCCTGCATCTTGAACACTGTCGAGCGTCCTTTTTACCTCGCATTCAAAGTAGATCTAAATCAGTCTAGGTTTTTTCAAAAATTGTAATATTGACGCAGATGGCTATGAGTGTCGGTGAGTTCATAATACTAGTATCTTTATCGATATGTAACGTGTAAGGGTGTCGTACCCAGGTTATTTCCTAGGATTCGATAAGATAATACAATAAAGGGTTTCTTTAAAAATGAAATAACCCAAGCTATAATAATTGTTAACCAAACCACTGTTTGCGAATAGCTCACGAGTAATTTAAGCTTTTTAATATAAGGCGCACGAGCAAATATATACAGATAAATGTGCGAATTAACTGAGCAAACATTAAATGGACAGAACGAATTTATAGAAATTATAGTATAACGAATGTTTATTTATGAATATGATTATCTATGATTAAGGGTAGAAAACTTGCTCTTCCTGAGCTTAATTAAAGAGTTGAAATCAGCTTTCTGGGTCTGCCGCGCACTCGCTCCTACATAAAATGTACAGTGCGCACGAGGAAGACTAATTGTTGCGCACGAGCCAGTACATATATAATATGTACAGTGCGCGAGAATAACCTGGTAAAACAGCTATATCTTCAATAGCTCGCCGAATCAGCAGTATAAAGTACAAAGTAACTATACAGCATCGGACTCAATAATTACCATAAATACAGCCTTCTTCTTCTGCGAACAGATACAAACTGACCCCGCTGTCAAGTTTTCACTCCTTTATATACCCAGCCACTGTTGCATCTCGGGTAATAATCAGTGACGTCATAACTTGATCATTGAAATGATTGACAGCTATTAAGAATCAATAACACAATTAAAACATTTAAATTCATTTATTACACTACCCACGCCTCCGAAAAACTCGTCCCGAATAAAAAACAAATCATAAATTTTCAAAATATCTACAGTGTTATATTAACCAATTTCTACAAAATATAATGTGAATGAGACATTGATATTAATCACTAATAAAATAATTTCTATTTTAACAAATCATAATCTTTATGCCAAAAGGGTCGACGCGGACCCTACCAGACCTAGTAGACTTAGGATTGTGTTTTCAATTTCCTCAGTTTCAGGAGTGTCAATGTCTTCATCATAATCATCGTTTTCATTACCTATGAAAACTAACTTTATTTGTGCTCGAACCATCTTCAACCTTTATATTTCCTCACGCATTTGTTGCTGCCTATGAGCACGCATTCGATCACAGTGTATAACTTGACACTTTCCTTTGGCTCCACAGTTAACTTCGTACAAAACTGAAGTTAGTTTCTTGTTTACCAAAAATGGTCCTCGCCAAAAACATGTAAACTTCTTTGAGCATCCGACTTTGCTTACTGGAAAATAAACATACACCATCTCTCCTGGTTTGAACGTTTCCCATGAAGCCTTTTGGTCATGATATCGCTTCTGTCTGATAATTTCGTTGTTTACAGTTTTTCGTACATGTGCATGAGCGTCCTCCATCGTCTCCTGGATTTCCCAAACCCACTGATTTGAGGGTATGTACTTTGCTTCTCTCGGCATTTCATATAGAATATCGAGCGGTGTCGATGTTTCTCTTCCGAGCATTAGCATATTTGGAGTACATCCGGTTGTTTCATGCACTGCAGACCTATACGCCATTGTCACAAATGGTAAATGACAATCCCAGTCTTGGTGGTGCTCTTCTACGTATGCACTGAGCATAGTGACAAGGGTTCTGTTGAATCTCTCTACCATACCATCTGATTTCGGGTGATATGGTGTTGTGTGGGTCTTTTTAATTTGCAAAAGGGTACACATTTCAGCAAACAAATTGCTTTAAACTGACTGCCTTGTCAGAATGAATGACATTCGGCACACCAAATCTGGAGAACCTCAGTAACCATGATTTCAGCGACGGTTTCTGCTTTCAAATCTGCCATAGGGAAGGCTTCTGTCCATTTTGTATAATAATCCGAAATTACCAGAATGTGTTTATGACCGTTATATGTTCTGGGAGATTCGTCATAATGTCAACCGCAATTCGCTCCATTGGCATACCGCTGCGTAACTTGCATGGGTGCTCTTTTCTTCTGTTTTGGATTTTGCGCTTTAAACAAAACTCGCAACCATGAACATAAATTCTGACGTCTCTTTGTGTCCAGGCCAATAATATCTTTGGCGAACTTTACCTAATGTTTTCTTAACTCCTAAATGTGAACCAGAGCGATTGTCGTGCAAAACCTTCAAAATCCGCCTTCTTTCCTTTAATGGTACTATCACTTGTAAAACTTCCTTCTGTGTACCCGGCGATTTCCAACGTCTGCATAATAGACCATCGTTTACCGTGAGCAACTCCCACTGATTCCATAATGCCTTGATGAAGAACCCATGACTGGCTATCTCGTTGAAATTAGGCTTGGAACCTTTATTAATGTGATTCATAAGAAATGAGATGTTCTCGTCTTTCTGCTGCACATCTGATATCGAATCAATACCAAGCTTATCGTCAGAATTGTCTTGTTTTCAAACAATTGAGCGACACGCGGAGTCTGGCTTTCCACAATGGATCGTATCCACACTGTCTACAGGGCACTCGGCTCAGCGCATCTGCGTTACCGTGCTTAGTACCTGGTCTGTGTTCGATTTTTATTTCGTATTGATAAATCACTAGCCAACGAGCAAGTTGTCCCTCTGGGTTTTTAAAGTTCATCAACCATCTGAGTGAGCTATGGTCTGTCCTAACTGTGAATGGTCTACCATATAGATAATGCCGAAAGTGTTTTATAAAATGTACCACCGCTAACAATTCTTTCTTTGTCACGCAATATTTCCTCTCACTTTTCGACAATGTACGACTTGCGTAGGCTATGACACTCTCTTTTCCGTTTAGTCGTTGTGAAAGAACTGCTCCCATGGCATTAGCACTGGCATCTGTATCCAGGATAAAGGGCTCATTGAAGTTAGGGTAGGTGAGTATGGGTGACTTGATTAGCCGTTTCTTCAGGGTTTCAAATGCTGCCTGGCATTCCGTCGACCATACAAATTTGTTGCCCTTTTCTGTTAACCGGTGTAAAGGTTTTGCTATTGCTGAGAAATGTTCAATAAACCGACGGTAGTAAGAGCATAATCCGATAAATGATCGCACCTCACTGACATCACATGGTTTTGGCCAACTTTCCACCGCTTTAATTTTCTCAGGATCTGTTGCAATGCCCTCGCTTGTAATAACGTGTCCAAGATACGTTACGCGCTTAGCAAACAGAGTGCATTTCTTAGCTTTCAACTTAAGCCCAGCGCTTTCTAACCTATCAAACACGGTATTAAGATTTTTCAACATTGCTTCAAAGTCCTTTCCCACAACAATTATATCATCCAGATATACAAGGCAGATCTCCCAATGCAATCCCGTAAGCACTTTGTCCATTAAACGCTCAAATAGACTTGGACTGTTACATAGGCCGAAAGGCATTACTTTAAAATGAAAAGACCTTTCCTCGTTGAAAACGCCGTCTTAATTTTGTCACTCTCTTCAAGTTCTACTTGCCAATATCCAGATAACAGATAAGAGTAGAAAACCAGGTGTTACCAGACAAGTGATCAAGGGAATCATCTACCCGAGGCAAGGGTATGCATCCTTGATCGTAGCAGCATTGAGCTTCCTATAATCTACGCAGACCGCGTGGTGCCATCTTTCTTTCTCACCAATACTACTCCAGATGACCATGGGCTAAAGGAAGGCTCAATGACATCTTTCTTTAACATATCTTCAACGTGCTTGTCGACTTCCTCAGACATATGTACTGGTACCCGTCTCCAAGGTTGTTTAATCGGCTGTGTCTCTCCTGTGTCTATTTATGTTTCACCACAGATGTTCTTCCTAGGTCTAAGTCTGATGAGGCAAAAAGGTTTTGTCGGCGCATTAGGAACTCTTTGACTTGTAAACTTTGCTCATCGTTCAAATGCTCGCAGGTCCTTTCAAGCAAACTCTTTAATGTTTTGTTCATTGGATTGGTTGCAACTTATAGAGTCCGTTTCAACAAGATCAACTGGACTTAGCTTTCCTATGTGCGTGCCTGCGTAAATAGTTTGCGATTCCGCACCTGCATTAAACATTCTGACTGGCACAATTTCATTCATCTTCACCACTGATCTGGCGACTAATGCCTTGCCGGATTCTAAAAACTTCTCTGCAGGCTCCAAGATACAGGTCTCAATGGGTATTATACCATCTGTGCACACCTTAGCTTGGATAACCACTTCATTTTCGGGTTCTAGTTGAATATTGCTCATAGTAACGACTCTGAAACAACCTAAATGTCCATGGAATTGTATGGGCACTTTAACTTTGTTTGCTTCAAACTGCTCGTTCACCACATCAACTACGCATTTTTCTGCTTCATAAAATCAACCCACTATCCCGTCAACATTTAACTCTGCAACAACAGCGTTCAATCTAAAAACATTCTCTCCAAATTTCATTGAGAAATTGCCTTGTCCCATTATCTCCAAGTTGGTTCCATTAGCAGTTACAATATTTTGTTGTACTGAGTCCACATTAGGTTTCTTATCATCGGGTATAAAGCCAAACAGCCGTTTGGAAACTAAACTTATAGTTGCGCCTGTGTCAATAAGTAGTTTCGCCTCAACACCATTTATCTCGCAGACACATACATCCTGCTTCCTCTGTAGCCATGCTTGCTCCAATTGTTGGTGACCCGGACTTCCGCTCCTTGGTGCGTGATCTAAGCGTGCGAGCAGCAGCTCGTTCCCCACTACTTTTATCATTCTGGTTACGGATCTCTAAAAGCGGACAATTCTTTCTATATGCCTTGCTTTGCATTTGTAGCATTTCACTAACTTGTGAGCATTTTGTCTTCGTCCCGTATTACCAGTACTTTGTGATTTCCTCACGAGGGAAATTTCCTTCTCTAAAGCGCTTAATTTTTGCTCCATTTTGCCATAACTTGCATAATAGGTCCACTGCTGTTTGCACTGTTTTCCCCTTGCCGCGCGTCTTCTGGTATCAATTGTCTGGAGTAACTTCTACGTTCCGCTTTGTTATAGGCTTCTAACTCAACTGCTAAGCTCACTGCTTCATTTAATGACTTTGGCCTTGACTGTTTAATGCGAATACGTATGTCAGAATCAGCTAATGCGTCTATAAACTGATCTTTGGCTAGGTTTCTCTGACATCAGCAGGAGCTGTTGGATATGCAAAATTTGCCAACCTTCTTATCGTCTGACCTAATTCTGGAAGTGTCTCGGCTGCTCTCTGTCTCCTCTCGCGTAACTGTATCCGGTACAAATCTGTTTGGTTTGCAGGAGCAAATCTGTCTTCTAGCGCATTAACAAGTGTTTGGTATTGGGCTTGCTCATTCTCAGGTTGATTTCCAAGAACGCCTTGCGCCTGTCCCCTTAATGACACTGCGAGAAAAAGTCCCTTTTCTTCCTCGTCCCAATTATTTATCTTGGCGCATGCTTCAAAGTGAGTGAGGTAGTCTCGCAGTGAGCCGCTTCCGTCATATGTTGCTGGTTTCAAAGACTTCAAACTTGACTTGCGCACGCCGGTTTCCTCATTCGCAGTGTTTGAATTTGCTGCTGTGCTGGCTGATGTAGGTTGCCCGAGCGAAACAGGAACTCTTCTTCTGCGCGAGGTAACATTGCTCTGTCGCGCTTTGGCAAACACATGTCGGGCTTCCGGAGTCGTATGGTCATCTTCAAATTCGGCTTCACTATCACTTTCGCCATACAATCTGTAGCTAGCTGGATCATCAAATACCACCCTTGGACGTGAAGTATTTAACGCATTCACATCTTGCTTAGATGTACCAAGAGATGGACGAACTGTAGACACTCCCGAATCTGAGTTTCTAGTTGCAATTGGAGTTGACTGAAGTCTACTTCCACTAATGCGCAAACTCTCATTTCTCAACATTTCTAACTCTTTCTCTAATTGCGCAATCTCCGCATTGACTTTACCAAGAGAGGCCATTTTGTACATTTTACCAACAAAATGATTTAAAATAATAATAATAATTGAAAGAAAATAATTTAACCAAAAAAAAAATTAACAAAGAAACAAACGTATTACTTTAAATCGAATCCCACCGCTGCCCACCAGAAATTGTAACGTGTAAGGGTGTCGTACCCAGGTTATTTCCTAGGATTCGATAAGATAATACAATAAAGGGTTTCTTTAAAAATGAAATTAACCACAAGCTATAATAATTGTTAACCAAACCACTGTTTGCGAATAGCTCACGAGTAATTTAAGCTTTTAATTTAAAATAAGGCGCACGAGCAAATATATACAGATAAATGTGCGAATTAACTGAGCAAACATTAATAGTCTGGTAGAGGATTTGGAAAAAACCGCTTATTTTTCGATGTAGGGAGGACAACGTGTTCAAAGGTGGCAAGTTATGTCATAACCTTCTTTGAACTTTACTTTGGTAGAATCGGCTTGTTGCCAAGCAAGATTTCACCCAGGGGTCATTGTGGGGGCAGCTAAAGGTCAATGGGTGCAAAGTTCAAGTGAAAATGCCCATATTGACATATACACAAATTCAAGGTGGCTTACAGAAGTTTTTCTTTATACATTTTGTCTTCTAAATATGTAAGTGGTATCTTCAAATTAATAGAAAGTCATATCCAACTGATTCAGTCACATATTTTCAAAGTTTTCCATGAAAAATAAGATTAGACGCTTGCACAAATTTGACCTTTACAAATATGATTAATTGTGGCAAATAAATACTAGTATAAACACATTTGTGCATTTGAAATTGTTTAACAAAACTTTAGACTTCTGTTAAAATAATTTTACTGAATCATGTTGCCCGTAATTATGTAAGTATCCACTTTTTTAAAAAAAGAAATCAAAGTACTGGTGGTACTGAAAGATTTGATTAGCTATAATGACTGTATAATGACTGTGTCTGTATAATATTATAAAGTGTGTTCTCTTTTTCTGGTGGAAATATTAGTGAACTGTTGAAACACAATCTATTCCCAGTGCCGCTTTCTATACCTGATATACCAGGACCCTTGTTATCTGCAGCCAACGAGTCGGATCTTCAAAATATCCCTGAAGAAGAAGTTTGCATGGAGACATTACTACCAAAATAATTAATGGTCAACCTTTAGTTGTAGCACTGGGAAAACGGAAAGGCATCAATACATTAGGCTAGTTAGGAAACGTACAAACTGTTTTTATCCACGCGAAAGATAAATGTATTAAAATTTATGTCATTATGATAGATATGACAACTAATCCATAAAAGGGGAAACCATCTAGATAAAAGAGGATCATGTCCCCGTTCTGTTAGAAGAATTATTGATAATTAAAATGTCCCTCTGCCATCAAATTGGTAAGATTTTATCAGGCAACAAGAAAACAAATAGGATCTCGTAGTAATCCAAGACACTTCTTAGCTTAGCTGAGGGTATCAGGGGGTCCAACAGACAGCATGTTTAATTCATACAGAGGAAGGAGTGTAACCGTTTTTAAAGCTTTACACAAGGAAGCCGAAACTAGAATTGTTCCCCATGGTGTTGATGCAAGGCTATAAAAGAACAGTTGTTGTCTGTCGTGATACTGATGACCTTATTCTTCTGTTGCTTTTAAATGAGGAAGTATGATTCCAGACCGGGACATCTAAAGTTCGTCCCTGTTCATAGCATAAAATTATCACCTCTGGAGAGGAATAAGTCCCTAGTATTCCAAGCAATTACAGACTGTAAGACTGTCAATGAACTTTCTGGACATTCTAAATACAGCATTCCGTGTTTCCAGGGAAAACACAGGTCTTCTTCCCACTCTTGCAAGAGGGAACTTTTCTGAACTTGTGAGTGCAGATGCCTTCATTGAATGTACCTAGCGAGGTTTTCTCATCTCCGATGTAAACTGTTCCTCTCAGGGGAAAAGTACAATTGAAAATTTGCTCCCAACATCATATGCAACCGACCTACATATTCAACGTGCATACTATTAAACTGCTGTTTGGCTGCATTTAGTTATACCTGGTATTTGTTCCAGATCTTCCGTCACCTATAGGACACGGATGGTGCTAGTCTCACTAACTTGCGTACTGTATGCATTTAACTCCTAGTGGAGGTTAGTCCATCGACAAAATGCCTCAAACTGGCTCTGTTCTGCGCAATTTTACCCCCTCTGTTTCAATTCCAGAAACTTGTCTCAAGGTGTCTTTGATTCTTGTGTGTTCCATTTCAAAGTTTTGTGATGTTGTTGGCAGGTGTCTTGATGGTGTGACCTATCCATCCCCAATGTCGCTTTTGTGTTTGTGTTTCAAAACGACCTTGTTTTGTGATCCACCATAAACTTTTCGTTACTAATTGTGTCTTGTCATCTGGCAACAGGACCACGAACAATACTAGTTTTTATACTTAAATCTGAGTTTTTTCACAAATTAAACTTATTATTATTATTTTTTTTGTTTGCTTAAATCTTACTTTGAACTTTAACTTTTCTAAGACAATTACAGGTCAAAGAATCATGAACAAAACTTAACTTTTTGGACTTAAGTTAAGTATTTCCCTAATGTTCACGATTATTCTTGGACAGTTAAGTTAGTGCGAGTCTGAATGTGACTTAAAAACAGTTTTAATGAGAAAATTATAAATTAATTGATTGCATGGGGTTTTACGGGCTTTTACGTATTTCAGACATATCAAGACATCACCAGCTATAGGTGAAGTGGCAGAAATTTTGACCTTTGCAGTGAACTTAGGAAAATGTGCAGGAAAAGTTCCTTAACATGTTACACCCGCCTTGGCACGGGGCATCGGTTTTTAAGAATCTCTCAAAGGATCTCATGACTTTCGTTTCTAAATACCGAGTGTTTGGCAAAATAACAGTCACTACCTTATTCAAGTCTTGGTCAGACCCAACTAGGGTTCGAACCCAGGACTCACCACATACGGGGAGTGAGCGCTATACCAATTGAGCTACAGTAGGGGGTTTTTAATGAGAAAATAACCTTTACCAAAACCATGTCATGCATTGCTGAAATGTAAATATAAATCATGTTGCACTACAAGATGTACATGTAGGGCATACAATTTAAAGTGGGTGGCTGTATGCACTTGCAATGGGACCGTTGAACCGTTGATTGGTTGAACCATTTGAATGATAATGCCACATACAGTGATATTGATGAATGAAAAGAAATCGTTAGATGTGACATATATTCCAGAGATTCTCGTGACTATGTCTTGTCGATTACAGTACTTGCAGTACTTTGATTTTAAACTTTTAATAAATTTCAAATTATCAGCTGGGTTTAAA
Source organism: Anadara kagoshimensis (assembly GCA_021292105.1). NCBI lineage: Eukaryota > Metazoa > Mollusca > Bivalvia > Arcoida > Arcidae > Anadara > Anadara kagoshimensis. Next base: position 41,111,353 of record CM037870.1, on the reverse strand, counting down.
AATATATTGTTTTAATCACAGTCATGTATTTGCAAAAGAATTATATTTTATCATTTTGATTCATGCTTTGATGAAATGTATATTTTTATTTTATTCTATCTCAAAGCTTGTGTCAAAATTTTGAAAAATAACATTGAAATATTTAAATTTTAGCCTGAACAGTCTCAATTAGCTTCCTAGTCAACGTTAAAATACACGAATATGCTATGATTGCATGAGAACAAATTTATTTGATTTATTTAAATCTCAGAAAGTATATATTTGGACAGCTATAAACTAATAAAGATTAATTTTTAGGAAAAAACCACTATCTGACCTTTGACCTTTTATCTAGTAAACCAAGGGTCGATACGCTTGGCAACAGGTTGATTCTTGACCCCTAACCTATGATGATATAAGACAGCTATGTTGCCAGCTTTGAACACTCATGTCCCCCTATTGTGAAATTTCAATTTTTTCCACCAGACTATAAATGGACAGAATGAATTTATAGAAATTATAGTATAACGAATGTTTATTTATGAATATGATTATCTATGATTTAAGGGTAAAAACTTGCTCTTCCTGAGCTTAATTATAAGAGTGAAATCAGCTTTCTGGGTCTGCCGCGCACTCGCTCCTACAATAAATGTACAGTGCGCACGAGGAAGACTAACTGTTGCGCACGAGCCAGTACATATATAATATGTACAGTGCGCGAGAAATAACCTGGTAAAACAGCTATATCTTCAATAGCTCGCCGAATCAGCAGTATAAAGTACAAAGTAACTATACAGCATCGGACTCAAATAATTACCATAAAAATACAGCCTTCTTCTTCTGCGAACAGATACAAACTGACCCCGCTGTCAAGTTTTCACTCCTTTATATACCCAGCCACTGTTGCATCTCGGGTAATAATCAGTGACGTCATTAACTTGATCATTGAAATGATTGACAGCTATTAAGAATCAATAACACAATTAAAACATTTAAATTCATTTATTACAGATATATGTCTATCAACTGTACTGTCGAAATTTCGCGCCGTCGGTAACTTGTATTGTCGGTCTTATTATTTGTCGAAGTGTAGTTGTGCACCGCAGATCCAGACCGACATTTTTTTCGTTTTATTAAAGGAGTTCGTTCGACCTTTGGAAGTTGTAGATCGATACGTCGATCCTTTGGAGGGATACCAGTGTTTTGATTTAATTTAGTCGATAAATGGATGAACGTGGTATGGGTGATCTAGTTGAGTTACTAAAGGAAAGTCTATCTGTTTGAATCCCGGTCCTGAGTTTGATTGATCATTTATTAATGGGGTTTAACTTCAAAGTCAACAATATTTCACTTATATCGAGACGCCACCAGCTATAGGTGTAGGTGCAGAAATATTTACCTGTGCTTTGCGGTGATGGCATTATGCAGTGAGGGTTCTTTATCGTGCCACGCCTACCGTGACAAAGGGCCTCGGTTTTTAATGTTTGTCCGAAAGACCCGCATTCATTTTTAATGCCGAGCGAATTTTTTGGGTCAGACCTGACCAGAGACCAAACCCTCGACCTCCTTGACTTAAGGAACAAGCACTCTACCAACTGACCTGCCTGCTACATATACCTAAGGGGTAGGTCTCCTACTACCACACCCCCTTTTCCACACTTGGTTTAAAATTAACTGTACGATATCCATCTTTTATTATATTACATCTTTTTTGTATTAGTTTTAAAATGACTAGCTAGTCAGTTTCGTCATTATATAATGCGCATTAAAGGTGCAACAGACAAGAATCTTGTCCGACTAGAAAAAAAACACTGATTATTTCAGACTGATTTGTTTCGTAAAGCCGATATTCGGGCGAATAGAATAAAAAGTCAAATGAGACAGATTTTTCCCCCATTAAAACTAATTAAAAATAAAAATGTACAAAAATTTGTCCTTTTATATGGAGATAGAACATCGTGCTGTAAAAATATACAAAAAAGCCCCCCGCTGGATCCGCCACTGGACTATGCGATCAGTATATGTATAACGTCGATTAAAACGATTTTATTTATGATATAGAGGATCTTGCATGAGTGTTTATGTAATATTGAATTTATTAAATGAGTTGAATAATTTTTTATGCAACGAGCCTTGGCGAGTATAATATATTTATTATATAATCCCATAAAAACAGGTTTTTCGTAGATTTAAAACTTGTCTTCTCATTAGGGTATAAGTAAACAACTGATTGACAGACTCACATCAAGTTCACATAACTGCGTACATGCACCAAAAGTAATCCTGCTGAAATATTAAAAGTAAACAATAGTCTGTCCGCAGGATACAAAAACAAAACAAACATTTTCAATTTAAATAATTAATGTATCTTCTTTTTAGAAGGAAAGTACAAATTAGAATCAACAAACAGTGTCAAATGAAACAAACAACTGTGAACTAGGTCAATTGTGTGACGTCACTCTGGAATGACTTTTATGACGTCACACTCATTCAATACGATTTTTATTGTATGACCGTATTACATGGATTATTGAGTAGATTATATAATAAAATAGAATATATACCATATTTTCAAATATTTATAAAAAATATAATAGAATAAAATATGTTGAAAAAAGTGTTCTCTAGAAACATATCAAACAGTATAAGGTATTTCCGCAGGCACATATATAATTATAGTATTTATTGGCATAAAGCAACACATTAATGTGTAATACTCTCTCTCCCTAGTCTCTCTCTCTCTCTCTCTCTCTCTTTAAGAATTTTATAATTTGTTACATAATGAAATTATGTATATATAACTTTCTCTCATGCGGTTTAAAAATACTTCACTTCTTCTTTCTCTCATAAAACAATTTCATGTGGAATCTCAAACCATTACATCAGTGTCAGTCATTCGTTTTTTTTTTTTTATTTTCTATGATATAAGGAAAGATTATTATAAATAACATTGAAGCTTGTATTTCTATCTTTTAACTTGTTCTATATTTTCTTTTGAAGATTATCCACCAATAAAGAAAACAAGTACCGGTATTACAATAAAAAACTATATTATAATGGACAATTTTTAATAAAATTTACTTAAAACTATATAGTTACAGTTTTGATCTCAAGCATTATTGAATATATAAATAATATATATATTAACCAAAACAGAAATGTGCCTTAATTAAGATTCTACCTCTGATCGATGATTGATCTTCAGAATTTATCTCTGCCAGCCAGATACATAAGTATATTACAGGTGAGATTGGACTTCCTTTGATATCTTGGGTCAGTAACCCTAAAAATTATTCTTCTAATGAAAGAGAAACTATAATAATAATAATAATAATAATAATATATAATAAATAATAAATATGTAAAAAAAAATGACTTAAATCAGATATATTTATTATTTATAGTTTATAAAATCTGAAAGTTTAAGAGCTAGTCACGTGATCACATCTTAGATAACTGGGTATTGATAAGTGATTTGAGTTCGTGTCCTCCGTGGCCTAATGGATAGGGGTGTAGATTGAGAATCAGACAGAAATCAGGAGAACCAAGGATCGCGAGTTCAAGTCCCGCTGGGGGCAAAATTGAGTAAGTAGAGTGATTATAGTGATTTAGTAATTATATGTGATTTCAGGAAAAATAACATCAAAGAAAATAAATATATGAATAAAAAGATAAACAAATAAAAGAAAAAGCATAAAAAATTAATAGAATAAAATTTTTAATTACAATTAAATAATTTTATTATTAAATTAAAAAGAAATAAAATTAATGAAATAAAATAATTCATAACAATAAAATAAATATTTTTTAAATAAAAAATTAATTAGGAAAGTAATAATTATTTTAATATATTCATATTATTTTAAAAATATACATTGAAATTTGTTTTCTGTATTTGTTCGTTGAAACAAACCCTTAAAGATCTTAAAACCAAATTAAAGATCCTTAAAATTTACTTCTACTGAAAGAAGGCTTATAGGTGGTTTATAGATGGCTTATAGATGGCTTATATTTTGAGTGCCAATAAGCCATCTATAAGCCGGCTTATAGGTCATCTATAAACGGCTGATAGATTGCTTATATGTGGTTTATAGCCCTCTATAAGCCCTCTATAAGCCCCCTATAAGCCACCTATAAGCTGGCTTATAGACAGTTTTTCATCTTGTGATAGTTCCCTTTCCTTCCAGTCCAAAGTTTAATTAAACATGTGACGATGTAGCTAGCTTAACAGTATGTGTTTAATCTTCCGGACAACCCAGTCTCACTTCCCTGATAAGGGTTCACGTGTTTAGCCTGTTTTGTCACGTTTAGACTTGGCTTTTGGATTGTGAATTGTACATGAATTTGTAAACTTGTTTTATACCCTTCTGAAAATATTGTATTCGTATGTATTCCATGCTGAGATTTGATACGACAGGAAAATTTGATTTCTCTGGATGTTTCCAGTGTATATCATTTTTTAGATTTAAAACATGAATTTTTGATTTGCTTTCTTTAAAAGTTAGAGGTTAACTGGTATAAAGTTTTTACATGTATGTTTTTACTATATATAGGAAATCTATGTTTCTATGTTTACAGTCTGAAAAAATATTCATGATTTTGGTTTTTGAAAGTATATAAATTTTTATGTTGATAATGTGGTTCGAATCAGTAAATTCGCGTTATAAATATCTCTCGACGGAGGATCTTCGTTTTTCTTAATGTTATTGGCTACATTTTGAAACTGTACGACAAACGTGATGACTTCAGTTCTTCTGTCGTCAACTTTCCTTGTCTTTGAAGCAATGTGCCTTCTTCTTCTTATGGTGTATTTGTTTTCCAATAATACGCTATGGTAGAAGTTGTTTCCACTATGCAAACTTTATACAACGAAGCAAGCTGCTTACAAAACCGGTTTTGGTCCAGGGATATTGCTAGCCTAGGCTTATCAGGGCCCTTAAAAGTTTATTGTCGTCATCCAAATATTGTTGATAAGTTTGATGTCTCTGTGTCCAGGTTTGCCCTGGATACATTTGACGTCTTACAGTTCCCTGTTTCTTTCACTCAATTTTGATTAAACAGTTGCGGGTGTGGTTAGCTAAACAGGAGATGCGCACTCTTCCGGAGCATACGGCCTCACTGCCCTAGCGGAAATTCACATGTTTAACCAAACTCGCCAGTTTAAACGTTTTTACTTTGCTTCTGGAGTGTGATTTTGACATGGATTAGCATGTTTGTTTTTGTTTACAACAAATAATCATTTTTCAACAATCGTCTCTTGTCACGGTAATGTCACGTATTTGAAAATGTACACTGTGTAAAAATATGTTTACAAATGACAGACCCAGGGTTGCTAAAAACATAATAAAGTGACACATAAAACTGTTAGATATCTTGAAATAACGAACAAACTGGTCCATGAAAAAAACACAATCTCAAAGCAAAGCAAAAACTTAGAAGCTGACAAATATATGTTAATATACTGTCTATAGATATACTATCTGGACACTATAAGTTTCACTGTTATAACACTAAAGTTGTTGCGTAATTGTCGTTGGCTGATTGATGGATAAATCACTTATTATAATTCATAAAAATTGTTTAACACTTTTGATATATTTTTTTCAAACTACATTTATTTATACTATTTTAGGTCGTCATTTATACTGTAAAACAATGGCAGGTAGCGCTATAGTTAATTCTATCAAAATCCGGAAGTAATTGCATAATATTATGAATTGTTTATTACAATAATTTATTTTCTGTCTTCAAGTTATTATTATTATTATTATTATTATAATATATATATATATATATATATATATATATATATATATATATATATATATATATAAGATTGCATATACTTAAGAATTGAATTGCACTTTTTACGTTGTTATAGGGTGTAACAACGTGAAAATTATCACAAATTGTGTAAAACCGCGTAGCGTATCTTATAATTACAAACTAACACGAAATTTAAGTTTTTAAGCTGACCTACTTTCCGAACTGAGCAGCTGATTTTCACAAATCGACGTTACAAGGCTGAACTGCGTAGTGATACAATAAATGACATCTTTATGAAACGATAAAATATCCGACAAAAAGGGATTATATTATGTCTCGCAATCATGAAAACAAACAACACTTTGAACAACGTCATACGTGACGGCCAAACGTTTGTAGGACAGACGTGTTTACATTTTGATTTTACCAATAACATAAGAAAAACTGCATTGGTTGAATGAACGGTGTGTTAAACAAACCCTGAAACCAACAATTGACATGGAATTAATGTTTTCTTGATGAATCAATGTTTTACCACCTATGGAATGGATGTGAGATGAGGGATTCTGTCACCGGTGGTAGCTGTATGAGCTGATCAGGGGACATTTGAGAAGGTAAACACGCGGTACGGTGAACATTAGACTGGAATATGTATGTTATCATTTTATTAAATTATTATTGGCAGGCCTATCTCTGTCATTATCATCAAGATCCAGTTCATAATTAACCATCTTATTTGCACACTGGCATTGCATTCTCAAATATTTTCCTGATCCCCGGCTATACATTGTCTGTGAGAATAAATGTCTTTGCTTTCAAAAGGATGCGCATGTGATGAATTTCAAACAAAACACCCCGCACTGAGGTTTGGCATCCGAGAATACCATGGTGCGTGTCATATTGCTTATACTTAGTAGTCCATAGACACGTAAAATGCTCGGTGACGATAAAATGTCGATTTTGAAAAACATAAATTTTTATAAATGTACAATCTTAAATGTAAATTATTAAAAATATCGGTGAAAATTAATCAGAACATTTTTGAATCAATTTTTTAAAATTTGAATTTATAAAAAGATCAAAGTATTTTAATGTTTCTATGTGAAATCGTTCTCGACCTCCCCGTTTGTTTACAATCTTAAAATGGTTGTTCAGAGATGGGTAATCCCCGAAACAGGCCCAAAGTAGTTCCGGTAGAAAACGTTGTTATTGGAAAATAACACCGTGTTTTTGCAAGACGACAACCAATGAAAATGCTCTAAATTGTGTAACAACGTGAAGTTTGTAATTATATGCTTTTAATAATGCAGTTATGTTGGGGAAAATATACAAAATCACAATTTTATTAGAGATGAATCAGTCATATACTTACTTAATGTTCATTTACTAAAACTTATTGTCCAAGTCACTGTGTTTTGACAGTGAATTACGCTTTATTGCTATAGAAAATCCAATAAACTTGAATAATGTTAGATATTAGTACCTAGTCGTAACTGAAATCGTGTATGCGCATTCGCAATTTTCATAAGGTATTCCTCTAGAAAAGAAAATGTTGGCTCTATGGGGATTTCACATGGCGGTGTTTACACCGGAAGTGAGTGATGTCCTTAGTGACGTTTTACGTTACTAGCGCCATTTTTCAACATGTTAAATCCCCATAGCACCAACGTTTTATTCTGTACAGATATATTCTAGGCTAATCACTGATCCGCGTAAGTAAGTGAAAAAATATCAATCTCTATGCAAGTTTATTTGATTCTCTATGGAAATAACGCGTTATTCACACACACACACAGGGATTTGAACAGTAATGCACATAAATGCATAAAAATGAAAAATCACATTCTTCTCTTTGTATTTTTCAGGACAAATGATACGAATATTTACAGTTGTTAGTGTGTGTTTCTCAATTATCAATCTTGTAACAATGTCTACAGATGGTAGGTGGTTTGTTTTAGTTTTAATTGTTCGGGAGGTCAGCCTACTCTTCAAACACTTTAAAAAAGGACAGAAGATTCTCTCGGAAACAGAAACAAAAATTATTTCTTAATATTTTACAACAATTTAATTTTGTACTCATAAATTTATCCACAAGAGTATTTCAACACATTTATAAGTATTTCACTTTTTGCTTAAGTGTAATTTCAAGTCTTCATAAAAAAATACTTGATATAACAAGGTATTGTTTGGTTTACCTCATAATAATGTAAAATACGTGATGTTATTATTGATTCCGAACCATTCATTATAATTAAGACTTAGTAGGCTTTCTTAAGTATGAAAAGCAGGTGTAGTGCTACATTACAAAAGAAATTTGACCTAAGAAAAGACAGTTACATTCAGTTACATTTTTTCTTAATTGTCGATACGATTTTTGTTTTCGAAGTTTTATTTTTTGATAATACAACATGGCCACCAGTGTTAATTATCCACCATTTACTTTTTATTAACCATACCTTAGTTAAAGGAAACGTTCAAACATTTTGTAGATTTTCTAGCAAAACCCGTTCACTTACTTATATCAAAACGTTTCTAAAAATCCCGATTTTATTCTTACCATGCACTTTAGCTCCTCTAATGCACCAAAATATATTTCAGATGGGTGGGTGTTTAAAATGGTAACACATTTTTACAAAATGGTGGTGCCTTCCGTGATACGTATTAATAACGGAATAATGTACTTTTTACATAAGGAGTACAATAATAGTAGCTCAAAGGTCAAGTTTAGTTTCATAGTGGTAATGTCAGTCATCCCATTCATATGACATTTTGTCGCATATAATGATATATATGATATATAAGCCCGGCATTTTAGGTCATGATTAATAATTAACTTCATGAATTAACTTCATGAGACAGTGTTTGACAAACCCAATCGCTTAATACGAATACGAAAAGAGGGACACGTGATCTGTTGTCCACGTTTGATGATTGACTATTCGCCTATTAAAATAACACGGGTTCCAGAAGATTCTGTAATCGACACGTCAATGTGATTTATCCATATTTCCTGTGATATCTCTTGATGGCAATACCATAATTATTACATGTATTTCATTTCTGTAATTTCAGATGATATAGATACAGCTCCTTTAGCAGTATCGACAACCAGTTCTTCACCTACATTCTCTACCGAAGCCCCTACAGCAAAAATGCCTCCATCAACAACTCCTTCGACAACATCCTCTACCGGAGCTCCTTCAACAAAAATGCCTCCATCAACAACTCTTTCACCAACATCCTCTACCGAAGACCCTACAACAAAAATGCCTCCATCAACAATTCCTTCACCAACATCCTCTACAGGAGCTCCTCCAACAAAAATGCCTCCATCAACAACTCCTTCACATACATCCTCTACCGAAGACCCTACAACAAAAATGCCTCCATCAACAACTGCTTCACCAACACCCTCTACCGAAGCCCCTACAACAACTACACCTCCATCAACAATTCATTCACCAACATCCTCTACAGGAGCTCCTCCAACAAAAATGCCTCCATCAACAACTCCTTCACATACATCCTCTACCGAAGCCCCTACAGCAAAAATGCCTCCATCAACAACTCCTTCACCAACATCCTCTACCGGAGCTCCTTCAAAAAAAATGCCAACTACTCCTACCACACCAACTACTCCTACAACACCAACTACTCTTACCACAGCTCTTACCACAGCAACTAATCCTACCACAACAACTACACCTACAACATCAACTACTCCTACAACAATAACTACTCCTACCACACCAACTACTCCTACAACAATAACTACTCCTACCACATCAACTACTCCTACAACAATAACTACTCCTACCACAGCAACTACTCCTACCACAGCAACTACACCTACAACATCAACTACTCCTACAACAATAACTACTCCTACCACACCAACTACTCCTACCACATCAACTACTCCTACCACACCAACTATTCCTACCACAGCAACTACACCTACAACATCAACTACTCCTACAACAATAACTACTCCTACCACAGCAACTACTCCTACAACAATAACTACTCCTACCACACCAACTACTCCTACCACAGCAACTACTCCTACCACAGCAACTACACCTACAACATCAACTACTCCTACAACAATAACTACTCCTACCACAGCAACTACTCCTACAACAATAACTACTCCTACAACAATAACTACTCCTACCACATCAACTACTCCTACCACATCAACTACTCCTACAACATCAACTACTCCTACAACAATAACTACTCCTACCACACCAACTACTCCTACAACATCAACTACTCCTACAACAATAACTACTCCTACCACATCAACTACTCCTACAACAATAACTACTCCTACCACATCAACTACTCCTACAACAATAACTACTCCTACCACACCAACTGCTCCTACCACAGCAACTACACCTACCACAACAACTACTCCTACCACACCAACTGCTCCTACCACAGCAACTACTCCAACTTCAACAACTACTATTACAACAACAACAACTCCTACAACAACTACTCCTACAACCACTACTCCTACCACACCAACTACTCCTACAACAGCAATTACTCCTACCAGAGCAACTACTTCTACCACACACACTCTTCCTACCACACCAACTACTCTTACCACAGCTCTTACCAAAGCAACTACTCCTACCACAACAACTACACCTACAACAACAACTACTCCTACCACACACACTCTTCCTACCACAACAACTACTCCTACCACACCAACTACTACCACAACAACTACTCCTACCACACCAACTACTCCTACCACACCAACTATTCCTACAACAAGAACTACTCTTACCACAGTAACTACTCCTACCACACCAACTACTCCTACAACAACTACAACTCCTACAACACGAACTACTCCCACCACACCAACTACTCCTACCACACCAACTACTCCTACCACATCAACTACTCCTACCACACCAACTACTTCTATCACACCAACTACTTCTATCACACCAACTACTCCTACAACAACTACAACTCCTACAACACCAACTACTCCTACAACACCAACTACTCCTACTACAAGTGCTACTACAACCACTACTCCTACCACACCAACTATTCCTACCACACCAACTACTCCTACCACACCAACTACTCCTACCACACCAACTACTCCTACAACAACAACTACTCCTACCACACCAACTACTTCTACCACACCAACTACTCCTGCAACAACAGCTACTCCTACCACACCAACCACTCCTACAAAAACTACTCCTACCACACCAACTCCTCCTACCACAGCAACTCCTACCACAACTACTCATACAACAACTACAACTGCTGCAACACCAACTACCCCTACCACTTCAACTACTCCTACCACACCAACTACTCCTACCACAACAACTACTCCTACAACAACTACAACTCCTACAACACCAACTACTACGACAACACCAACTACCTCTACCACACCAACTACTCCTACCACATCAACTACTCTTACCACAGCAACTACTCCTACAACACCAAATAATCTTACCACAACAACTACTTCTACCACACCAACTACACCTACCACACCAACTACTCCTACCACAGCAACTACACCTACCACAACAACTACTCCTACCACACCAACTACTCCTACCACAACAACTACTCCTACAACAACTACAACTCCTACAACACCAACTACTACGACAACACCAACTACCTCTACCACACCAACTACTCCTAACACACCAACTACTCTTACCACAGCAACTACTCCTACAACACCAAATAATCTTACCACAACAACTACTTCTACCACACCAACTACACCTACCACACCAACTACTCTTACCACAGCCACAACTCCTACCACACCAACTACTCCTACCACATCAACAACTCCTACCACACCAACTACTCCTACCACACCAACTACTCCTACCACAGCAACTACTCCTACAACAACAACTACTCCTACCACACCAACTACTCCTACCACAGTAACTACTCCTACCACACCAACTACTCCTACCACACCAACTACTCCTACCACACCAACTACTCCTACCACACCAACTACGCCTACCACAGCAATTACTCCTACAACAACTACAACTCCTACAACACCAACTACTCTTTCCACAGCAACTACTCTTACCACAATAACTACTCCTACCACACCAACTAATACTACCACACCAACTACTCCTACCACACCAACTACTCTTACCACACCAACTACTCCTACCACAGCTCTTACCACAGCAACAACTCCTACCACAACAACTACACCTACAACAACAAGTACTCCTACCACACCAACTACTCCTACCACACCCACTATTCCTACCACACCAACTACTCCTACCACACCAACTGCTCCTACAACTTCTACTATCACACCAACTACTCCTACCACAACAACTACTCTTACAACAGCAACTACTCCTACCACAACAACTACTCCTACCACAGCAACTACTCCTACCACACCAACTAATCCTACCACACAAACTACTCCTACCACACCAACTACACCTACCATAGCAACTACTCCTACCATAGCAACTGTTCTTACCACAGCAATTACTCCTACAACAACTACAACTCCTACAACACCAACTACTCCTACCACACCACTCCTACAACAAGAACTACTCCTACCACACCAACTACTCTTACCACACCAACTACTACCACAACAACTACTCCTACCACACCAACTACTGCTACCACACCAACTACTTCTATCACACCAACTACTCCTACAACAACTACTCCTACCACACCAACTACTCCTACCACACCAACCGCTCCTACCACACCAACTACTTCTATCACACCAACTACTCCTACCACACCAACTACTCCTACAACAACAACTACTCCTACCACACCAACTACTCTTACAACAAGAACTACTCCTACCACACCAACTACTCTTACCACACCAACTACTGCTACCACACCAACTATTTCTATCACACCAACTACTCCTTCAACAACTACTTCTACCACACCAACTACTCCAACCACACCAACTACTCCTACAACAACTACTCCTACAACCACTACTCCTACCACACCAACTACTCTTACCACACCAACTACTCCTACAACAACAACAACTACTCCTACCACACCAACTACTCCTACCACACCAACTACTCCTACAACAAGAACTACTCCTACAACAAGAACTACTCCTACCACACCAACTACTCTTACCACAACAACTACTCCTACCACACCAACTACTGCTACCACACCAACTATTTCTATCACACCAACTACTCCTACAACAACTACTTCTACCACACCAACTACTCTTACCACACCAACTACTCCTACCACACAAACTACTCCTACAACAACTACTCCTACAACCACTACTCCTACCACACCAACTACCTCTACCACACCAACTACTCGTACAACAACAACAACTACTCCTACCACACCAACTACTCCTACCACACCAACTACTCCTACAACAAGAACTACTCCTACAACAAGAACTACTCCTACCACACCAACTACTCCTACAACACCAACTACTCCTACCACACCAACTACTCCTACAACAAGAACTACTCCTACCACACCAACCGCTCCTACCACACCAACTACTTCTATTACACCAACTACTCCTACAACAACTTCTCCTACCACACCAACTACTCCTACCACACCAACTACTACTACAACAACTACTCCTACAACCACTAATCCTACCACACCAACTTCTCCTACCACACCAACTACTCCTACAACAACACTACTCCTACCACACCAACTACTCCTACCACAGTAACTACTCCTACCACACCAACTACTCCTACCACACCAACTACTCCTACCACACCAACTACTCCTACCACACCAACTACGCCTACCACAGCAATTACTCCTACAACAACTACAACTCCTACAACACCAACTACTCTTTCCACAGCAACTACTCTTACCACAATAACTACTCCTACCACACCAACTAATACTACCACACCAACTACTCCTACCACACCAACTACTCTTACCACACCAACTACTCCTACCACAGCTCTTACCACAGCAACAACTCCTACCACAACAACTACTACCTACAACAACAAGTACTCCTACCACACCAACTACTCCTACCACACCCACTATTCCTACCACACCAACTACTCCTACCACACCAACTGCTCCTACAACTTCTACTATCACACCAACTACTCCTACCACAACAACTACTCTTACAACAGCAACTACTCCTACCACAACAACTACTCCTACCACAGCAACTACTCCTACCACACCAACTAATCCTACCACACAAACTACTCCTACCACACCAACTACACCTACCATAGCAACTACTCCTACCATAGCAACTGTTCTTACCACAGCAATTACTCCTACAACAACTACAACTCCTACAACACCAACTACTCCTACCACACCAACTACTCCTACAACAAGAACTACTCCTACCACACCAACTACTCTTACCACACCAACTACTACCACAACAACTACTCCTACCACACCAACTACTGCTACCACACCAACTACTTCTATCACACCAACTACTCCTACAACAACTACTCCTACCACACCAACTACTCCTACCACACCAACCGCTCCTACCACACCAACTACTTCTATCACACCAACTACTCCTACCACACCAACTACTCCTACAACAACAACTACTCCTACCACACCAACTACTCTTACAACAAGAACTACTCCTACCACACCAACTACTCTTACCACACCAACTACTGCTACCACACCAACTATTTCTATCACACCAACTACTCCTTCACAACTACTTCTACCACACCAACTACTCCAACCACACCAACTACTCCTACAACAACTACTCCTACAACCACTACTCCTACCACACCAACTACTCTTACCACACCAACTACTCCTACAACAACAACAACTACTCCTACCACACCAACTACTCCTACCACACCAACTACTCCTACAACAAGAACTACTCCTACAACAAGAACTACTCCTACCACACCAACTACTCTTACCACAACAACTACTCCTACCACACAACTACTGCTACCACACCAACTATTTCTATCACACCAACTACTCCTACAACACTACTTCTACCACACCAACTACTCTTACCACACCAACTACTCCTATCACACAAACTACTCCTACAACAACTACTCCTACAACCACTACTCCTACCACACCAACTACCTCTACCACACCAACTACTCGTACAACAACAACAACTACTCCTACCACACCAACTACTCCTACCACACCAACTACTCCTACAACAAGAACTACTCCTACAACAAGAACTACTCCTACCACACCAACTACTCCTACAACACCAACTACTCCTACCACACCAACTACTCCTACAACAAGAACTACTCCTACCACACCAACCGCTCCTACCACACCAACTACTTCTATTACACCAACTAATCCTACAACAACTTCTCCTACCACACCAACTACTCCTACCACACCAACTACTACTACAACAACTACTCCTACAACCACTAATCCTACCACACCAACTTCTCCTACCACACCAACTACTCCTACCACACCAACTACTCCTACCACACCAACTACTCCTACAACAACAACTACTCCTACCACACCAACCACTCCTACAACAACAACTACTCTTACCACACCAACTACTCCTACCACACCAACTACTCCTACCAAAGCAACTACTTCTACAACAGCAACTACCCCTACCACAGCAACTACTCCTACCACACCAACTACTCCTACCACAACAACTACTTCTACAACAACTACAACTCCTACAACACCAATTACTACTACAACACCATCTACCCCTACCACACCAACTACTCCTACCACACCAACTACTCTTACCACACCAACTACCTCTATAACAACTACAACTCCTACAACACGAACTACTCCCACCACACCATCTACTCCTACAACACCAACTACTCCTACCACACCAACTACTCCTACCACACCAACTACACCTACCTCACCATCTACTCTTACCACAGCAACTACTTCTACCATAGCAACTATTCCTACCAGAACAACTACTGCTACCACACCAACTACTCCTACCACACCAACTACTCCTACCACATCAACTACACCTACCACGACAACTACTCTTACTACAGCAACTACTCTTACCACAGCAACTACTCCTACCACAGCAACTACTCCTACCACAGCAACTACTCCTACAACATCTACTACTCCTACAACAACAACTACTGCTATCACACCAACTGCTCCTACCACACCAACTACTCCTACCACACCAACTACTCCTACAACAACAACTACTGCTATCACACCAACTACTCCTACCACACCAACTACTACCACAACAACTATTCCTACAACATTTACAACTCCTACATCAACAACTACTGCTACCACACCAACTACTCGTACCACACCAACTACTACAACCACACCAACCGCTCCTACCACAGCAACTAGTCCTACAACAACTACAACTCCTACAAGAACAACTAATCCTACCACACCAACTACTACCACAACAACTACTCCTACCACACCAACCGCTCCTACCACACCAAATACTTCTAGAACAACAACTACTCCTACCACACCAACCGCTCCTACCACAGCAACTAGTCCTACAACAACTACAACTCCTTCAAGAACAACTGATCGTACCACACCAACTACTACCACAACAACTACTCCTACCACACCAACCGCTCCTACCACACCAACTACTTCTATCACACCAACTACTCCTACACCAACTACTCCTACCACACCAACTACTCCTACCACACAAAGTACTCCTACAACAACTACTCCTACAACCACTACTCCTACCACACCAACTACTCTTACCACACCAACTACTCCTACAACAACAACTACTCCTACCACACCAACCACTACTACAACAACAACTACTCCTACCACACCAACTACTCCTACCACACCAACTACTCCTACCACAGCAACTACTCCTACCACATCAACTACTCCTACCACAACAACTACTTCTATAACAACTACAACTCCTGCAACACCAAGTACTACTACAACACCAACTACCTCTGCCACACCAACTACTCCTACCACACCAACTACTCTTACCACACCAACTACTCCTACAACAACAACTACTTCTACCACACCAACTACTCCTACCACAGCAATTACTCCTACCACAGCAACTACTCCTACAACAACAACTACTCCTACAACAACAACTACTACTACAGCAACTACTCCTACAACAACTACAACTCCTACAACACCAACTACTCCTACAACACCAACTACTCCTACAACAACAACTACTCCTACCACACCAACTACTCCTACCACAGCAATTACTCCTACCACAGCAACTACTCCTACCACATCAACTACTCCTACCACAACAACTACTTCTACAACAACTACAACTCCTGCAACACCAAGTACTACTACACACCACCTACCTCTGCCACACCAACTACTCCTACCACACAACTACTCTTACCACACCAACTACTCCTACAACAACAACTACTTCTACCACCCACTACTCCTACCACAGCAATTACTCTACCACAGCAACTACTCCTACAACAACAACTACTCCTACAACAACAACTACTACTACAGCAACTACTCCTACAACAACTACAACTCCTACAACACCAACTACTCCTACAACACAACTACTCTTACCACACCAACTACTCCTACAACACCAACTACTCCTACCACAGCAACTACTCCTACAACACCAACTACACCTACAACACCAACTACTCCTACCACACCAACTACTTCTACAACAACTACAACTCCTGCAACACCAACTACTCCTACCACACCAACTACTCCTACCACAGCAACTACTCCTACCACATCAACTACTCCTACAACAACAACTTCTCCTACCACACCAACTACTCCTACCACATCAACTACTCCTACAACACCAACTACTCCTACAACACCAACTACTCCTACCACACCAACTACTCCTACCACAGCAACTACTCCTACCACATCAACTACTCCTACCACAACAACTACTTCTACAACAACTACAACTCCTGCAACACCAACTACTCCTACCACACCAACTACTCCTACCACAGCAACTACTCCTACCACATCAACTACTCCTACAACAACAACTACTCCTACCACATCAACTACTTCTACCACAGCAACTACTCCTACCACAGCAACTACTCCTACCACAGCAACTACTCCTACCACATCAACTACACCAACTACACCAACTACTCCTACCACACCAACTACACCAACTACACCAACTACTCCTACCACACCAACTACTCCTACAACACCAACTACTCCTACCACAGCAACTACTCCTACCACAGCAACTACTCCTACCACATCAACTACTCCTACCACACCAACTACACCAACTACACCAACTACTCCTACCACACCAACTACTTCTACCACAGCAACTACTCCTACCACAGCAACTACTCCTACCACATCAACTACTCCTACCACACCAACTACACCAACTACACCAATGACACCAACTACTCTAACCACAGCAACTACTCCTACCACAGCAACTACTCCTACAACAACAACTACTCCTACCACACCAACTACACCAACTACTCTTATCACAGCAACTACTCCTACCACACCAACTACTCCTGCAACACCAACTACTCCTACCACACCAACTACTCCTACCACATCAACTACTCCTACCACATCAACTACTCCTACCACACCAACTACTCCTACCACATCAACTACTCCTACAACACCAACTACTCCTACCACACCAACTACTCCTACCACACCAACTACTCCTACCACATCAACTACTCCTACCACATCAACTACTCCTACCACATCAACTACTCCTACCACACCAACTACACCAACTACACCAACTACTCTTACCACAGCAACTACTCCTACCACACCAACTACTCCTACAACAACTACAATTAGTTGCAAATATTTAACATCGACACAGACTGTGCAAAAACCAACCAGTATAATGCATCCGATCATTGCTCCAAACTGGGGTGAGTTAAAGTATGATTTATTTTGTTCATGATCTGTATGTGTTAAAACTATGTATATGTATTGTTGAATTGATAAACCAGATACAACATATTATCTTGTTATTCCAGGTATATAAAACTCATTTATTTTACTACGTTTTCCTTCATCTTCTCTTAACGCCCACGTTCTAAATCTTATATTTAAGGGCAAGCGGTTACCTCCACCTCGAAATGGATATTCTCGATACATTAAGATAAATTTGACTTAGGCGTAACGTCTATTGTGCCCTGTTTTCTTTCACCAATTATACTTAATATTTAAGTCGAGTTTATTTAAATGTATCAAAATGATAATGATGATTTATATGCAATCTGCAATATTTTAGGCAATCAATTACAACAAAATCCTCTTAGAAATCAGGTCACTTTTATTCTAACAAGGGAATATTTCCTAAATTCCTAAGTTATCTAACCAATGGTTAGATTTGTTCTATCTACACACTTTTCATAAAAAAATTAAACAAGTCTAAAACGGCATCGATGTACAAAAATGTAAAAGCGCATAGGTACCTGTAGATCCAATACGCATATTGAGTCCTTAGTTTATTTTTACTAGGGAATATAAATAATTAAAGTTTTAATTAAGGTTTTACATTTGAAATGTATATTATAATGACCACAATGAATGATAACTTGTCCACTCATTCATATGTTTTTGTTTTTATATTCAGGTGCTATTAATGTCACAATTCAATTAACGATAGTAGTAGATGCAATTTTTAAAGAGGCGTTCAAATCACCACAATCAGATGATTTTATTACATTGGCAAAAGAATTTAAAACCAAGGTAAATGGTAAAGATATATCTTAAAGAGTGCTTAGTTCTTACAGACACAAACACGCACGAACGCAAAAACATCCTCCCAAAGCGCCGATCTCACTTCCTTGTTGAAATTACACGTGTTCAACTTTGCAAACTTTCAGAATTTTTACTTTGCGTTTGAGATTCTTATTTAAACATGGACTGGAATGTTTCTGATTGATATAAGAGTGCAACACGAAATATTAACCATAAAAAAATATGTTTTATGAAAACAATCAAACTAACACAAAATCCCAAAACACAGTTTGCAAATAAATTAAACACACTTGAACTTCTACCAGGGAATTGAAACCGGGTGCTCAGGTCCACGTGTGTAGTCGAAATGTTAAATGAAAGGAACACGTCAAATATATCCAGGGTAATTTTGGATACAGAGAAAGCTAGAGTATTTGTTTCCGATTAATTAAATTGATATAACGTTAAAGAGTTAACGTTAGCTACACGTTTTAAAATATGTATATGTCGTGTACATGTTATGATTTTGTATAAGTTATTACAAAATAATCATACAAATTACAACTTGTACAAAATAATCATACAAGTTACAACTTGTACAATTTTTGCAATAGAAGTTATAACTTGTACAAAATTTTCTCCCCTAAAATAATAACTTGTACAGATATGTTTTTACCAAGTCACTGTATGTGTTTGTCTTATTGTCTTGTTTTTTTCTGGCTGTTTTTTTTCAAAATTTCAATTGTACTGATTGTTTATTTGCAAACTTCCTTCTTGTTTCAAAGAACATTCAACAACAGATAAAGTATTTCATAGAATATTTGTGCATTGTTACCTTAAAAGCCCAAATTGTAGTAGGAACAAGGTATAGCTAAGATTTTAATTAACATTTAGAAAACTTATAAAACTTAGAAACTTATAAGTAGTTGAAATTTTATACAGGTCAATAAATCAATAAGCACATGAAAAGGTTAATACAAAATAGAATTCTTTAAACTTATATTTCATATTTGATGACTTGATGTTACATTCTAGGTAAGTATGGCAATTTGAATTACATAATAATCCATACAGGTATACATTTACACAGAAGTTTTACAATAAGTCCCCCAGTCAACCATTCTTTAACTAAGATTGTTCTTGTTTTAAATTTAGCAATATTCACAAGCTTCTTGAAAAATTTAATATTTTGTCAAAACTAAATACAGATGTTATAAACTTGATATAATTATTACAATGACTTCTTAATTTCCCCATTATCTTCACACTTAACAAAATTATAAAGTTTCATGTTTGTCACAAGTCTTAGTTATGAAATAATTGTGAAACCGAGGGTCATACCTACAGCTACAGTTTAAATCCCTCTGACCACCGCCGAATGACAGAAGATGTTTTGATTGAAATATCAATTCCAGAACATAAGAAGCAAAGTCGAGTGTTCCTATATATTGTTTTTAATCTGATTCCTCTTTAACAATGCTGTATTTAATCCAGCTATAGTTCCCACATTAAATCTATGTTCAAGGTATTTAGAGATATACCATTAATATTTCGGCAGTTATTCAGTCCATGGTCTATTCTAGGAATAGTTTGCTCGATAAACATACATTTCTAACCCATTAATCAATACATATATATACATATTTGATTATACTAAGTTATTATTTAGGGAGGGAAGGAGGAAGTGTACAAGTTGTAATTGTATTATCGCATTGTACGATTTATATATTTTATGATTATTTTGTATATATACAAGTTATGACTTGTACAAAATTATAACATGTACACGACATTTATAATTGTTTTATTTAATTTTTCAAGCTAGAAGTTTTTTATAACGATACACCAAACTTCAAAGGAATTCAAATTGATGGTTACAGGTAACTATCTTTATTCATTTTTAATATCTGTATGCTTTGATATTTTTATACCCCCGCTTAAAAAGTGGGGGTATATAGTGATAGGGTGTCCGTCCGTGTGTCCGTCCTACGTTACACCTTAGGGTACCTATCTCTTATCCGCAACGCCTCCTAAACCTTTCAATGGATTTTCATGAAACTTTCACACAATCTTTGTTATATAATGTAGATGTGCACCTCTTATTTAACAATTTGATCCGATGGATTTTTTATGTAGGGGAGGGGGTATTTTTGTGAGCTTGTGGCTCACAGTTTTTCTAGTAGCGCATGTTGTAGGGAAAATAATGTAAAAAGTGCTTACAATTACTAATATGACTTGGTTTGTATTCTTAAAAATTTCTAACAAAAGCAACAGGAACGAACATTTTTATTTCGCAGTGATTTTGTTAATATTGCCATTTATTGTATTTTGTTGGAAATCTATCAAAACATTTTTATAAGATGTTGTCATTTAGTCTCAAAAATGTAAAAGTATCAACACTGTAACTTAAACAAATCTAAAACATATCATGATAAGAAATATCTTATTATAATACGCAATCGAGCCATAAATGGTTTCTGTTTTGTCTGCAGTTTACTTTACAAGAATTAAATTGTCACTATACATCTATAGAACCGCATATTAAGCGCTTTTTATGGAAGATAAAAAAAGTTTTAAATATTTTCTTAACACTATTGTCATACCACTTTTTAAAACTTTATCTTTCAATAAATTCAAAAATGGTATATTACAGTACTGTATAATAAACCGCTGCCAAGTCCGAACCCATTTAAAGTGGAGCATAATAAAAATAATAATAATAATTATAATAATCAGTATATAAATCTAAGTACATATAAATCATTCGTTATTGCTTTCATGTTTGTTAAAAATAAAGCTATTATTGGGAAGTTTAAGACTCATTTCAGTAGAACTATAACTTCACCACTAGACGTTAACTCTAATGATCCATGCAGAATTGGTTGTCGTTGACTATTACAAAAACAGCTAAACATGACATGTTCAAAGACGCATATTTAGATCATTGATTTTAAAACTCCTAAGGTACAATTTCAATTGAACAGACAACCCCTCCAATCCAAAGTTAATGGCCAGCAAGTTGGTTATGTTACTATTGGAGATCTCTAATTATCCTACCTGTTAAACAATCGGTGAATTATTAATAAATGCATAAATGTTGAATATTTCTTACAGCAATGGTAGTATAATATGCAAGTATTATCTTGTACTAAATACTACGAATCTAACAGAAGCATCATTTGACGAAGTAATACAATATATTCGAACAAAAAAGACCACTAAAGAACAACTTTCAAAGTTAACCTTTAATGGTCTTGGTGATGTAAATGTGTCAAAGACTATGGATTTAATCGAAAGAGATTTAGAGCAAGGTAAGTTAACAAATATTTAAAATTGTGTAGACACTTTAATCAAGTTTGAGAAAAATTATATTTGATTTAAAATCTAATTTAAAAAAAAACTTGCAATTAAAAAAAAACAAGTACTAGTATTTGGCAACAGTCAACGCCACAAAAACACGACAAAATATAAAAATATTTATGATAAAATAACCAAGACAAAAACTATGAAAACATATTCATTTTTCTAATCTTTCTATGCATCTTGTGATAATTCTAATAGCAACATTTAAGATCTGCATGTACGGTATTATAATTTTTACTGCAAATACGACCTTTTTGTAACACTTTTTTTCAAAAATACCACTGCACTTAGCTGACACCAGTTTTACAGAATAATGTACTCTATTTTGAAAAAGGGAAGTAGATTCTGTGGGGGAATTAAATATTCTTCGGGGGATAAAAAAGCATCATCACTCGTATATTGTTGAAGTTATTTTATTCATGCAATATAAAATCTCAGACATCCATGTTATCAATATTTTCTATTTAACAATTGGCAGCGTTAATTGTCGGGGATTGGCTGATACGATAAAAAGAAGGGACATTTTTAACAAACGTATAAAAAAATATAACATTACTTTTATTATTGATAGTCATTGCATTGAATGGGGTTATGTTGCAAAATTTAGTTCTCATACCAGCAACAGCAGAGGAGTCATTATTCTTTTCAAAAATAGTTTTGAATTCGAAGTACACAGAGAGATCATTGATAGGGAGGGTAATTATATCATATAACAATACAAGGGAATCGGATCATCTTAGCTGCTATTTATGGCCCGAACAGTGATAAACCCGAGTTCTTCAAAATATTGCAAGACAAAATTGAGATGATTGGTAACACATCCGGTATTATTGGAGGTGATTTTAATGTCCCCTTGGACTACACCCTCGATACTAAAAACTATAAAAACAAAAACAACCCCAAATCTCAGGAACAGATTCTTTTTCAATTAATACCAAATTTAGATCTTGTTGACGGTTTTCGAGAATTAAATACCAATCCAAAACGTTGTTATACATGGACAGGTCCGGACAATAAACAAGCACGCCTAGACTATTTCTTACTGTCATCAGATTTACAACTGTTTTTAGTAGATGCAAACATTGATATACGATATAGGTCTGACCATTGCCCAGTAACCCTTTCTTTAAATCTTCTTAACCAAAATCGTGGAAAAGGAACATATAAATTTAGAAACGATCTACTTAATGATTCAGCCTATGTTAATCATGTTAAAAATACAATAAAATCTGTCATTGAAGATTATAAAATTGACGAAGACAATGACATGGCTAAACAATGTTTAATATTGTAAATTCTTGTTTTCAACTTTCTTTTGTTTTGGAATCTGGGGATGTTTTAATGTGTATTATATATATATATATATATATATATATATATATATATATATATATATATATATATATATATATGCATGTGTGTGTTATGAGTTTGACTTGAACATAAAACTTGAATAAAATGTATGTGACAAAAAAACAAAAAACATGTAACTGAATCCAAAACTGTAGCATTAAAGTATTAAAATGCTTTAACTAAAAGACTAAACAGCTGACGCCACACAGCTACTATTTTTTTGTTATTATAAGTTAATTATTTTTATTGGATGTTACCAATTTGTATATAAGTATCTCATTACCATGCATGATGAACTTAAATCACATTAGATGAACCCATTTGTGCAAACTAATTTTGAAATGCCAGTGTGTCATTATAGTTAGCCTTGCCATAAATATAAATTTACGGAATTCAAAGGTCGTTTATGCAAACTAAAGAGGATAATGTTTTTGCAAAAGTGTCTCCACATAACTTTTGTTTGTTTTTAGTTTTCTGAGGATGACATTCCTTTAAATTGATTTTTAACAATAATTTTTATTTTTTAGCGAACGAAACATTTAGTAACATTTGTATTATATATGGTAAACATATGTGTAGATATGATTATATGTGTAAGTTACCTGAAGATCCAACCAAAGAACTACACTGTGTATACAAATGTGATACTAATGAGAGCTATTGTGGTGAACATGGAATTTGTTCTTTGGATAAAGATGGCAACAGAATATGCAAGTAAATATACCTATAAGAAAATAAATAGAAATAAAATTTCAATTAACAGTATATTAAAAGCAGCATTATTAAGAAATTGCTTGGCTTCACGATATGTGGATACATATGTGTTTCAGTCTTTATTTTTTTTTATTTTATAGGGATTATCCTTTATATTCAGATTGTTTATATTTGATCTATTTTTATTTAATATTCTGCTGCTGATTATGTGATTGGATATAGATAAATTGTATTGTTCCGTCTTTTTGAGGTATGCATGGATATTTATTTCATCGTCTGGATGTTATGGTGAAGGTTCAGCTATACCATAGCAAAGATGTATAAAAAGAAAATAGATAATATATGAAATAGTACTATTGAATAATTTTTACAAATCAACAGGCTTGCACTCCATCAAATTATTTCTAAGCAGTTAAATTCCATAATAAAGTGAGTTATAATCAAATATCTTGTGGTTAACACCAATCTGCAGTAACATTTTTCATAGAAATTAGATACAACTATTTAATATATATTTTTAACTATAGAAATTCGTACAGTAATTTTTCTTCAATTTATGTTAAATTGCTAAATGCATTTTCGAAACTATGTTTTATCTTAAGATGTAAAGAAGACCCACTGTACCTTTTCCATGGTAAACGTTGTGATATAAAAGCAGAGAAAATGATAACATCTAACAACTACATAATACTTATAGTAGTCGGCGTAGGCGGAGCAGTTATATTGATACTCTTCATTTCTTTGATATATGTTTATCGAAAATGGAGTAAGACGGATAAAGGATCTCAACTCTACAGAAAAAGGTAATATTTAGAGAAACTTCACGATTTATGGAATGTGGAATGAAGGTAGTATGTTAAACAATAATAATAATGAAATAATTCAAGTAAAATTTCATTTGAATCAATTTAATTTTGACATGGATTAGTATGTTTGTTTTTGATTAACCGTGAAACTGAAATTGCTCTCTGCATTTTCATGTGAAAAAATGAATCCTGCATCATTGTTAAATGATTAGGTTTTACATTGCATTGCATTGGGATTGTGGTTTGAACATGGATTGGTGCGTTTGTTTTAGGTTAGAATACTAAAGATGCATTTATTGCAATCTGCACTGCAAGTTTTGTCCTCTTATTTTAAGATACCCTGACCAATTTGTCACCGTGAGCAATTTGTAGCAGAATGTAAAAAATACAAATTATAAATCAAACATACCAGTCCATTCTAAGTTTAAGGGGGTAGAAAATGCTTTGTTTTAGAAGATATATTAGAGATTGAATTTGTAGTAACTGGATATTTTCTCAAATGCCTCTCCAAATTAGGATTTTTTCACTCGAAAGTTTGGAGACACCCTTATATATCCTTTTAAAAACAGCAGTTTTGACAGTCTCATTACTTTATGTTATGTACGTATACTTGTCGAACGAATATTTTATCTACTATATAGAATACTTTTCAAATCATCATTGAAAGAAGATAAATAAATAAGTTTCAGAGAACAGCTAGGTTTAAACAAATAAAAATATGTAGGAAAAAAATTCAAATGTCTGAAAATGGAAATTTTTCTTGTAACGTCTATTTCCTATTGCAAAAGATGTTATTGTGTATATAAATTTTGACAATTTTGTTTCTACGGATTTAATTTTTTATTTTTCTAGATGTTTGATAATTTATTTTGTAAATTTTTTATAAAGATCATTGTTTTTAGTTTATGTATGCATTGGGATACCATTTATTATTATTTATTTTTGCGTGATTTAAGGTTATCGCATGGATTCTCACTTACGTTAGATCTAAAGTACTAAGTTGTTTAACTGAACAAAATTAATAAATACTTGCTGATGTCCAAAAACTATTGATAATTTCTTTCCTCACAAATGAAAAATTAAATCATTTATCACGTAAATATCAAATCCCTCAAAAGGTTTATGGCCGTCATCACAGTATTGTTGATAAGTTTGATGGCTCTGTGCTCAGGATTGTCCTGGATATATTTGACGTCTCATAGTTCCACAAATTTGATTACATACGTGGAGGGTGTAGCTAGCTAAACAGGAGGTGGTTACCCTTCTTGAGCGACCGGCTTCACTTCCCCGGTGTAAGTTCGCATGTCTAACCTAACGTGTCAGTTCTTAAGTTTTTGCTTTGGAGTGTGGTTCGGACATGGATTAGTATGTGTGTTTTTGATCATGTAATATCTTATATCAGAATTGTATTATATGATTAAACCATAACAAAAATAATAAAGTACATGTACATTCACCGCTGATAAGATTTGATCCATTGCCTTTGGAAAGAACACATAGATAGACCGTCGACTAAACGACCAAATTAATCTGTTTTAAGAGTTTGTTTTTCTTCAAACTGTGTTCTATGATACTTTTAAAGAAAAAGATAAAATACCAATGTCAGTATTGTTTTCCATGTATTACCTCATTGTATTGTAATATCTTATTAACTGTTCGTTCAGGAACACTAAATCATACAGAGACAGAGAGGCAGTGGCGTATGATGATGGTCTTCAAATGAAAGATTCACGTTTAGAGAATGATTATAGTGCTAGATATGGTCCTCGTAATAATTCCTTTGTATGGGAATCAGCATCTTCAGTTGGCGGTTCTGGTATGATTTATGACAAAGGATGGAATTACAGAGTTGCGAATGATCATGAGTTTGGACCAAACGTAAGTGAACAAGTTTATCAAAACAAAAAAATAAATATAATATAATTAAATTATAGTTTAAAATTACATGAAATTTTTAAGTATATAATTTGTGGGAATTAAATGTCTGGATAGTAGTTTATACGATGGCGTTCAGATAAGTATGTAGATCTTATTATATTTTATCCTTGGCACTACTTAATTAAACTGCAGCACAACGAGGCGGATTGTCAATTGTGCTAATTATTACTAATCCTTTTTTATTTTTGCATCACTAGATGACCGATTTTTAAACAAAATTTCTCATCAGCGAGCTTCAAGACGAACTAAACAATATTAAAAATTACACCATCAGTAACTATCACAATAGAAACGATTAAAGTTTTTTTAACGTGTTGGTGAAATCATTTTTCAGAATTGAAACTAGATCCAAATTATGAACAGATATCTATTTAATCTATTTTGATTAACATGATATTTTTAGCTCATTACAATGTAATTAAATAAAAGTTTAGGAATTTAATAAATAAAAGCATTTCATTAACAAAATTCCACGATGTATGTTTTAACATTTACTGACTGTCACTGTAACAAATCTTTTGTATCTGTTATAGAACACTATACACCAACTATCAAATTTCAACAACCCTATCCAGCTGAACAGGGCAATGCCAAGGGAAAAAGAACAGGATTCATTATGGAATCCCTATAAACATACGGATACGGATACAGTAGTATGTATTTGAATGATATTGTGTAATGTAAATGAGGCTGTGTAATGCCTTATACTGCTATCCTTAAAATTTAACCTGACTCAAGCTTACCATTACAACACGTTTAAAATGTTTTCTTGGCATGAAACCGAAACGGGGTCTTTTCCTTGAAATTATACCTGGATTTTTCACATCTACATCATTTTATTATAAAGCCGGTTAAAACGTTGTTTTTATCCTGGCGTATGCATTAGAACAGAAATCATTTGATTTCAATATTGTTGTTCCAATACTATTGTGTATCCTGATCATGTATTCTATTGAATGTACAGCAATTATCTGTAAAAAATTAATAGACCTCTTGATCATTTTCTAATCTAACAAAGAATCCAGGTACAGTCAAAACTGGCTTTCGAAGTCAAGAGTTGTGGGTTCGATCCTCATTCGGAACTTGGAAATTTTGTAGATGATTTTTATCTCATGCCTATACTAGAGCTGTAAAAAAACTCGTTACCAGGTAGTCTTTCGTTTACGACACGTCTTTAGAGTTCAAAAAAGAGAAGGCCAACTGTTGCCGCTATAGAGGGCCTTACAATTAGGAGCCATTGAAACAGACTGAGCAACATAAACATAAACTTAGAGCACAATGTTAATATAAATGTATGTCTTATTACAGTACAGGATCAAACGACCTAACGTGAGAAACAGTACCATAGACAGAAATGGGTAAGAATGGTCTTTATCTGTAACTTAGGTAGTGTCAATTATACATGGATTAATTTTTTTCAATCGAATATCTTTTCTTACACACAAATTAAGCACTATTACGATATCCACTACGGGCTTTCGGTTATCCCACTACTTAAAGATCAACAATGTATCAATATTTAAATTTTGACAAATGAAACTGGGCCCAGTACTAGTGTTACTAAGCAAGAAAATTCGTAGTCTCAAGTTGCAACCTATACGTTTCAATAGTCGCCTGATAGCTAATTTATATACATCTGCAGATCAAAATCACCCTGTGGTTGTGCCAACAGCCTTTTATACCTTGGTGTAAATATTTATAACCTGTGATCATTATTTCATTGTGTCGACAAGTTTGATGTCTCTGTGTCAAGGATTGCCCTGGATATTTTTGACGTCTCATAGTTCCATATTCCTTTCACAAAATTATGATTACACACGTGGCGGGTCTGCCTAGCTAAACAGGAAGTGCTTACCCTTCCGGAGCACCCGGCCTCACTTCCCTGGTGGAAGTTCACGTGTATAACCTAACTTGTCAGTTCAAAATTTTTACTTTGTTTCTGGATTGTGATTCGGTTATGGATTAGTATGTTTGTTTTTGATTGATACTTATACTTTCATTGTTTTATATGTTTATTTCATTCTCAAGTTAGATTTGAAACGTTCTAATCGTAACTAACTAAACAGGACAAGATGTGCTTACCCTTCAAGAACACTCTGTCTCTCTTCCCTGTTGTAGGTTCACGCGTTTAACTTCATTTCCTACCAGTTTTCAAAGCTTAAACTTTGCTTTGGGACCATAAACTTGTATGTTTGCGATCAGTTAATAACTGATGAGAAGAAAATAGATATCAAACTCCAGAATTTAATAGAAATTTATGTTACATAATCTGTTAAGTTTGTTGATATATTATTGTTTTTTTTTCACTTGATTATACTTTCTTTTACAGACGACCGAGAACAATGTTTTGAGGAAGATTTAACATAAATGCGACAAAACAGAAGGATGTGTTGCTATCCGTACTGAACTTACATTGCGTTTTATTAGGAACCATGTTTGGTACACTAATGCAATTCTATTCATATATTTTTTATTTTAATATGTTATATTTGTTTGCATTGATATGTATTCAAAATAAAATTAATTAATCTAATTTATAGAAATATCTTGGCATTTACATATTTTGTATATTATGTAGCTGGTGTGTTTGAAATCTTCATAACTAAAAATTGTTGTTTAAATATGTAAATATTTGTATTATATTCATATGTATAAAGATGATATAGTTTATAATATGTTATTAGTGTCCACATTGTTTTGAAACTTTCAATATAGCACGAAATATGTATGTGATTAGCTCAGTTTATTACTCATCCAACTATAAAATTTTATTTCTATATGTAACTCTAAATAGACTTGCTCTTCATTATCAACTTTATGTCATACTCAGATTATTTAATTAATCTGCAAACCTCATTAAATATTAGATTTCTGTTTGTCTTTCCTGATATACGTTTGACTGATCAATCAATGATCAATGCTATATTCAAAGAGAAGTAACTGTTGAAACGCATTCTACTTTCTTAAGTGTTCATTGGTTTTCAATTCAAACTTCTATCATTAGTTTTACTTATCTTCTTTTATTTATTTTTATTTCAACCTAAAGTTTGTCTTAGGCGATTAAAAATTTAGTCTAATAAATATATACAGGTTTTATAAGATAAAACAAATGTAGAATTTGGGGGGTCTAATTTCTTCAAATGTGGACTTAATTGATAGAATATACTGAAAATTGCTGTAAACTTAATTTCATATGATTATCAAGCAATTTCAAGGGTAAACATGGATCAGTCAACCAATTTACTCCAATTTGAAGAAATTTTATTTTTTCCAAATCTTAACATTTTTCTTATCACTCGGAGTTCACTAAAACTAAAATTTATATTTTTATCAGTTATGCCATTTAAAAAAACATTGTATGTAGTATATAAAAGTATTCTTTTGAGAATAATAAATTATCAAAACATCAAGTACTAAAACCGTCAAAACTGTTGTTTTATAAAGGTTATATAAGGGGGTGCAAAACTTTCTGGACGGACCTGTATTAAGTCAATAAAACAAATGATTAATGTAATTCGGCGTATTAATATTGAAAGTGTCTAAACTTTGTGTTTATCTTTCATAGACATAGATGTTTTAAATACTGAGATCTACCTATACTGGTGTAGTCTTATCTATTTCAATTTGGTTGCACAAACCACATAATTATGTATTATCTATTTTTGTATGGCATTATACTTGTGTTAATGTTATAAATAAATAAATTAAAAATATTCAAATTCTCAGTTTTAATTTTAATTATTTTGCCTATAATAGTTAAATCTAATTTACTGTCAAATCAAATTCTTTCAATTAATTAAAATTCATATAATGTCAAGAAAATCTCTGTGGTGCTAGTTGAATATCGATATTTCAATACTGCTCAGTGGACTTCAATTTTCGCATTTAATCATGACGAGTTTATAGTTCGAAATGTGAAAATCATCATTTGATGCAAATCTGATACATTAAGTAACATTCAATTGTAGCTATTTTCCTTTCGTTACAGGTATAAAATGCAGTTTACCATCTAGCCGGAATTTTGTTTTTGTTTACAAAATTCAAATTGCAAACAATAATTTTGTATAGCTTTTTAAAAACAAATTGTCAATCCATCAAATATATATGTCTTGTCTCTAATTTAGAATAACAATAACCTACAACTGTGTAGCTAGCTAAACAGGAGGTCCTTACCCTTCCGGAGCACCTAGCCTCACTTCCCTGGTGGAAGTTCACTTGTCTAACCTAACTTGTCAGTTCCAAAGTTTTAACTTTGCTTCTGGATTGTAATTCGGACATGGATTAGTATGTTTGTTTTTGATTACTATACAAAGGATGGTATGACGAACAATTGTGTGTAATTTGGGATTTGTTATGTTTGACATTATAATGTTCCAACAAACAATATGTACACAAATAGTCACAAATTGTTAATCATTATTTGCAGATTTCTTTCTTTAAACACATGCATTTACGCAAAACTTTGTTTAATCTGAAGAGGAGAATCATTCAATTCCAAATACAAATAAATAGATGATCTTTAACTCCTAATAAACCTTAATGTAAAGATAATTTGGAAATGACATTTACCCTAATAAACTTGAAAAAAAATACGACTGATATTTAAAAGCCTGCTTCTTCATATTTGCACGGCGTACAACTTAATACTGACATCCATAAAAATACTACATAAGACATTTGTCAGTTTCAAAGTTTTTGTTTTGCTTTTTTAGATTGTGATATTTGCATGAGGTATTATGTTTGTTTTTGATATGCCAAGAATAAGGTTCATAGTAGAAAAGATGTGATGTTTGTCACCATGAAACAAAACAAATAAAATATAAGACAAAAAAATGTTACTTAGACAACTAATTATGCTGTGCAGCTGATATATCAAAACTAGCCAAGACTCAAATAAACATTGTCGTATTTTCAAAATTCTACAAGTGAAATCGTGATGATAATGTTTATTTATCGGTAAAAGCCAATATATTTGAGGGTCTCTTTTTTAAATCAGAAGAAGCAAGTTTGAAAATTTAAATCTTCGCAAAACCAACAAAACCTTGAACCAGGCACAATAATACAAATAAAAATGACTCAAAGTCAAACCCTTAATTGAGTAACGTCGGTTTAGGATCAGCCAAAGCAAAAACACATCAAGATCATCAGTTCAACTCTAATGGGTTACAAATACGTATCGATAATGACTGAATGGTGTAAAACTTGATGGCTTAAAACTTAATAAAACAAAATACAAATACTCACAAATAGTTGCCAAAAATACAAACAAAATAAAAAACCATGTATCAAAAAATTTTAAATTACAAATCTCAGATAACGCCAGCTATTCACATGTCATTTAAATAATTAAATATTCCAATTTACATCGTTATCTGTTTTAAGAACATTTTGCAGTGAGTAAACAACAGCTGGCAATATCAAAGCATGCCTATATACAATTTATAATCCGTATTAAATTCACTTTTAGTAGCCAGACTATTAGTATTCGCCATTTGCCCATAATTGTCACAGATTATAAAACCTAACATGTATTCACTGTGTGGGAACGGAAGTTGAGTCAAACTGTACAGTTTTCGGTAGCTCTGTTCATTGAAGCGAGAGACGAAATAAAAACAATATGTCTGAAACGGTTGATTGGTACTTTTTAACTTGTATTAAGCATATAATGCAAGATCTGGATAGAAATTTAAATGGAGAAATTTGACGATGAAAATTATTTACCATTTTAAGAATTCGTTGTCACATATCTTTATACACTCGACAATAATAACACTTGAACATGAGACAGTGAGATAAAATACATCGACTTGTAGCGAAAAATCCGTAAATTCTCTAGCGTGATGAATTTTCTAGTGTAACAAACAATACTTAAGACAACTTTTAATATAAAGTTACACATATATTAAGATGACATCACCCTCCTTTAAATGGTTATTGTTATAAGAAAGATTTTTCTTCGCACCTTGTTTACTGTACAGGTAGCTCGAAAAATACTGTACAGATAGCTCTAAATATCTGTAATTTTTCTGTACAGGTAGCTCAAAATTAAAATAATCTCAATATCGTGTCCTCTCCATATCTTTCATGTCTGTCAATGGATCTTGATCAAACTTGGAACAGATGTAAAACAACATGAGCCGATGTGTTGCATAAGGTCAAGGTAATGAGGTGTTATTTTAGTTTTTCCGTCACAATATCGTGTCCGCTGAAATATTACTTTTATTCGTATTTTTTCTGCGGGTTGGGGCTATTAGTCTCCTTTAGACAGTTCTGGTTTATTTAAATTTTTTGCAACATTTTCATATATATATATATATATATATATATATATATATATATATATATATATATATATATATATATATATATTATTGCAACAGTTTCTTAATTTCAGATGTTAAAAGATTCCATTGTTAATACTGCAAGAGTAAAGAGTAAAGCAAAATTAAATTTTTCTAGCTTGTCGACCATTGTATAATATTTCACAAGGATTTGGAACTGAAATTTAATAAACAGACCTCAATCAAGGAGTTATTCGAATTAAAAATTTCCACATCATCCCAAGGGAATACGAGAAAGACAACAAAATTCTCATACCAAACAAACCAACTGAGAAAAAAATTTCAAGACGCCCAAACGATTCTCCATTCCAAACAAGAAAATTTTGTTACACTCTACGCCTACACTTTGTAATCATTATGAAAGATTGTGCATTTTAACAACCATAATGAGTCCCATCGCGGAAAAACAGGTTTAGGTATGAAAGCTGAACGAAATTTACCGATCAATGACCAAATGAAGAGTCTAGAACGTAACGTTGTTTATTTTGTTTGAAACAAATTTGAGGCTTTATGATATTCAGACAATTTATGCCATAGATCTACAATTCAGATGTCTTCTAAAAATGCGTTACCCAGGCGTGATTCTTCACATTATAAGATTATATCTATATCCTTTTACTATTTTAGAGACATAATAGTATTCAGTTGTATATTGTTCATAATAAACGGTATTCGTCTTAATTTATATAGAACAGTATTGTCTGACAATGTCCTTTTTATGACTTGATGTATTTTAGATCGTTGATGACCTTAAAATATGAATGCCACGCCTGATACACGCATTTTAGATAGCAACCCTACGTTAATACCCCTGAAACACAAATATAAAAAAAAATCAAACCTTGTTTTTTCTTTTTAAATTAATCGTGATACATGCATTTCTATTAAATGAAAGCGTTCCTTATACTTTCTATACTTTGAATTTGAATACCACTTGTGAGCTACCTGTACAGTGCAATGTTAAAAAATGTGAGCTACCTGTACAGTAAACAGAAAACCACACAGTACAATTAAATTTCTCCAAACTTCTACGTACTGTAATAAGTCACAAGTTATTTTTAACATTCATAGCTTGCAAACTGTCTTCAGAATAGCATTAAATTGAATAGTAATATAGATAAAATTGAGAATAAATCGTGAATTCATGACAATTCCGCTGTGATCTATCATGTTCAACAAACGAATAAAAGTTTTAGGCTTGATTTTTCTCAAATTGTGTTGGATAATTAAAAATTGCATTAACATAGTGATATCCATGTACCTATGAAAAATCTCACAACACTTCATAACAACAATAATTTTACATATTTTTACTTACGTTTGACTCCACTGTTTTCATTCCTCGCTTCGATTAACAGAGCTACCGACAACTGTACAGTTTGACTCAACTTCCGTTCCCACACTGTGGTATTTGTGTTTAGTATTTGAATCAGTGGAACATGAGAAGTTGGTATTAAGAATCGCCGAAATTTTAAGTGTTGAAGAATGTTAATGTCAGCCGAACACATTTAAAATGTCAATGCACATACGTCCTTTTCGGTATTTAAGAAAAACTCCGGTTATCATTTTGATCTTTTTTTCTTTACAATTATTTGATTTTGATAAAATGATTTGAACATGGACTGGTATGTTTGGTTTGATTATAAAATACACAGACACGTTGCCAATCAAGGTATTAAGATAAAACATTTATTTCTTTTGAAATAAAAAAGGAACACTGGAATGTTTTAAAAAGTAAGGCTGATTGATTAGGCAAATACAATGAAGATTAGTGTGATTTTATTTATATAATTGTACATTTCAAGTTGCTGCACAGGTAAAACAAAATTTACATATCGAAAATCAAGTGTTATCAAATCGTTATAGTCCACCTTTAAGTTTGTCTTAAAATAACTTATAACAAAATCTGCACCTTAATATAAAAAACTCTCGACTACAACAAATGGACAGTTGCAGTATATATTTAGGTAGACAATTAACTTCCATTCTTTAATCAAATGCTAAAAAGATATAATAGTGCTTTTTGTAGAAATGTACACCTGGAAATCGAAAAAATAGGTCTTTGAAAGATTTTTAGTTCCCAGTGATAACATACTTGGATTTTTATGGCCCTCATCATAATATTCTTGAAAAATATAATGTCTCTGTATCCCAAATTACCCTGGATATATTTGACGCGACAAAGTTCAACGTTCCTTTCATTCCATGTGCTTACACATTTGACAGGCGTAGATGGCTAGCTAAAAAGGAGGTGATTACCCTTCCAGAGCAACGGCTCATTACCCTGTTGGAAGATATCTTTCTGTATTCGTATGACGTAGAATTTATGTGGAACCTTATTAAATCTGATTAGAAGACCGACTATGTAGGTCACGTGTACATTCTATCTCTTTACAATCCTTTTGTAGAAAATGTGCATGTCATCATACCTTGAGCTTGAATTAAATGATACGACTTTTTCAGAAAGTTGTATAACCGTCATCACAATATGGTTGATACGTATGTGTCTATACGTACAATTGTCTATTATATATTTGACGTGTCATAGTTTTAAGACATGTAGGTTCACGGAATCACGGGTTGTTGGTTCATTGCTTTGTTTAAAAAAGTTTTAAGGGTGTGTATTTAATGATAACTAGGTGTAAAATATTCTGGACAGCTGAGTGTCCTTAAAAAATATTATAACCACAACAATGAGCATTTACTTTTATTACGTCCAAATTAAAAAAATTGTATAATCTGTAATCCCACTATACTTGTAATTCTCTTTAGTATTTACTCTAATCCCAGGCCCGGGTTTCACAATCATTACTTAGCTAAGATTTTCCTTAACTTAAATTTTGCGAATATTTGTAATCTCTTTTTGAAACTACTGATGAAGATTTTTGTCAATACTAAATGCAAATTATTTAAGCTAGAAGTGACCTTTAAAATGACACCTTATTTTTCTAAATATCTTGAAAATTAACAAAATTATAAAGATATGAAATTTTGCGAGATCTAAGTTAAGAAAAATCTTAGCTAAGGAATGATTGTGAAACCGAGGCCTGTTTCACAATGATTCCTTAACTAAGGTTATCTTTAACTTCAACCTGGAAAATTTGATACTGTATAATTTTGTATTCAGGAATTTAAAGTGTCGTTTTGACGTTCGTCAAAGCTTATTACAACTATAATTCAAATTTGTCGAAAATTTGTACTAGTAGTACTATAAAATTTTGTCAAAATTTTCCAGATTATAAGAAAATATTAGTAAAGGAATAATTGTGAAACTGAGAACTGGTACTCTAGTGTGTTTGTGTGTTAATGATCTTGCCTTGTTTAGCTGCTTTACCATTTACTTTATTATATAATCTACTCAATAATCCATGTAATACAGTCACACAATAAAAATCGTATTGAATGAGCGTGACGTCATTAAAACATGTGAATTAGGTTATATCCTTACGAACTACGCACGGTACTACATTCCTTTAAATCAAATAATGCATATTTCTGGTCACCGTAATTTATCATCCATAAACAATTATTCTCACATAGATACCAATCAACACAAAGAAATTTCTAAAATACTCCATGGACAGCGAGCACAAACTAGATTAAATCCACACAATCATCTGGTACAGCCTCCATCAGTTCAAAACTTCGCGCTTTTGCAACAGTTATCATCCAATAATCAATAATCAGAAATGCAGGACCAGTCACCGGAGGAAATATTCAGATATTTATCATAACAAATCACCAGCTTCTAAAAAACGGGCCAGAATAATGTGGATAGCGATTCCGAGTAACACGTGTCTGTAAGTCCAGGTTGTTGACATGCCAGAGTGCGCGCGCTATGACGTCACACAATTGACCTAGTTCACACTGGACACACTGTTTGTTGATTCTAATTTAAGCTGATACTTTTGTACATTTCTTCTAAAAGGAAGATACATTGTATTTAAATTAAAAATGTTTGTTTTGTTTTTGTATCTTAAGAACAGACTATTGTTTACTTTTAATATTTCAGCAGGATTACTTTTGGCGCATGTACACAGTTACGTGAACTTGTTGTGTTTCGGTCAATCAGCTGTTTTCTTATATTGAGAAGACAAGTTTTAAATCTACAAAAAAACCCGTTTTTATGGGATTATATAATAAATAGAATCTTGCATTCGCGTTTATGTAATACTGAATTTATTAAACTCGTTGCATAATGTTTTAAGTCCTGAAATATAAATATAGTATAAGTAATCTTTAACTATCCCTGATTTATTATCAGGCACAGATAATATATTTGCATGCACCCTAGAAAGTTCATTTAAAGATGACATCTATTATAAAAGAAATAAATTAAAAAAACTGATTCTTGAAATTCTGTTTTGTTTTTGGTTACACTTTAAGCTACGTTACAAACACAGTGATACGTTTCCTAATGTCAACGTTCTTTTTAAATATATCTGCTTTTCTTAGTTAATGTTTATTTCACAGTAATTACGCTATGGTAGTGGTTGCTTCTGCTACGACAACTTTATACAACGAAGTAAGCTTCTCACAAAACAAAAGGGAATTGCACACCTAGATTTATCAATGCCCTCAAAAAGTTTGACCGTCATCACAATAATATTAAATAGTTGGATGTCTCTGTATCTAAAATTATCATGGATATATTTTACATCCCATAGTTTCATGTTTCTAACATGCTCAATTTGGATTTTAGCTTCGTGACAACCGGTCTCACTTTCTTTCTGCAAGTTCACGTGTTTAACCTAATTCGTCATTTTCCGCAAAGTTTTAATGAAGTACCGGGTAGGCTACCGTAATTGTTTGTAATGAAGAATTTGATAAAAAGAAATTATTTTATTATTTATATTATTTATGATTTAGCAATTGAAACAAATTATACTAAGTAAGTAAGTTATTTATTATAGTGACAGTTGCATATTTACAAAAACATTATTACGAAGAAAATATATAACATATCTGAATGCACCCGGCCCAGAGGACCTGTCAGTCACACTGACACTAATTATAACTATTTACATGAAAGTTTTGATTGACGGAGTTGTAATGCTGAATATATATATCTGGCAGTTTGTCTTGGGAACGAAGTTACTAGATGTATAAACAGGTCGAAGTTTGGAGTAATTTGAGAAGGAATATTGCACTTAATCATAAGATTTTGTCTCAAACCGGAATATAGCGAGCAACCTAATAAAAAATGAAATCGTCTTTTATACAACCTATATTACAAACTGTACAATTTCTATCCATTATACGTTCATTTCTAAATCGTCCCGTTTCTAGCCTTAGCGGAAGTGTTCCACACCTAAACTGTGCCAGCAATGATTGCTCATGTTTTGGCATATTCATTTTGAGATAATTTTCTGTTTGGAATTCAGTTTTCAGTTTTATGTAAGTTCTCAGTTTAGGTTTGTTTGTATTTTAGCGTACCACTGATGCTTATGTGTTTCTGACAAAATTTCCGAGATAGCAGCGATATTGCACAATTCTTTTGATACTATATGCTCACTTATACACGTAATTCACAGATTACACACGTGTCGGATGTAAACAGGAGGTGCTTACCCTTCTGGAGCACCCAGCCTCACTTTCCTGGTGGAAGTTCACGTGTTTAACCTAATTTGCTTGTTTAAGGATCTTTTACTTTGCATCTGGATTGTGATTCGGACATCGATTAGTATGTTTGTTTTTGATCACTTATATTATTTAAGATTTTGCAATTGAAATAAATTACACTATATGTTTACATATACACGCAATTATGCAATTTTAAGATTTCCTCGACCAAGTAATTCCTTATACGGTGTAATTCCTTGGATTTTACAGGCTACTGTGGAAAACAAATTATCTTAAATAATAAAAGACATAAGACATATTGACAACTATAATCTCATGATTGAATATTCCATTTTAATTTCAAACGGAGCAACCTATCATCAATGAGTAAACATTGGAATGTTAGCTTCAAACGTTATACTGCTGGTTCAGACAAGTGCAACGCAGATCAGTTGCTATGTTTTACGTTATATTTTTGTTCCTTCACAAGTAAAACAAAATTTGCATATCAAATAAACAGTCTTATCAAAAAGTATTACTCCACCTTTAATTTTTAACAAATCTATTCAAAATAGGTAACGCTTACTAAAATGATAAAAGAACCCGATTAGTATGGGATAGAGAACGTTTAGTTTACATTGGACGGACAATTTATATTTAGAGGTAAAATAATTTTTTCTATTTTATGGATGACAAAAATTTAAATTAGAAGTCAGTTTTACAAATAAGAAATATGAAATATAATGTAAATTTCGTTTATTAAATTAACTCTTATCAGAATATTGGCATGTTTGAAGTTGATGGATTTTAAATTAAAGAAACAAATCATTATTCTGAAACAGTAATTTGGTTAATAATTTATTAAGCAAAGATATAAATCAATACTTCCAATGTTACCATAAAAGACGAAAAAAACCGTATTTTATGGATCTCATATTATCTACTTTTTACCGGTTAAGATACATGACTAAGATCCCATAAGGTATTTACCTTAAGTGAAAGAAATTGGGTTTCTCCATTATAATTTTGTTCTATGTTCTTTACATTCTTAATATTGATTTCACATTTGGCTAGCTAAACAGGAGGTACTTACCCTTCCGAAGTACCCAGGCTTACCTCGCCGGTGTAAGTTCATGTTTTCAACTTAATTCGTCAGATTCAAATGATTTTACTTTGGTTTGTTTTTCTCTGTTGTGTTTTTTATTGTTAATTAAACATGGACCAGTTAGTAATATGCAAAGTTTATTCTCCGATATATCAAGACTAGATTTTACAGTCCCATTTGTAAAAATAAACACAAACAGACAACTTCTTAAACAATGAGAGATTGCTCAAATCTACAGTTTTTATATTCCACCGATTAATAATGGATTTATCAAACAGTAATTCTTTTTTATTTTACATCGATAGATTTCTTGGTAAATCAGTCATTGAAATAGTTTTACAATCAAATTTGATATTGTTTGAGGCCATAGGATTTATTTCTTGTGTATTATACAGTACTGTTTTGCCTTTTAATAAAGGATATATGAACATTTGATCACCTGTAATACGTCGTATTTTCGAGAGCAAAGTGACTTGTTAAGGTGAACAAAATGTTCATATCTCCCTCAAACAAAGCCAATAAATTGTTTATTATACCAATAGATAACCATGTAATAAGATCGACAGAAAAAAGAAAAATATTAATAAGACAGCCTTGAAGATTAAAAAACCTCAGTTTTTTCGATTCGTTGATTTTTCTTCTATCGGAACAGCAAATACTAGAACGTCCTGGCCCACTCGAGGACGTTATATCAATGTGACTTATGGTTTGTTCCGAATAAGGGATATATTATAGGGAAACTTGATCGTGTGAGGGAAATATGATATTTCTATCTTGTCCATGTGACTGTATTCATCCAATCAATCTTCAGTACTTATGAACGAGGTATAATAATAGTATACATCCACAAAACCCCTTACCAAATATAAAAACATTAAATCACTGCACATTCTACATGTGTTTACTTGTATAGAAGTAAGAATTTTTTCCAGAAAGCATATTTTAAATGTGCTGATATTATTTGTTCAAACGAAAATATGTCTATATATTAAGAACCGATGATCGATCCCATTCCTTACATGATGTCTAAGGTTTAACATACATTAAAGAATTATTTTATTGGATGCTGATCGACTGAAATATTCTCAACATGAGGAAGAATTACAGATAACAATGACCTGTAATATACTTATCTTTATTTAAATCTTTTATCATAAACTTAAGTCGAAATTGTTTACAAATGTACATTAATTTGAAGATGTTTTGTTTAATGTCCCAGTCTAGATTCGTAAACTTAGATTTAGTGATAGTAGAGAAAACGAGTGCATTCAGTATCATTTTAACAACTTGAATTATTTTTTTTAATTTTAAGATCGGAAATGTGTATTTTAGTTTTTTTAAGTTTTTAACTACTGGTCACCGATGTCAAACAATTTAAATGTAATATCGGTTAGATATTTAAAATGTTGGGTTAAAATATTCTTATTTCATACACAAAGAAAATCAATATCTTTAAAATTGTAAATATCGTACTATTTTGCTTGTAAATGTGAAACCAATAGATATACATT
Source organism: Anadara kagoshimensis (assembly GCA_021292105.1). Lineage (NCBI taxonomy): Eukaryota > Metazoa > Mollusca > Bivalvia > Arcoida > Arcidae > Anadara > Anadara kagoshimensis. The sequence goes on along the minus strand of CM037870.1, from coordinate 41,069,064 downwards.
TGTATTTAAAAACATTTATTGTTGTTAACATGTTTAATCCCCCCAAAAATATAAATGATTGCTGAAAATTTAATATGGATTTTAAAGAAGGCAAGATAAAATGTGTGTAGTCATTGTTGCTGATCTAATAAAAAAAAAATTAACCATACTGATCCATGTCCAAATCGCAAATCAGAAGCATAGTAAAAACTTTGTAACTAACAAGTTAGGTTAAACACGGGAATTTTACCCAGGAAAGTGAGGCTGGGTGCTCCAGAAGGGTAAGCACCTCCTGTTTAGCTAGCTACACCCGTCACGTGTGTAATCAAAATTGTGTGAAAGGATGGAACTATGGGACGTAAAATATATCAAGGGCAATCCTGGACACAGAGACATCAAACTTATCAACAATACTGTGTTGACGGCTATAAAACTTTTTGAGGGCTTTGGCAAGCCTAAGCTTGCAATATCCCTATGTCAACAATTTATTTGCAAGCAGTCTGCTTCGTTGTACAAATTCTTTGTAGTGGTAACAGGCTCTACTATAGTATTAATTGGGAAATAAATACGTCACAAGTAGGAGAAGCAAGTATAATACTCTGAGAAAAGGAAAGGTGACAATAGAAAAATTGAAGTCATCACGTTTTTCACAGAGTTTGAAGTGTAGGCTTTCGTGGGCGTCATTATTGAGGTACACGTCTAAATATGAAACAGAACTTGAGGAATCAGTCGTATCTTTTATTTTAAGCTCGCCAGGATAGATGATAAATAACTATAACTGATAGTTATTCTGAATTGCTAGGGTAAAGCAGTAAAACGGTTACCGGGTAAAACAGGGAAAAATGCTTGAAGTACTTTCAACACAAGTAAAGGAAACATAATCATTATGCAAATCATGTCAAATCTGGAGAGTATAATGTCACCAAATCATTAAACTCTATATGCAGATACATAGAGAATAACCGAATGCCATCTATCCTGGTGAGTTTGGTATAAAAGATATAGATGACCTTCCGTCTCAATTCTACATTTGAAGAATATGTGAATATCATATATCCTGGTGAGCTTGAAAAATGATACGACTGATTCTGCATGTTCTGCTTCATATGTGGGCTTGGGGGCTATGTAACAAACGTGACGACTTCAATTTTTCTATTGTTAACACCCCTTTTCTATGCAGCAATATACCCACTTCTCCTACCTATTGTATTTGTTTCACAATACACAATAAAGTATTGTAGAGCTATTACCGATAAAGAGAACTTTAGACAACAAAGCAATCTGTTTTCAAATAAAGCTGACTAGGATATTGCAAGCCTAGGCTTATCAAGGCCTTGCAAAAGTTTTATGGCAATCAAAATAGTGTTAATAAGTATAATGTCTCTGCATTTAGAATTATTATAGCTATTTTTGACGTCCCATAGTTCAATGTTCCTTTATAGACTAGGCACATTTTCAGAAAAGACGTCGTTTTAAAGAGGAAGAGGCATTTTTTAGTAAAAGCAAACCATATATCACTCTTACCTAATTTGGGTGTGCTGAGTCCGAAAATGGCGGATACTAAGCTGAAAAATCGCTCTAAGTAGGTCAAAATTTAAATACAAAATGGCCGCCAAAATCAAAATGCATTTTTGCATGAAAGTTGATATAGAAGTTGTTTAGGTAGCAACAAACAGCTATTTATCAAAGATTGTAATATTTCAAGGCTTACTTGGGTGTTAATGAACAGAAAAGTTAAACAAAATACATATGGGCCTTATTGCTCACCTGAAAACATTTAAAAGATACTGAAATTTTAGGGGCAACAACACCTTTGTTGATTATCATTTACAAAATGTGCTACGAAGTTAGATCTTGGCATGTTGATTATTTTTTGCAACTTGGTGTTGTTATCTATTTATAATACTCTTTAAAAATATGGTCAAAAACACAAATTCGCAAAAAATTGTACTCCAGGGGTAACGACTCCTCTATTGATCATCATAGTCTTACAAACATTGCTACTTAGTTTGTCATGTTCATTATTGTTTCAATGTCTTTATTATATAAAACTAATAATTTTCTAGTAAATAGCCACAACACCAGCACAATTTGCGAAAAAATCAAGTACTTTTCAGGGGCAATAACTCTGTAAAAAGAGGGTTTGATATTTATGAAATCAAAAGATCTGGCTTGCCGGTCAGCCTTCGTCTCAGGTGGCCTGGCGACAAAGGTCATTATGAAAAAATGTATATATTTGACTCATAAACGAAGTTCACATGTTTAATTTTAGCCAGTTTTAAAGGTTTTCGCTTTTGGTTTTGGATTGTAATTGGAACATAGGACATATAACATGCTGAAACACTGATATATGTATTCTAGAGTGTGAATGAAATAGCTTACAAAGTTGAAGCTTGTGTTTACACCAAACGCTTAAGAAATTTTCCTGTTTGCAGTGGAAGAGCAAAGTAAATGTAACTACACTAGCCTTCCAAACCTATTTAGGGGTGTTTAGTCATCACCGAGCAACTCTAAGCTGACTATTTGCTAAAAAGGTGAACTTGCACTACACAATGTTGATGTGAAGTTTGATATTCAACTATACCAAAAGTAATACTACATTTTATTTTATTAAAACTGGTAAGAGTAAGAGGGCTAAATGATATACCGTGAGCCTTCTGTTTAAGGAGATTAGCGCCGATGTCCCTTTCAACCCTTCTATCTCCTAACTATTTAAATCCGTGTATCCGAAGACCAGTGTAATTTTGTAAGTTAATATCAGCAAGGTATTACTCTAAAATAAATAGCACTAGTGACTTGGCAAATGTAAAAAATGCTGAAAAAACAAGATCCAATATTTGCACAAAAAGGCACCTAAGGCTATCTACTGATATGATAGCAACATGCCCCTACATAGGCAAGAGTAAAAAGGTGGGTGGCGGATTATGAACAGGACAAGCAGAACATTAATGATGACACCAGTCATAGGAGGTATGCTACAGTTGCAACCCCACACATTGTCAATAGAGCTTTGTTTTCATTCCATTCATGGTAGCCGAAATCACCATTTGTTGCTCATTTTTGAGAAATCCTTTTTTCAAAAAGAAAACAAATTGTTTTTGCAAATCTGTAAAAACAAAAATACTCTAAACATTTTCACAAATTTTGAAAGTTTGGCCACTAATCATTTTAATTTTTTTGGAAACGTAGATAAAACCATGGTATTGTTATGACTGACAGGTGAGTTACAGAAAATATAAGGGCAGTGAGCTGGCATTTCACAGAGAACAGTACATTCTATTCTGACATCTTGCAATAAGAAATATTTGGGTCTGTTGGGCTTCTGGCAATTAATCAGAAGCACACAAGATGCACTTTGTCGCGTGTTAATCTAAACATTTTAGTGGTATATCCTGCTAGAACCCATAAGAACTTTGTTTCTATGGAGGCAAAGCGGTACATATTTCATCCCTGAGCCCAAATAACAGTCTAAACAATGGAATCACCTGGTTTATCTCCGCCAATAAAGGCAGAGAAAGACTGTTCCATCACCACGGTTAACTTAGATATTGATGGTACTCTGGTGGTACATGTAGATTATTTCCAAAACATGGACAAAAAATAAATGGCACATAATTTGTATTACTTTTCAGGCTGTTACGGAAAACTATTCAACTTAAGTGTTGTGGAAAACTCAGTAAAGGTGCCTTACTCCACTGACACAATTCTACCATTGCCTTGACTACAATTAACGAGTGTGGCTTTACATTTTAAAATGAGTGGCCAACTTTTTGCTTAAGCTTGCACATCAGTCTTGCTATTTACATTACCCAGTTGTATAGTGAGATGATGATGTCAAATTTTCATTGGAAGACTTTCTGAATTTTCAAGAAAATGAATTATTTAAAAGTTGCATTGAGCTCCTTAAACATCGCTGGCAAAACTGTATAGAGACTGATACTATGTTGTAAAATAATGCAATATTACCGTCAAAATTCAAACCACTGCATATGAGGTTCACAACGTATCAATCGATATATGTTGTGATTCTACCTATTTAAGCTATATCATTCTTAAAAGTTTGACGCATGATGACATAGTAATTTGATATTTTGACATTGACAACCACGGGTTCTACTATTTTGCAAGACCATTTGGCAAACTCTGTATAAAAGAGTGTTCTGGAATATGCTCTTTTGCATTTCAAACACGAGTTTCGAATTTGGCCGGTAATTCCACACCGTGAGCAGTATTTCAGTATGGTTTTTGGTTATGAACTCAATTTATTAGTCATGTAGATTTAATCGTGTACGATGCAAAAGGCACACCTAATGAACAAACACTTAACTATAGCCACCACTTTATTTTTAGAAATTGTTTTAATTTTGGTTTAAACATTTATACTTCAGTTTAGCCTTTTTCATTTTAATGTAACAACGCCAAGTCTGAAAGTTATGCTGAAATGTCACAAAGTACCATCTTTTGCTAAAACATGGAACTTAAATAACACTGAGAAATTATATGCCAATAAATTTAAACAGTCGCCATTTTGTTTTCTGAATTATAGGTTCAAAAGCTTACAGTTTTACTTGGTATCCGTCATTTTTTAAATACAGCAAACTCGAATAATGTCAAATTAAGCATGTTGCCAACATTTACTAAAATTTGAAACCCCAAGTAACATTTTTGCATTAGTACACTATAAGTCGCCATTTTGTTTTTGGAATTATGGGTTCAATAACTCAATATTGAGCTTGGTATCTGCCATATGTGAATTCGAGATCCTCAAATTATGTGAAATAAATCATTTTATCAACTTTTACTAAAATTTGAAACCCCAACTAACATTTTTACATTGGTACACCATTAATTTTAGCCGCCATTTTGTTTTTGGAATTATGGGTTAAAAAATTAAAAACTGACCTTGGTATTCATCATCTTTGGAATCGGCATCGAATTGTGTTAAATAAATCATATCACCAACTTTTACCAAAATTTCTCAACCCAAGTAACATTTTTTGCTTTGTAATCATTAATTTTAGCCGCCATTTTGTTTTTGGAATTATGGGTTCAAAAACTCAAAATTGAGCTTGGTATCTGCTTTTTTTTTTAATTCGACATCCTCTAATGATGTTAAGTAAATTATGTTACTAACTTTTACCAAAATTTGTCAACCCAAGTAACATTTTTTGCATTGGTACACCATTAATTATAGTCGCCATTTTGTTTTTGGAATTATAGGTTCAAAAATTCAAAATTGAGCTTGATATCCGCAATGTTTTAATTCAGTACCCTTGAATTATGTTAAATAAATCATGTTATCAACTTTTACTAAAATTTGTCAACCCAAGTAACATTTTTTGCATTGGTACATCAATAATTTTAGTCGCCATTTTGTTTTTGGAAATATGGGTTTAAAAACTCAAAATTGAGCTTGGTATCCGCCATTTTTTAATTCAGCACCCTCGAATTATGTTAGAAAAGCATGTTACCAACTTTTACTAAAAAATGCCGCTTTAAGTCACATTTTCTGAATTTGTTCCTAGTCTATTAATGCTGAATATTATGAATATTAATTCCACACGTGGCGGAAGTAGCTAGCTATCCAGAGGATGCTAAGCCTTTCAGAGCACCCTGTCTCACTTACCTTGTTGAAGCCCCGGTGTTTACTGCAATTGCCAGTTTCCACAGTTTTGACTTTGCGTTTGAACACGGACCGGTATGGTTTGCTGACTGAGAGAAAATTATTTTCTCTGGGTATTTCGAGTTTCAGCTATCCCAATGAATTGATCGCCTCGATATATATATATATACCCTTGCCTTGGGTGTAAAGACCATTTCTTCTCTGATTCCTTTCATAAAATTTTCGGTATTATCCAGTATAACAGCCTTTATTCGCCAATCCGCTACCCTTGTTAGTACCGTTAAACTATTTTGTATTATTAAACTGGTTTGTAATATAAACTTTTGTGTTAAATAATACAGAGTTAGTTTTAATTGTGTGATAGTCAAAGATTGTAAATATAACAGAGTGTACATTTGTATCGTGATCAAAAGCGAAGAAATGCCAACGTAAAGAAAATACAATGACAATCTCTCCATATAATTTTACTTGCTATCTTTTGAAAATATTTATTTTATATTTTAATTCTAAGAGTTTGAAAAATATTTCATAAGGAAAATTACAAAAAATATATAAAATGGTACAGATCCTGATTGGGCAGACTTTACAGTGCAATCCAATTCTACACGCTCACAGGGCCGACCACCTCAATGTAAATAATTTTTACACTTGCTTTTAATAGGTGCCTATATGTATAGTTAAAAGTTAAAGGTGGATATCATATGTTTTATACCAATTCTACACATTGTATTAATTGGATGTTTATATGACTTGTGACACTATAATAAAATAAAATAATCATATAAACTAAACACAATTTCACTCCTCTCTTTGCGATGTCATACGATTGTTGCGATTTGATGGCATTCCGAATGCAGAAAAATGACTGGTAACTTGATTTCGTGAAAGACAATATAACTTGCGTGGTGAAAATATGATATTTATATATAATGTTCAGATGATTGTGTCCATCGAATCAAACATAAGTATTTATCGTTGCGGTATAAGTATAATAATAAAAATATGAAAAATGAGAGAATCAAGTTTAGGGGATTTAATTTGAAGATTTAAAATTTCAATTTGTAACGTATTTGTCCGATTAATATTAATAGAAATAACAATACTGACTTAATTAGGAAGTAAAATAAGGTATCTTAAGAACATGCAAGTTTATATTAAAAAAAAGTTATTAGGACTTTAAAAGAAATATGAAAGATAATTTTTGTTTATTTTCAATTTTTCAGAAAATATGCTGCATTTATACTTAGCAACGATTGTGTGTCTTTCAGTGGTAATGTCAGAAAATGGTAGGCATACTATTAGTTAACTTTTTAAACAAGTGCAATTGCTTAAAATATATTTTTTATGAATCACACACACACACACACACACACACACACACACACAATTAAACTGATATGGGACAATATTTCACAATATCAGTTTAATAACCCTTTTATTATACCGGTATAGCAAAACAAATTTCGTCTACTTCCGTCAAGTATTTCATATAAAATACAATTTTTTTCGCACAATACATAAATATTACACTAGTTCTATGACAACAACACAGTGATGACGTCGACAACAATCGTATGGCGTCATAAATGACAGCTTCATGTGACAAAGCGTGCAATACGAAAAAATGATTCGGGAAACCTCGGACTGGAACAAAGTTAGCGTGCAAATATCGGTGTTTATTGCACGCTAACACCTCGGGATTTATTGTTTAATTTCTATCCGAGACATATATTGCTATATACTAAATATATACGAGGGGAGGTCAAAAAGTTCATAGAACGGGGTATATATTGCCGCAACAAACCATACATTTTATTTTTTTTTCAATATAGTCCCCATTTTACCCCAATGCACTTAGCCCACTTTTCTTTTAGACTGTCTATACCTTTGAAATAGAAGTCTTCCGTTTGGTCCTGAAACCATGCCTTTGTGACAGCTTAAGTCCATCATCATCAGGAAATCTGATTCCCCGTAAATGGGATTTCAAATTTCTAAATATGAAATAATCAACGGGTGCCAATTCGGGACTGTAGGGTGGGTGATTAAATTGTTCAAATTTGCATTCACGAATCGCTGCTTGTGCAATCCTTGACTCGTGCACAGGAGCATTGTCGTGAAGAAGCAATACCCCTCGGCTCAACTTTCCCCTCCTTTTTAATTTAATAGCAGCTTTCAGCTGCTTCATTAGATCAGCATAGTAAGCCTCAGTGATAGAGATTCCAGCAGGTTTATAATTGATTAACAGAAAACCCTTAGAATCCCAAAACACAGTGGCCATGACTTTGCCAGCTGATGGTTGGGTTTTGAATTTCTTTGGTGGGGGTGAGCCAGGGTGCTTTCATTGCATGGACTCTTTTTTGGTTTCTGGGTCCCAATGATGAATCCACATTCCATCATCAGTTACTAAACGTAAATGCAAGCTCTCCGAGGTATCATTATAAATGCCAAGAAGCGCCCGACTTGACTGGAGTCTTTGGAAGCGATCCTGCGCATTAAGGTTTCTGGGGACCTATCTTGTAGATACTTTTGACATCCCTAGATGCTCGTGGATAACCGTGTATACACTTCCATATGAAATGTCACACTCCCTAGCTATGTCATCAATCCTACTTCGACGATCATTCATGATGAGGGTCTCCACTGACGTGACAATTTTCTTTGTGATGGCATTAGCTGGCCGACCTGACCGTGGGTCATCCTTCAGTGAGGTGCGCCCAGGTTTAAATTCAGCTGCCCATTTTGCCACTGTGGAAAAGGCAGGACCACTGTCACCACCTTGTCTATTCGCCGGTGAATTTCTTTGGCATTTGATCTCTCTACTGTGAGGAACTTTATTACTGCCCTAAACTCAACATTTTGATTTTCCATCATTGCTTGATGGTCACAAATTTTGAATGCTTTTGAGAATTACACAAATATGTTGTGACAAATAAACTTGATATGTTTAAAATGACGGAAAGTTGTGTTGTCTAAATGAGTAAAGAAAATGTGTGTTAGGCTTGGCTGAAATCGCTGTTCTATGAACTTTCTGACTTCCCCTCGTATATATATATATACGCTCACGCTTTTCAAAACAATAGTCTATATCTAATAGACGAAGGCAGTTCACCTGGTATCACAATTTTATTTATAAATGCGAATATTTGTGTATTTTATTATTTTTTTTTTTGTATGTGGAATAGGTTAAACTATTTTCCGTAAATAATGTGTATGATGCTATTATTCAGTCTTCTTTTAAAGGCTTAGCACTGTTACTAAAAGTCATAATTTACAATCGACTTCAAAACACACTGTTTTTTTAATTTTACATTCCCTCCATTTATTCAGTACCTATCACGAGTTATTAGGTGACCCATGACCAACTGTATGTCACCATATGTTCAAAGGTTTTTGTAGTATCAGCGTTTTATAGTATACGGGTGTTTCATAATAGAGTAGATGAAAGTAGAGATGATTAGATTTTTAATCATATTTTTCGTGAAACATTCTATTGTTTTTGCTAAATGTTACAAAACATTTTCTATTTCTTCCATTTCATATATGATGTTACTAGTTGCCGCTACAAATACTATTTCTATAGAAGTCAACAACGATATTTCCGTAAACACAACGACGGCTACGACAAACGAACCAAAAGGCACAAACAAAACTTCAGGAAACATAACTGTGTCTGCAAAAAACAAAACAGGTGAGACAAAAAGTACTTCAGGTAATCCACAAACGATGACTACGACAAATCAAACAAAAGGCACAAACAGAACTTCAGAAAACCAACCAACGACGACTACGACAAACGAAACAAAAGGCACAAACAGAACTTCAGGAAACCAACCAACGACGGCTACGAAAAACGAAACAAAAGGCACAAACAGAACTTCAGAAAACCAACCAACGACGACTACGACAAACATAATAAAAGGCACAAACATAACTTCAGGAAACCAACCAACGACGACTACGACAAACGAAACAAAAGGCAAAAACAGAACTTCAGGAAACCAACCAACGACGACTACGACAAACGAAACAAAAAGCACACACATAACTTCAGGAAACCAACCAACGACGACTACGACAAACGAAACAAAAGGCACAAACATAACTTCAGGAAACCAACCAACGACGACTACGACAAACGAAACAAAAGGCACAAACAGAACTCCAGCAAACCAACCAACGACGACTACGACAAACGAAACAAAAGGCACAAACATAACTTCAGGAAACCAACCAACGACGACTACGACAAACGAAACAAAAGGCACAAACAGAACTTCAGGAAACCAACCAACGACGACTACGACAAACATAATAAAAGGCACAAACAGAACTTCAGGAAACCAACCAACGACGACTACGACAAACGAAACAAAAGGCACAAACATAACTTCAGGAAACCAACCAACGACGACTACGACAAACATAATAAAAGGCACAAACAGAACTTCAGGAAACCAACCAACGAAGACTACGAAAAACGAAACAAAAGGCACAAACAGAACTTCAGGAAACCAACCAACGACGACTACGACAAACGAAACAAAAGGCACAAACAGAACTTCAGGAAACCAACCAACGACGACTACGACAAACATAATAAAAGGCACAAACAGAACTTCAGGAAACCAACCAACGACGACTACGACAAACGAAACAAAAGGCACAAACATAACTTCAGGAAACCAACCAACGACGACTACGACAAACATAATAAAAGGCACAAACAGAACTTCAGGAAACCAACCAACGACGACTACGACAAACGAAACAAAAGGCACATACATAACTTCAGGAAACCAACCAACGACGACTACGACAAACATAATAAAAGGAACAAACAGAACTTCAGAAAACCAACCAACGACGATTACGACAAACGAAACAAAAAGCACAAACATAACTTCAGGAAACCAACCAACGACGACTACGAAAAACGAAACAAAAGGCACAAACAGAACTTCAGTAAACCAACCAACGACGACTACGACAAACGAAACAAAAGGCACAAACATAACTTCAGGCAACCAACCAACGACGACTACGACAAACGAAACAAAAGGCACAAACATAACTTCGGGAAACCAACCAACGACGACAACGAAAAACGAAACAAAAGGCACAAACAGAACTTCAGGAAACCAACTAACGACGACTACGACAAACGAAACAAAAGGCACAAACATAACTTCAGGAAACCAACAAACGACGACTACGAAAAACGAAACAAAAGGCACAAACAGAACTTCAGGAAACCAACCAACGACGACTACGACAAACATAATAAAAGGCACATACAGAACTTCAGGAAACCAACCAACGACGACTAAGAAAAACGAAACAAAAGGCACAAACAGAACTTCAGGAAACCAACCAACGACGACTACGACAAACATAATAAAAGGCACAAACAGAACTTCAGGAAACCAACCAACGACGACTACGAAAAACGAAACAAAAGGCACAAACAGAACTTCAGGAAACCAACCAACGACGACTACGACAAACATAATAAAAGGCACAAACAGAACTTCAGGAAACCAACCAACGACGACTACGACAAACGAAACAAAAGGCACAAACATAACTTCAGGAAACCAACCAACGACGACTACGACAAACATAATAAAAGGCACAAACAGAACTTCAGGAAACCAACCAACGACGACTACGAAAAACGAAACAAAAGGCACAAACAGAACTTCAGGAAACCAACCAACGACGACTACGACAAACGAAACAAAAGGCACAAACAGAACTTCAGGAAACCAACCAACGACGACTACGACAAACATAATAAAAGGCACAAACAGAACTTCAGGAAACCAACCAACGACGACTACGACAAACGAAACAAAAGGCACAAACATAACTTCAGGAAACCAACCAACGACGACTACGACAAACATAATAAAAGGCACAAACAGAACTTCAGGAAACCAACTAACGACGACTACGACAAACGAAACAAAAGGCACAAACAGAACTTCAGGAAACCAACCAACGACGGCTACGAAAAACAAAATAAAAGGCACAAACAGAACTTCAGAAAACCAACCAACGACGACTACGACAAACATAATAAAAGGCACATACAGAACTTCAGGAAACAAACCAACGACGACTACGACAAACGAAACAAAAGGCACAAACATAACTTCAGGAAACCAACCAACGACGACTACGACAAACGAAACAAAAGGCACAAACAGAACTTCAGGAAACCAACCAACGACGGCTACGAAAAACAAAATAAAAGGCACAAACAGAACTTCAGAAAACCAACCAACGACGACTACGACAAACATAATAAAAGGCACATACAGAACTTCAGGAAACCAACCAACGACGACTACGAAAAACGAAACAAAAGGCACAAACAGAACTTCAGGAAACCAACCAACGACGACTACGACAAACATAATAAAAGGCACAAACAGAACTTCAGGAAACCAACTAACGACGACTACGAAAAACGAAACAAAAGGCACAAACAGAACTTCAGAAAACCAACCAACGACGACTACGACAAACGAAACAAAAGGCACAAACATAACTTCAGGAAACCAACCAACGACGACTACGACAAACATAATAAAAGGCACATACAGAACTTCAGGAAACCAACCAACGACGACTACGACAAACGAAACAAAAGGCACAAACAGAACTTCAGGAAACCAACCAACGACGACTACGACAAACGAAACAAAAGGCACAAACAGAACTCCAGCAAACCAACCAACGACGACTACGACAAACGAAACAAAAGGCACAAACATAACTTCAGGAAACCAACCAACGACGACTACGACAAACGAAACAAAAGGCACAAACAGAACTTCAGGAAACCAACCAACGACGACTACGACAAACATAATAAAAGGCACAAACAGAACTTCAGGAAACCAACCAACGACGACTACGACAAACGAAACAAAAGGCACAAACATAACTTCAGGAAACCAACCAACGACGACTACGACAAACATAATAAAAGGCACAAACAGAACTTCAGGAAACCTACCAACGAAGACTACGAAAAACGAAACAAAAGGCACAAACAGAACTTCAGGAAACCAACCAACGACGACTACGACAAACGAAACAAAAGGCACAAACAGAACTTCAGGAAACCAACCAACGACGACTACGACAAACATAATAAAAGGCACAAACAGAACTTCAGGAAACCAACCAACGACGACTACGACAAACGAAACAAAAGGCACAAACATAACTTCAGGAAACCAACCAACGACGACTACGACAAACATAATAAAAGGCACAAACAGAACTTCAGGAAACCTACCAACGAAGACTACGAAAAACGAAACAAAAGGCACAAACAGAACTTCAGGAAACCAACCAACGACGACTACGACAAACGAAACAAAAGGCACAAACAGAACTTCAGGAAACCAACCAACGACGACTACGACAAACATAATAAAAGGCACAAACAGAACTTCAGGAAACCAACCAACGACGACTACGACAAACGAAACAAAAGGCACAAACATAACTTCAGGAAACCAACCAACGACGACTACGACAAACATAATAAAAGGCACAAACAGAACTTCAGGAACCAACCAACGACGACTACGACAAACGAAACAAAAGGCACATACATAACTTCAGGAAACCAACCAACGACGACTACGACAAACATAATAAAAGGAACAAACAGAACTTCAGAAAACCAACCAACGACGATTACGACAAACGAAACAAAAAGCACAAACATAACTTCAGGAAACCAACCAACGACGACTACGAAAAACGAAACAAAAGGCACAAACAGAACTTCAGGAAACCAACCAACGACGACTACGACAAACGAAACAAAAAGGCACAAACATAACTTCAGGCAACCAACCAACGACGACTACGACAAACGAAACAAAAGGCACAAACATAACTTCGGGAAACCAACCAACGACGACAACGAAAAACGAAACAAAAGGCACAAACAGAACTTCAGGAAACCAACTAACGACGACTACGACAAACGAAACAAAAGGCACAAACATAACTTCAGGAAACCAACAAACGACGACTACGAAAAACGAAACAAAAGGCACAAACAGAACTTCAGGAAACCAACCAACGACGACTACGACAAACATAATAAAAGGCACATACAGAACTTCAGGAAACCAACCAACGACGACTAAGAAAAACGAAACAAAAGGCACAAACAGAACTTCAGGAAACCAACCAACGACGACTACGACAAACATAATAAAAGGCACAAACAGAACTTCAGGAAACCAACCAACGACGACTACGAAAAACGAAACAAAAGGCACAAACAGAACTTCAGGAAACCAACCAACGACGACTACGACAAACATAATAAAAGGCACAAACAGAACTTCAGGAAACCAACCAACGACGACTACGACAAACGAAACAAAAGGCACAAACATAACTTCAGGAAACCAACCAACGACGACTACGACAAACATAATAAAAGGCACAAACAGAACTTCAGGAAACCAACCAACGACGACTACGAAAAACGAAACAAAAGGCACAAACAGAACTTCAGGAAACCAACCAACGACGACTACGACAAACGAAACAAAAGGCACAAACAGAACTTCAGGAAACCAACCAACGACGACTACGACAAACATAATAAAAGGCACAAACAGAACTTCAGGAAACCAACCAACGACGACTACGACAAACGAAACAAAAGGCACAAACATAACTTCAGGAAACCAACCAACGACGACTACGACAAACATAATAAAAGGCACAAACAGAACTTCAGGAAACCAACTAACGACGACTACGACAAACGAAACAAAAGGCACAAACAGAACTTCAGGAAACCAACCAACGACGGCTACGAAAAACAAAATAAAAGGCACAAACAGAACTTCAGAAAACCAACCAACGACGACTACGACAAACATAATAAAAGGCACATACAGAACTTCAGGAAACAAACCAACGACGACTACGACAAACGAAACAAAAGGCACAAACATAACTTCAGGAAACCAACCAACGACGACTACGACAAACGAAACAAAAGGCACAAACAGAACTTCAGGAAACCAACCAACGACGGCTACGAAAAACAAAATAAAAGGCACAAACAGAACTTCAGAAAACCAACCAACGACGACTATGACAAACATAATAAAAGGCACATACAGAACTTCAGGAAACCAACCAACGACGACTACGAAAAACGAAACAAAAGGCACAAACAGAACTTCAGGAAACCAACCAACGACGACTACGACAAACATAATAAAAGGCACAAACAGAACTTCAGGAAACCAACTAACGACGACTACGAAAAACGAAACAAAAGGCACAAACAGAACTTCAGAAAACCAACCAACGACGACTACGACAAACGAAACAAAAGGCACAAACATAACTTCAGGAAACCAACCAACGACGACTACGACAAACATAATAAAAGGCACATACAGAACTTCAGGAAACCAACCAACGACGACTACGACAAACGAAACGAAAGGCACAAACAGAACTTCAGGAAACCAACCAACGACGGCTACGAAAAACAAAATAAAAGGCACAAACAGAACTTCAGGAAACCAACCAACGACGACTACGAAAAACGAAACAAAAGGCACAAACAGAACTTCAGGAAACCAATCAACGACGACTACGACAAACGAAACAAAAGGCACAAACATAACTTCAGGAAACCAACCAACGACGACTACGACAAACATAATAAAAGGCACATACAGAACTTCAGGAACCCAACCAACGACGACTACGACAAACGAAACAAAAGGCACAAACAGAACTTCAGGAAACCAACCAACGACGGCTACGAAAAACAAAATAAAAGGCACAAACAGAACTTCAGAAAACCAACCAACGACGACTACGACAAACATAATAAAAGGCACATACAGAACTTCAGGAAACAAACCAACGACGACTACGACAAACGAAACAAAAGGCACAAACATAACTTCAGGAAACCAACCAATGACGACTTCAACAATAGAACCAGAAGGTACAGGGAGTACATCAGTTACGCCAACGATAGCTTCAACAACAGAACCAGAAGGTAAAGACAGTACATCAGTAACATCAACTATAGCTACAACAATAGAACCAGAAGGTAAAGACAGTACACCAGTAACGCCAACTATAGCTACAACAATAGAATCAGGAAGTAAAGGCAGTACATCAGTAACACCAACTATAGCTACAACAATAGAACCAGGAAGTAAAGACAGTACATCAGTAACGCCAACTATAGCTACAACAATAGAATCAGAAAGTAAAGGCAGTACATCAGTAACGCCAACTATAGCTACAACAATAGAACCAGGAAGTAAAGACAGTACATCAGTAACGCCAACTATAGCTACAACAATAGAATCAGTAAAGGCAGTACATCAGTAACGCCAACTATAGCTACAACAATAGAACCAGGAAGTAAAGGCAGTACATCAGTAACACCAACTATAGCTACAACAATAGAATCAGGAAGTAAAGGCAGTACATCAGTAACGCCATCTATAGCTACAACAATAGAACCTAGAAGTAAAGACAGTACATCAGTAACGCCAACTATAGCTACAACAATTGAACCAGGAAGTAAAGGCAGTACATCAGTAACACCAGGGATAGCTACAACAATAGAACTAAAAGGTAAAGACAGTACATCAGTAACGCCAACTATAGCTACACCAATAGACCCAGAAGGTACAGACAGTACATCCGTAACGTCAACTATAACTTCAACAATAGTACCAAAAGGTACAGACAGTACATCAGTAACAACAACTATAGCTACATCAATAAAACCAGGAAGTACAGAAAGTACATCAGTAACGCCAACATTAGGTACAACAGTAGAACCAGGAAGTAAAGGCAATACATCAGAAACGCAAACTATAGTTACAACAATAGAACCAAAAGGTAAAGATAGTACATCAGTAACACCATCTATAGCTACAAGAATAGAACCAGGAAGTAAAGGCAGTACATCAGTAACGCCATCTATAGCTACATCAATAGAACCAGAAAGTACAGACAGTACATCAGTAGCGCCAACTATAGCTACACCAATAGAACCAGAAGGTATAGACAGTACATTAGTAATGCCAACTATAGCTACACCAATAGAACCAGAAGGTACAGACAGTACATTAGTAATGCCAACTATTGCTACAACAATACAACTAAAAGCTGCAGACAGTACATCAGTAACACCATCTATAGATACATCAATAGAACCAGAAGGTACAGACAGTACATCAGTAACGCCAACTATAGCTACAACAATAGAACCAGAAGGTACAGACAGTACATCAGTAACGCCAACTATAGCTACACCAAGAGAACCAGAAGGTACAGACAGTACATCAGTAACGCCAACTATAGCTACACCAATAGAACCAGAAGGTACATACAGTACATCAGTAACGCCAACTATTGCTACAACAATACAACTAAAAGGTACAGACAGTACATCAGTTACGCCAACTATAGCTACAACAATAGAACCAGAAAGTAAAGCCAGTACATCAGTAACGCCAACTATAGCTACACCAATAGAACCAGAAGGTACAGGCAGTACATCAGTAACGCCAACTATAGCTACACCAATAGAACCAGAAGGTACAGACAGTACATCAGTAACGCCAACTATAGCTACAACAATAGAACCAGAAGGTAAAGACAGTACATCAGTAACGCCAACTGTAGCTACAACAATAAAACCAGAAGGAAAAGACAGTACATCAGTAATACCATCTATAGCTACAACAATAGAACCAGAAGGTAAAGACAGTACATCAGTAACGCCAACTATAGCTACAACAATAGAACCAGAAGGTAAAGACAGTACACCAGTAACGCCAACTGTAGCTACAACAATAGAACCAGAAGGAAAAGACAGTACATCAGTAAGGCCAACTATAGCTACAACAATAGAACCAGAAGGAAAAGACAGTACATCAGTAACGCCAACTATAGCTACAACAATAGAACCAGGAAGTAAAGGCAGTACATCAGTAACGCCAACTATAGCTACAACAATAGAACCAGAAGGAAAAGACAGTACATCAGTAAGGCCAACTGTAGCTACAACAATAGAACCAGAAGGTACAGACAGTACATCAGTAACACCATCTATAGCTACATCAATAGAACCAGAAGGAAAAGACAGTACATCAGTAATACCATCTATAGCTACAACAATACAACCAAGAAGGAAAGGCAGTACATCAGTTACGCCAACTATAGCTACAACAATAGAAACAGGAAGTAAAGGCAGTACATCAGTATCGCCAACTATAGCTACACCAATAGACACAGAAGGTACAGACAGTACATCAGTAACACCAATTATAGCTACAACAATAGAACTAGAAGGTACAGACAGAACATCAGTATCGCCAACTATAGCTACACCAATAGACCCAGAAGGTACAGACAGTACATCAGTAACACCAATTATAGCTACAACAATAGAACCAGAAGGTACAGACAGTACATCAGTAACGCCAACTATTGCTACAACAATACAACTAAAAGGTACAGACAGTACATCAGTAACGCCAACTATAGCTACAAAAATAGAACCAGGAAGTAAAGGCAGTACATCAGTATCGCCTACTATAACTACATCAATAGAACCAGAAGGTACAGACAGTACATCAGTAACGCCAACTATAGCTACACCTATAGAACCAAAAGGTAAAGACAGTACATCGGTAACACCAACTATAGCTACATCAATAGGACCAGGAAGTAAAGGCAGTACATCAGTAACGCCAACTATAGCTACACCAATAGACCCAGAAGGTACAGACAGTACATCAGTAACGCCAACTATTGCTACAACAATACAACTAAAAGGTGCAGACAGTACATCAGTTACGCCAACTATAGCTACAACAATAGAACCAGAAGGTACAGACAGTACATCAGTAACGCCAACTATAGCTACAAAAATAGAACCAGAAGGTACAGACAGTACATCAGTAACGCCAACTATTGCTACAACAATACAACTAAAAGATGCAGACAGTACATCAGTTACGCCAACAATAGCTACAACAATAGAACCAGAAAGTAAAGGCAGTACTTCAGTAACGCCAACTATAGCTACACCAATAGAACCAGAAGGTACAGGCAGTACATCAGTAACGCCAACTATAGCTACAACAATAGAACCAAAAGGTAAAGAAAGTACATCAGTAATACCATCTATAGCTACAACAATAGAACCAGGAAGTAAAGGCAGTACATCAGTAACGCCAACTATAGCTACAACAATAGACCCAGAAGGTACAGACAGTACATCAGTAACGCCAACTATAGCTACAACAAGAGAACCAAAAGGTAAAGAGAGTACATCAGTAATACCATCTATAGCTACAATAATAGAACCAGGAAGTAAAGACAGTACATCAGTAACGCCAACTAAAGCTACAACTATAGAACCAGAAGGTAAAGGCAGTACATCAGTAACGCCAACTAAAGCTACAACAATAGAACCAAAAGGTAAAGGCAGTACATCAGTAACGCCAACTATAGCTACACCAATAGACCCAGAAGTTACAGACAGTACATCAGTAAAGCCAACTATTGCTACAACAATACAACTAAAAGGTACAGACAGTACATCAGTTACGCCAACTATAGCTACATCAATAGAACCAGAAGGTACAGACAGTACATCAGTAACGCCAAATATAGCTACAACAATAGAAGCAGAAGGTACAAAAAGTACATCAGTAACGCCAACTATTGCTACAACAATACAACTAAAAGGTACAGACAGTACATCAGTAACGCCAACTATAGCTACAAAAATAGAACCAGGAAGTAAAGGCAGTACATCAGTATCGCCTACTATAACTACACCAATAGAACCAGAAGGTACAGACAGTACATCAGTAACGCCAACTATAGCTACACCAATAGAACCAAAAGGTAAAGACAGTACATCGGTAACACCAACTATAGCTACATCAATAGGACCAGGAAGTAAAGGCAGTACATCAGTAACGCCAACTATAGCTACACCAATAGACCCAGAAGGTACAGACAGTACATCAGTAACGCCAACTATTGCTACAACAATACAACTAAAAGGTGCAGACAGTACATCAGTTACGCCAACTATAGCTACAACAATAGAACCAGAAGGTACAGACAGTACATCAGTAACGCCAACTATAGCTACAAAAATAGAACCAGAAGGTACAGACAGTACATCAGTAACGCCAACTATTCCTACAACAATACAACTAAAAGGTGCAGACAGTACATCAGTTAGGCCAACAATAGCTACAACAATAGAACCAGAAAGTAAAGGCAGTACTTCAGTAACGCCAACTATAGCTACACCAATAGAACCAGAAGGTACAGGCAGTACATCAGTAACGCCAACTATAGCTACAACAATAGAACCAAAAGGTAAAGAAAGTACATCAGTAATACCATCTATAGCTACAACAATAAAACCAGAAAGAAAAGGCAGTACATCAGTAATGCCAACTATAGCTACAACAATAGAACCAGAAGGTGCAGACAGTACATCAGTAATGCCAACTATAGCTACAACAATAGAACCAGAAGGTACAGACAGTACACCAGTAACGCCAACTATAGCCACCACAATAGAACCAGGAAGTAAAGACAGTACATCAGTAACGCCAACTAAAGCTACAACAATAGAACCAGAAGGTAAAGGCAGTACATCAGTAACGCCAACTAAAGCTACAACAATAGAACCAAAAGGTAAAGGCAGTACATCAGTAACGCCAACTATAGCTACACCAATAGACCCAGAAGTTACAGACAGTACATCAGTAAAGCCAACTATTGCTACAACAATACAACTAAAAGGTACAAACAGTACATCAGTAACGCCAACTATTGCTACAACAATACAACTAAAAGGTGCAGACAGTACATCAGTTACGCCAACTATAGCTACAACAATAGAACCAGAAGGTACAGACAGTACATCAGTAACGCCAACTATAGCTACAAAAATAGAACCAGAAGGTACAGACAGTACATCAGTAACGCCAACTATTGCTACAACAATACAACTAAAAGGTGCAGACAGTACATCAGTTAGGCCAACAATATCTACAACAATAGAACCAGAAAGTAAAGGCAGTACATCAGTAACGCCAACTATAACTACACCAATAGAACCAGAAGGTACAGGCAGTACATCAGTAACGCCAACTATAGCTACAACAATAGAACCAAAAGGTAAAGAAAGTACATCAGTAATACCATCTATATCTACAACAATAAAACCAGAAAGTAAAGGCAGTACATCAGTAATGCCAACTATAGCTACAACAATAGAACCAGGAAGTAAAGGCAGTACATCAGTAACGCCAACTATAGCTACAACAATAGACCCAGAAGGTACAGACAGTACATCAGTAACGCCAACTATAGCTACAACGAGAACCAAAGTAAAGAGAGTACATCAGTAATACCATCTATAGCTACAACAATAGAACCCAGGAAGTAAGACAGTACATCAGTAACGCCAACTAAAGCTACAAACAGAACCAGAAGTAAAGGCAGTACATCAGTAACGCCAACTAAGCTACAACAATAGAACCAAAAGGTAAAGGCAGTACATCAGTAACGCCAACTATAGCTACACCAATAGACCCAGAAGGTACAGACAGTACATCAGTAAAGCCAACTATTGCTACAACAATACAACTAAAAGGTACAAACAGTACATCAGTTACGCCAACTATAGCTACATCAATAGAACCAGAAGGTACAGACAGTACATCAGTAACGCCAACTATAGCTACACCAATAGACCCAGAAGGTACAGAGAGTACATCAGTAACGCCAAATATAGCTACAACAATAGAAGCAGAAGGTACAAAAAGTACATCAGTAACGCCAACTATTGCTACAACAATACAACTAAAAGGTACAGACAGTACATCAGTTACGCCAACTACAGCTACGACAATAGAAGCAGAAGGTACAAAAAGTACATCAGTAACGCAACTATTGCTACAACAATACAACTAAAAGGTACAGACAATACATCAGTTACGCCAACTATAGCTACAACAATAGAACCAGAAAGTAAAGGCAGTACTTCAGTAACGCCAACTATAGCTACACCAATAGAACCAGAAGGTACAGACAGTACATCAGTAACGCCAACTATAGCTACAACAATAGACCCAAAAGGTAAAGAGAGTACATCAGTAACGCCAACTATAGCTACAACAATAGAACCAGGAAGTAAAGTCAGTACATCAGTAATGCCAACTATAGCTACAACAATAGAATCAGAAGGTACAGGCAGTACATCAGTAACGCCAACTTTAGCTACAACAATAGAACCAAAAGGTAAAGAGAGTACATCAGTAACGCCAACTATAGCTACAACAATAGAACCAAAAGGTAAAGAAAGTACATCAGTAACGCCAACTATAGCTACAACAATAGAACCAAAAGGTAAAGAAAGTACATCAGTAATACCATCTATAGCTACAACAATAGAACCTAGAAGTAAAGGCAGTACATCAGTAATGCCAACTATAGCTACAACAATAGAACCAAAAGGTAAAGAGAGTACATCAGTAACGCCAACTAAAGTTACAACAATAGAACCAAAAGGTAAAGAGAGAACATCAGTAATACCATCTATAGCTACAACAATAGAACCAA
>CM037870.1:40859682-41045764 GCA_021292105.1 Anadara kagoshimensis | reverse complement strand
CAACTATAGCTACAACAATAGAACCAAAAGGTACAGACAGTGCATCAGTAATACCATCTATAGCTACAACAATAGAACCAGGAAGTACAGGCAGTACATCAGTAACGCCAACTATAGCTACAACAATAGAACCAAAAGGTAAAGACAGTACACCAGTAATACCAACTTTAGCTACACCAATAGAACCTGAAGGTACAAAGAGTACTTCAGTAACGCCAACTATAGCTACACCAATAGAACCAAAAGGTAAAGACAGTACATCAGTAACACCATATATAGCTACAACAATAGAACCAGGAATAAAGGCAGTACATCAGTAACGCCAACTATAGCTACACCAATAGAATCAGAAGGTACAGACAGTACATCAGTAACGCCAACTATAGCTACAAAAATAGAACCAGGAAGTAAAGACAGTACATCAGTAACACCATCTATAGCTACACCAATAAAACCAGAAGGTACAGACAGTACATCAGTAACGCCAACTATAGCTACAACAATAGAACCAGAAGGTACAGACAGTACATCAGTAACGCCAACTATAGCTACACCAATAGAACCAGGAAGTAAAGGCAGTACTTCAGTAACGCCAACTTTAGCTACAACAATAGAACCAGAAGCTACAGACAGTACATCAGTAACGCCAACTATAGCTACAACAATAGAACCAAAAGGTACAGACAGTGCATCAGTAATACCATCTATAGCTACAACAATAGAACCAGGAAGTACAGGCAGTACATCAGTAACGCCAACTATAGCTACAACAATAGAACCAAAAGGTAAAGACAGTACACCAGTAATACCAACTTTAGCTACACCAATAGAACCAGAAGGTACAAAGAGTACTTCAGTAACGCCAACTATAGCTACACCAATAGAACCAAAAGGTAAAGACAGTACATCAGTAACACCATCTATAGCTACAACAATAGAACCAGGAATTAAAGGCAGTACATCAGTAACGCCAACTATAGCTACACCAATAGAATCAGAAGGTACAGACAGTACATCAGTAACGCCAACTATAGCTACAAAAATAGAACCAGGAAGTAAAGACAGTACATCAGTAACACCATCTATAGCTACACCAATAAAACCAGAAGGTACAGACAGTACATCAGTAACGCCAACTATAGCTACAACAATAGAACCAGAAGGTACAGACAGTACATCAGTAACGCCAACTATAGCTATATCAATAGAACCAGAAGGTACAGACAGTACACCAGTAACGCCAACTATAGCCACCAAAATAGAACCAGGAAGTAAAGACAGTACATCAGCTACACCAATAGAACCAGAAGGTACAGACAGCACATCAGTAATGCCAACTATAGCTAGAACAATAGAACCAGGAAGTAAAGGCAGTACATCAGTAACGCCAACTATAGCTACACCAATAGAACCAAAAGGTAAAGACAGTACATCAGTAACACCATCTATAGCTACAACAATAGAACCAGGAATTAAAGGCAGTACATCAATAACGCCAACTATAGCTACACCAATAGAATCAGAAGGTACAGACAGTACATCAGTAACGCCAACTATAGCTACAAAAATAGAACCAGGAAGTAAAGACAGTACATCAGTAACACCATCTATAGCTACACCAATAAAACCAGAAGGTACAGACAGTACATCAGTAACGCCAACTATAGCTACAACAATAGAACCAGAAGTTACAGACAGTACATCAGTAACGCCAACTATAGCTATATCAATAGAACCAGAAGGTACAGACAGTACACCAGTAACGCCAACTATAGCCACCACAATAGAACCAGGAAGTAAAGACAGTACATCAGCTACAACAATAGAACCAGAAGGTACAGACAGCACATCAGTAATGCCAACTATAGCTAGAACAATAGAACCAGGAAGTAAAGGCAGTACATCAGTAACGCCAACTATAGCTACACCAATAGACACAGAAGGTACAGACAGTACACCAGTAACAGAAATAGCAACTACAACAAATGTAACAGAAGGTACAGACAGTACATCAGTTACAGAAATAGCAACTACAACAAATGTAACAGAAGGTACAGACAGTACACCAGTAACAGAAATAGCAACTACAACAAATGTAACAGAAGGTACAGACAGTACACCAGTAACAGAAATAGCAACTACAACAAATGTAACAGAAGGTACAGACAGTACACCAGTAACAGAAATAGCAACTACAACAAATGTAACAGAAGGTACAGACAGTACACCAGTAACAGAAATAGCAACTACAACAAATGTAACAGAAGGTACAGACAGTACACCAGTAACAGAAATAGCAACTACAACAAATGTAACAGAAGGTACAGACAGTACACCAGTAACAGAAATAGCAACTACAACAAATGTAACAGAAGGTACAGACAGTACACCAGTAACAGAAATAGCAACTACAACAAATGTAACAGAAGGTACAGACAGTACACCAGTAACAGAAATAGCAACTACAACAAATGTAACAGAAGGTACAGACAGTACACCAGTAACAGAAATAGCAACTACAACAAATGTAACAGAAGGTACAGACAGTACATCAGTAACAGAAATAGCAACTACAACAAATGTAACAGAAGGTACAGACAGTACACCAGTAACAGAAATAGCAACTACAACAAATGTAACAGAAGGTACAGACAGTACATCAGTAACAGAAATAGCAACTACAACAAATGTAACAGAAGGTACAGACAGTACACCAGTAACAGAAATAGCAACTACAACAAATGTAACAGAAGGTACAGACAGTACACCAGTAACAGAAATAGCAACTACAACAAATGTAACAGAAGGTACAGACAGTACACCAGTAACAGAAATAGCAACTACAACAAATGTAACAGAAGGTACAGACAGTACACCAGTAACAGAAATAGCAACTACAACAAATGTAACAGAAGGTACAGACAGTACACCAGTAACAGAAATAGCAACTACAACAAATGTAACAGAAGGTACAGACAGTACACCAGTAACAGAAATAGCAACTACAACAAATGTAACAGAAGGTACAGACAGTACACCAGTAACAGAAATAGCAACTACAACAAATGTAACAGAAGGTACAGACAGTACACCAGTAACAGAAATAGCAACTACAACAAATGTAACAGAAGGTACAGACAGTACACCAGTAACAGAAATAGCAACTACAACAAATGTAACAGAAGGTACAGACAGTACACCAGTAACAGAAATAGCAACTACAACAAATGTAACAGAAGGTACAGACAGTACACCAGTAACAGAAATAGCAACTACAACAAATGTAACAGAAGGTACAGACAGTACACCAGTAACAGAAATAGCAACTACAACAAATGTAACAGAAGGTACAGACAGTACATCAGTTACAGAAATAGCAACTACAACAAATGTAACAGAAGGTACAGACAGTACACCAGTAACAGAAATAGCAACTACAACAAATGTAACAGAAGGTACAGACAGTACATCAGTAACAGAAATAGCAACTACAACAAATGTAACAAAAGGTAGAAATAATACTTCAATTGGAAGATCTACTTATTATCCAATTACTGCCATAATTATCGGTGTAGGGTCTGCTGTTTTGTTCGTTATAACTGTATTGATCTACCTGAACCGAAGATTATCAAGGTCCCAAGTCAATCATCCAAATTACAGGTAAAATTATTTACGGTTGTTGCAATATTTTATAGGTAAACAATTGAAAATTAAATATTGACCTGTCCGCTTGACCTTTTAATATAAATACTTATCAAAGATTAGTTCATTTATGTAGGCGGTCATTTTACTTACATCATGAGTGACACGACGTGCACTGTATATTAACTTGAATCATAACAATACCTATTTGTGGATCATCCTTTATGAATACTCCTAATAAAAGGTCAAGCAGACGGGTAAAAGGCGTTTACCTATAACTCATTGTAAGTCGCTCACATTCTGATATACAACAATGTCCTGTCCATTTGACCTTTCATTAGGAATAGTCCACCCTATACCATGTGTATACATAGGTGGTATAGGTCGCGCACGATAACTTGGCACATCCGGGGTTTTTCAGTTTGTAAATAAACATTGCAGCTCGTTCGATAAATGTTATGTTTTGGCCCATAGTGTATAACGGGGACAAGTGTTGAGAGTTCTATCCTGCTATAATACATTTTTTTTAACAAAAAAGTTTGATTAAGCCCATTAATAATAGTAATTTTAATAACAATAATGTCATTAATAATAATATCGTCAATATATTGTCGTGTGCTATTTTGACTCTATATTTATTTAATAAAAAGTCAAAATAGAAAACAATAATAAAATTTCTTATTATTTGCTGTATCAAATAATAAATTCTTCACCATGAAATGTATGCTGAATATATTTAAAACAAGTTACTGAATGGCTTTGCGAAAAATTTTAATTCAAAACTATTTATTTATTAATCTTATGTACTTAGTCTTATTCTGTTTTTGTTTTTATGTTGTGTCTGGAATTTATAATTGTGCAGCTCCATGCAAGTTGGTAACAGTAAAAATTTCGTCAGCTGTATCAGTCGTATCTTCTTCTGAAATGGTTGATTCTTCGTCGGCCGTCACTGTAGATGTTTCTTCTTCCTCATCCTCTTCTTCTTCTGTTGCTGTGTCTGTGTCTTCGTCGCTGGAATCGGTATCGTCCAAGTTTATTACAAATTTCTCTATTTCTTCATCGACTGCGATGTCATTTTTCCAGTAATCGGTTTCTATTTTCTTTACGTGTTCAATACACCTTTTCCATTTTTCTGTCGATATGTCTTTCAATTGTTTTTCTGCAAGTTGTTGCACGTCCGAAAGTTTAAATTTTAAATTTTGTGAAGCAACATATGATTTTAGATCAGCCCAAATTAATTCTATAGGATTTAAGTCTGCATGATAAATTTGAAACTGGTACATTTGATTCACTTTAATTTTGAATCTATTAATAAAAATTATAAATGAATGTATTAATATGAGTTGTGTTGTTGGACATAAAATATTTTACTTGTAAGGAGGAATTGTATTTTTATATTTCGCACAGCGTCATGTGGAGCATTTTGAATTTTAACAGAGAAAAATATTAAACTTAAAATTATGCACATGACAACAATATTAACTGTCTATTCCCAGATATGAATAAATCAAATAAATAAATTTAAAAAACAATAAATAAATGAATAAACACAGTATAAAATTTATTGATGTTGGCATCCTTTTCCAAATTAATATAGGTTTACAGTTTGATTTTTTCGTATGACGCGGCGGTGAGGTACGGATTAATAATAGTGATTAGTCCCAAATAGTGCTAATATTTTGATTTCTGTATGAAACGAGACGTTAAAATTTTGCCCTGTGCTAATTTTAAATGTTATGTAGTTCTGGTAGAAATAATTTCCACAAGAATTTTAAAATTTAGGTTGTTCATACATTTACAAGATAGAAATTATTAATTATTAGCCTGATAGCACATTTAAATAATTAGTATAGATTCATTTATTTCTTTTACTTTTTAATTGAAAAGTTTTTATAATAAAAATTAAAAACAAAATTAGATAAAATTAAAAATATATATGTATGGACCCGGTATTGTTCGAACTCACTTGTGACAAAATTATATAGCTGTCCACTAACTGTAAGATATGTTACATACCACTGAGCCAAGGACGACAGTAACCTATCCTATCAAATTAAAGGTGTTAAGGACAAATACCTTGTTATATCTTCAGACAATTCGTTCCACAGTTATGTGGAACTTCACAAAAATTATGCAGAAATGAAATAATTTCATGTGAATATTTAAAAAGTTTCAAATAAAGAACATAAATGAAAATGTCCAAGATAAGTGGAATATGATAAATATTTATATTTCAACAAAAATATGTATGAAGGTGCAGCATGGACATTGGCGAGTTGTTCAATGTGCGTGTTTCATGAGTCCGAGTTACAATGTTTATTTACAAAATGAATAAGCCCGGATGTGCCAAGTTATCGTGCGCGACCTATAGTAGTTCATACTATGCAGTGTGCACATAAGATAAGCGTTTAGTGATCTTATTATGTGTACAAAATAAACCCATGTGATTCCTATATACAAATACAGTGGTCCATGATAAATATTTAAATTACAGGTCAAACGGAGAGGTCAAAGTTGAGCAAAGCAAGAAATTCCGTAATACTTTCACATAAGAAAACATAACTTTGTGATCATTCTAAAAAAATCTTTGAAATTGTTCATTTCCATAATCATTATTATGTCCTCCGCGGCAAAACAATTTTTTTTAAAAAGTTGGGCCATATTGAAAATAAAGTCTGGCAATCATTGACAAAGAATCAGTCCAGTACATGGGGCTTTAGATTTTTAAACAAATTTAAAGTTTTAGGATTATTTGACAATTACCCATTGGTGATACTTCATATTCTAAAGCTACAAATGATCTAAATATAGATAGTTAATAGGTAGTTTCTGTATCCTTTTAATATTTTTGAGACATATTCAGTCATATATAATTGACGGCTCGCTGGCCACGCCCACAATGTTCTGCTTAAGGGCTGGCATGCTTGATTTACACGGTCTGCATTGCATCGTTTAATGACGTCACTGGCACTAATACGTCATTAGTTGGCGTGACGCTGCTTTGGTATCGTGATGGTGGCCTAAAAGGCATGACCGTCGATAGGTCAATTGTTCAGTATTGTTCATAATCAACAATATTCGTTTAAATTCATATGGAACAGTATTGTATTACGTTATTTAGCATTCGGCGTAACGTGGGGCATTATGTATCGGTAGAAAATATATTTACAGATGAGTAGCAAAGAAATATAAACCGATATTATCTGTAGCATCTTTTTAACTTTGTTGTATTGCTAATCTACATTGCAGGAACTCACATAATATAGAGACCAATCGGGATAAATTTTTAGAACGTTGGGAAGGCGATGACGTATCACTCAGTATTGAGTCTGATTGTGCTGATGGTGCTTCAAGCTGGAGATTCGCCAGGGGACGTATAACGCAAGCAAGTGTAAGTACGGACATTTTGGGAATAACTATTGAGTTCTTTTTATTCAATGTAATACACATAGAATTTCCCAATTAAAACATGTGTTATTTAGGTGAAAATGGAATGACCCTAGCTTAGTCATTTAGGAAAATTCTGTGTCATTATTTTAATGGAAACAATGTTATAGGATTTGCATTAAAATATAATAATTGATGAATTAATTGATTGATTAATTATTGATTGATTGATTGATTGATTGATTGAGTATGGTTTTAAACGTCCCAGTTAAGGGTATTGTACATATATATCGAGACGCTACCAGCTATATAGGTGAAATGGTAGAATTTATTTTATCTTTGCTACATGGTCAGAAAAATGTGCAGGATTCGTTAGCATGCCAAGCCTACCGAGACAAGGGGCCCTGGTTTTAGGTCTCTTCGGAAACACCCTTCAATATTCCGAATAAAAATGTATTTAAACACACTGAACATTGACATTGAAATTGTAACATGTTTGCGTTAATGACATGTTTTAGTATATTTTAATCTATTGGGGTATAAGTGGCTTTCAAAAGTAAAATTCCGATTAATAGATTCGTCGTCTGATTTTTCAGTGAATTTTGGAAACTACCTGTGTTGATCTTTTATCAAAGCACTGTCATTTATAGCAATCAAATATCAAAATGACGCCTAATGATCTAATCTGCGCGGTAGAGACACAATGGCGCCAATAAGGAAAACTTATTTGAATTATCCTTGTTTCTATCACATTTCAGGCTCCCATTTTACCAACATCCAATACCGTAGGTCTTCAACAAGATGTCAGCTCCGGTTGGTATGTCCCCACCATGATGAGGAATATGTACGGTGACACAGATAATTTAGTATGTAAATGAACTACCGGGTTCGCCAGCGTATCACGTGATGTCATTTAGCGTTTTATGCTGAACAATTATTGTACCTCACTGCCATCCCCGCAATATAGTGGGAGGGATATATAGAAATCGCCCTTACCATCCGTCTCAATATTGTATCCGCTTAATATCTTTTTTTCAATGTCTATGAATGAATTTTGATTAAACTTGACACAAATGTATACCGACATGAGACGATGTGTCGTATACCAAATTCAGTGTCAGTCTGTCTGTCTGACCGTGGGGACAGGGTATTCGTCTCTCATGAGACTGCCCTAGTTTCCATTGAACATTAAATAGGTTAACGTCGTGCATGCATTTTTCGGAATGACTCAAATTTTTTTTTGGAAAGCCGCAATAAATCATGTTTCATTTCATTAAGGGATGTGTATTGCGTGGTACGCTGGCAAACACAATGTATTTATGATTTTGGGTGATGCAACAAGTTCCATTAAGCAATTCTAGGAATACTACTTCTTATACAAATGACGGATACCAGGTATATATATATATATATATATATATATATATATATATATATATATATATATATATATTCACTTATATCTATGTACACGATATAGCATCTTACTATAGTCCGATCACTGATTCAGTGATGAAAACCGATGTGGTTTTAAAAAGATCGTGGATTACTTACCTCAAATTTCATTAATGCTATATGTAAATCTGTTATTTTTATACGATGTGTTTAAATAATTTGATTAATTGTTTATATTAATACTAAAAATCAAATAAAACCCGTTTTTATCAGACGCGCATCTGAATTCAGACGATGCTTATCACGTAGTAAAATGCATTATCGCCAACAACTTTTGTTTTGAGACAAAATTCGCGGCTTTGTTAGATGGGCTTGAAGGTTTTGTAGTTTTAAAACATTAAATTAAAAAATTGTGTCGTTCTAGGCCAATCATGTGTAATAAATAAATATTATTCATTATTCATTATTCATTATTTTGATGTTATTTTGATGTTTGTGCTGTTTTACCTGTTGTCCATTCAGAATCAAGTGCAATGGGTTAGTCCGTGACGTATACTAGTAAGGAATAGAAACACCTGTATAAACCCGTATCGCGTGAATGCGTATTAGCCAATCAGAACTCAATTATGAATGACTTACATGAATGAAACTGTCGAATATGCCATATCAACATATGAGAGGGAAAACAGCTACCTTTCAATTAATTGCTAAATTTTGACTCCCAAAAACTCAAAAACTACAGTGAATATTAAAAATTTAACCATGCAGATAGAAAAAAAGTATTTTAAATACTTATCTTTAAAACAAGACTGCAAACGAAGAAGTATTAATTTTTCAACAAACTTTTATCAAAAAAGTTTATTAAAATTTATTCATATAAATTAAAAGCAAAAAACTGAAGAAGCTGAAAATATTTGGAAAAAATATTCAAAATACGAAAAATATGTTCTAATAACACATGTGAAATTCCACGTCTATTGAAGTTATATCAAGTGAGATATCTAAGTTTGAATCACACCACCCATTCAAAACATGTTTTTTTCATCACTGAAAATGAGATCGGACTTTATAGCACCGTTATATGTACATAGAATTTACATAAGAAAAAAAGTTCTAAAAATCAACAAATATTTTGTCCCTGTGTAAATTTGAAGACTGTATTGTTTGTTATCGTATTTGTTCTTGTTTTTAATTTCCAATTTGAAAAAAAAATACTTATTGGATTTTTCTCATAATGTATATATACACATATTATTGTATATTTTTTACAGTTTAAAATAAAACGCCCTGGTGTAAGACTAAATGGTTTTGATGGAACTACATAGGTAAGGAAAACAATTTATCTCATTAAAAACATAGTATTCGTTAAGCAAAATTTCGGAAGTACATCGGGTTCAATGATGTAAGGAAAGGAGTGAAATCCCTTCTTGTTGATTTACTGTAATAACACTACTCAGAGTGTTACAAGAAATCACGTGTTCTTGTTGATTTACTGTAATAACACTACTCAGAGTGTTACAAGAAATCACGTGTTCTTGTTGATTTACTGTAATAACACTACTCAGAGTGTTACAAGAAATCACGTGTTCTTGTTGATTTACTGTAATAACACTACTCAGAGTGTTACAAGAAATCACGTGTTCTTGTTGATTTACTGTAATAACACTACTCAGAGTGTTACAAGAAATCACGTGTTCCTGTTGATTTACTGTAATAACACTACTCAGAGTGTTACAAGAAATCACGTGTTCCTGTTGATTTACTGTAATAACACTACTCAGAGTGTTACAAGAAATCACGTGTTCTTGTTGATTTACTGTAATAACACTACTCAGAGTGTTACAAGAAATCACGTGTTCTTGTTGATTTACTGTAATAACACTACTCAGAGTGTTACAAGAAATCACGTTTTTGTGTTGATTTACTGTAATAACACTACTCAGAGTGTTACAAGAAATCACGTGTTCCTGTTGATTTACTGTAATAACACTACTCAGAGTGTTACAAGAAATCACGTGTTCCTGTTGATTTACTGTAATAACACTACTCAGAGTGTTCCAAGAAATCACGTGTTCTTGTTGATTTACTGTAATAACACTACTCAGAGTGTTACAAAAAATCACGTGTTCCTGTTGATTTACTGTAATAACACTACTCAGAGTGTTCCAAGAAATCACGTGTTCCTGTTGATTTACTGTAATAACACTACTCAGAGTGTTCCAAGAAATCACGTGTTCTTGTTGATTTACTGTAATAACACTACTCAGAGTGTTACAAGAAATCACGTGTTCCTGTTGATTTACTGTAATAACACTACTCAGAGTGTTACAAGAAATCACGTTTTCCTGTTGATTTACTGTAATAACACTACTCAGAGTGTTACAAGAAATCACGTTTTTGTGTTGATTTACTGTAATAACACTACTCAGAGTGTTACAAGAAATCCCTTCCTGTTGATTTACTGTAATAACACTACTCAGAGTGTTACAAGAAATCCCTTCTTGTTGATTTACTGTAATAACACTACTCAGAGTGTTACAAGAAATCCCTTCTTGTTGATTTACTGTAATAACACTACTCAGAGTGTTACAAGAAATCCCTTCTTGTTGATTTACTGTAATAACACTACTAAGAGTGTTACAAGAAATCCCTTCTTGTTGATTTACTGTAATAACACTACTCAGAGTGTTACAAGAAATCACGTTTTTTGTGTTGATTTACTGTAATGACACTTCTCAGAGTGTTACAAGAAATCACGTGTTCTTGTTGATTTACTGTAATAACACTACTCAGA
The DNA here is from genome assembly GCA_021292105.1 of Anadara kagoshimensis. Taxonomy (NCBI): domain Eukaryota; kingdom Metazoa; phylum Mollusca; class Bivalvia; order Arcoida; family Arcidae; genus Anadara; species Anadara kagoshimensis. The sequence continues at coordinate 41,034,546 of CM037870.1, read as the reverse complement.
GTGTTACAAGAAATCACGTTTTTTGTGTTGATTTACTGTAATGACACTACTCAGAGTGTTACAAGAAATCACGTTTTTTGTGTTGATTTACTGTAATGACACTTCTCAGAGTGTTACAAGAAATCACGTGTTCTTGTTGATTTACTGTAATAACACTACTCACAGTGTTACAAGAAATCACGTTTTTTGTGTTGATTTACTGTAATGACACTACTCAGAGTGTTACAAGAAATCACGTTTTTTGTGTTGATTTACTGTAATAACACTTCTCAGAGTGTTACAAGAAATCACGTGTTCTTGTTGATTTACTGTAATAACACTACTCACAGTGTTACAAGAAATCACGTGTTCTTGTTGATTTACTGTAATGACACTACTCAGAGTGTTACAAGAAATCACGTTTTTTGTGTTGATTTACTGTAATGACACTACTCAGAGTGTTACAAGAAATCACGTTTTTTGTGTTGATTTACTGTAATAACACTTCTCAGAGTGTTACAAGAAATCACGTGTTCTTGTTGATTTACTGTAATAACACTACTCACAGTGTTACAAGAAATCACGTGTTCTTGTTGATTTACTGTAATGACACTACTCAGAGTGTTACAAGAAATCACGTGTTCCTGTTGATTTACTGTAATAACACTTCTCAGAGTGTTACAAGAAATCACGTGTTCTTGTTGAATTACTGTAATAACACTACTCACAGTGTTACAAGAAATCACGTTTTTTGTGTTGATTTACTGTAATGACACTACTCAGAGTGTTACAAGAAATCACGTTTTTTGTGTTGATTTACTGTAATAACACTTCTCAGAGTGTTACAAGAAATCACGTGTTCTTGTTGATTTACTGTAATAACACTACTCACAATGTTACAAGAAATCACGTTTTTTGTGTTGATTTACTGTAATAACACTTCTCAGAGTGTTACAAGAAATCACGTTTTTGTGTTGATTTACTGTAATGACACTACTCAGAGTGTTACAAGAAATCACGTTTTTTGTGTTGATTTACTGTAATGACACTACTCAGAGTGTTACAAGAAATCACGTTTTTTGTGTTGATTTACTGTAATAACACTACTCAGAGTGTTACAAGAAATCACGTTTTTTGTGTTAATTTACAGTAATGACACTACTCAGAGTGTTACAAGAAATCACGTTTTTTGTGTTGATTTACTGTAATAACACTACTCAGAGTGTTTCAAGAAATCACGTTTTTTGTGTTGATTTACTGTAATGACACTACTCAGAGTGTTACAAGAAATCACGTTTTTTGTGTTGATTTACTGTAATGACACTTCTCAGAGTGTTACAAGAAATCACGTGTTCTTGTTGATTTACTGTAATAACACTACTCACAGTGTTACAAGAAATCACGTGTTCTTGTTGATTTACTGTAATAACACTACTCACAGTGTTACAAGAAATCACGTGTTCTTGTTGATTTACTGTAATAACACTACTCACAGTGTTACAAGAAATCACGTGTTCTTGTTGATTTACTGTAATAACACTACTCACAGTGTTACAAGAATCACGTGTTCTTGTTGATTTACTGTAATAACACTACTCACAGTGTTACAAGAAATCACGTGTTCTTGTTGATTTACTGTAATAACACTACTCAGAGGGTTACAAGAAATCACGTGTTCTTGTTGATTTACTGTAATAACACTACTCACAGTGTTACAAGAAATCACGTGTTCTTGTTGATTTACTGTAATAACACTACTCACAGTGTTACAAGAAATCACGTGTTCTTGTTGATTTACTGTAATAACACTACTCACAGTGTTACAAGAAATCACGTGTTCTTGTTGATGTACTGTAATAACACTACTCACAGTGTTACAAGAAATCACGTGTTCTTGTTGATTTACTGTAATAACACTACTCACAGTGTTACAAGAAATCACGTGTTCTTGTTGATTTACTGTAATAACACTACTCACAGTGTTACAAGAAATCACGTGTTCTTGTTGATTTACTGTAATAACACTACTCACAGTGTTACAAGAAATCACGTGTTCTTGTTGATTTACTGTAATAACACTACTCAGAGGGTTACAAGAAATCACGTGTTCTTGTTGATTTACTGTAATAACACTACTCACAGTGTTACAAGAAATCACGTGTTCTTGTTGATTTACTGTAATAACACTACTCACAGTGTTACAAGAAATCACGTGTTCTTGTTGATGTACTGTAATAACACTACTCACAGTGTTACAAGAAATCACGTGTTCTTGTTGATTTACTGTAATAACACTACTCACAGTTTTACAAGAAATCATGTGTTCTTGTTGATTTACTGTAATAACACTACTCACAGTGTTACAAGAAATCACGTGTTCTTGTTGATTTACTGTAATAACACTACTCAGAGTGTTACAAGAAATCACGTGTTCCTGTTGATTTACTGTAATAACACTACTCAGGGGGTTACAAGAAATCACGTTTTTGTGTTGATTTACTGTAATAACACTACTCACAGTGTTACAAGAAATCACGTGTTCTTGTTGATTTACTGTAATAACACTACTCACAGTGTTACAAGAAATCACGTGTTCTTGTTGATTTACTGTAATAACACTACTCAGAGTGTTACAAGAAATCACGTGTTCCTGTTGATTTACTGTAATAACACTACTCAGAGTGTTACAAGAAATCACGTGTTCCTGTTGATTTACTGTAATAACACTACTCAGAGGGTTACAAGAAATCACGTGTTCCTGTTGATTTACTGTAATAACACTACTCAGAGGGTTACAAGAAATCACGTGTTCTTGTTGATTTACTGTAATAACACTACTCAGAGTGTTACAAGAAATCACGTGTTCCTGTTGATTTACTGTAATAACACTACTCAGAGTGTTACAAGAAATCACGTTTTCTGGCCTTACTTTTGTAAGTCAGTTCTTCAAATATTTTATACCACGGCTTATAATGTAAACTAGATAACTTACTATCTCCACTTTGATTGGAAATGTTCATTTATACGGTCGCTATAAAATCTTAATTACGCTTTCAAAAAAGCGCATCCCATAGAATAACTAGGTGTGTGTGTGTGTGTGTGTGTGTGTGTGTGTGTGTGTGTGTGTGTGTGTGTGTGTGTTTCCAACAGTGTTCAGAATCGACGTAAACGAACACAATATTGTTATGTGCTGATTTTGAATGCATTGTTTGAATACAAATTCAAAATCAGCACACGACAATATCATTGTTTCATTGGATATAGGTCATTCTTATATGTTTTCTCTTTTTTCTCTTGTAGCTAGTCGTGAAGATGTGATTTTTTTTGTCCCCGGTATGATGAGGGTGTATTGGAAGTGCAATTTTGTTACCAGAATTCATGTGACTTATTTATTATGTAAACGTAACAATTGTGTTGAATAAGCAATAGTTTAGTTACTAGAATTTAACTAGTAACAATATGAAGTTGGCTTTGATTTTTCAGCGAAATTAAAATATATATATGTACTTAGATCAACCGATTATAATCAAACCGGTCTATAAAGGTCACCCAAGGGAAACAGTAAAAGTGGTCTTTATGGGCAGGTGGCCTTTCTATGCAGGTTCAAATAATATGAATAAAGAACAATTTTGATACAATTCTAATGGCCTTTATAAGCAGGTGACCCTGATTTAGAGGTGACCTTTAAGGCAGGTTCGACTGTATTTCATTTTTATGGCAGCATGTACAATGTACAAGGATTTTCTCAGTTTGAAACCAAGTACATGTTTTAACTTTGAAAAAGGCAGTTTATTAAAATGACAGGTAGACACATATTACATACTATGACTTAATCGTATGTAATAAATTCCACCATCTCATTTTTATAAAAACCCAGTTTTGTATTTTTCGATTACAATTTGACTCCTCCAGAACATACATGTATGCATAAATGTGGTTGTCTGTATTGTGACAAAAAGTGCAAGTGTCATAATTTTTTCACATTTGTTTTAAATTATCGATATGTTGTAAGAATAAATTGCCAATGCTTAAAATGGTTATATGATTGCAATAGTCAGAAAGCAGTTGTGTCAAAACTTATAAACTCCATCATCTATCTATTGTTACAAGTTTCGTTTCGATATATATTATAAAATGTATATAATAGATATGAGATGTATTGCACCAAAATGTGTTATTATTTTAAAGGTTTTATTGTCAATTTATGTTTCCTGAGTAGTTGAGATTTCTAATCACTTGATAAGTTTTTTGTATACTTTATTAGCTTTGCTTCTAGCCCATAACATATTTTTGAACCTTTATCATTTATTTATGGTTTCATAATTCAAGGCTGAATCTAATTGTTGAATCACTGGTTATGAAATAAGTATAAATACTATTTTGCTATTGTGCCCAACGTAGCTTTTAAATATATAGTTGATTGTTCTAAATTGGTATGTCTTTACTTCTTAGTATACAATTTCTATCATTTTGTCATCTTTCTTCGGGTATTTTATTGTAAACGTTCTTCGTGGCTGTGTCGTATATCAAGTATAGTCCCCCGATGTGTTATGCCACCATATATTCATACGCAGTTATTTTACACTCCTAGCCGATATGAATGCCACGGCTCTCAAATTGAGGATAAGAGGGAATACACAGTGCAGATGAAGAAATTGACATATAATTTACAGAAGACAAATGGTTCTTAAAATCAAATGTGCGCATGTGTTTATGTTATATATTATAAATTTATGTGTGTCCCTAATAAAGGATATTGCTGGAATACTGAATATCTGTATTGATTAAATTATATAACTGTAATGGAAAGGCTGTACAAGCATTACAGGACAACTGTGTCATTATAATATCATGTTTTATTATGTTGATTTTTTTATATCACATAACTCTCGTGTTTAATGATGGAATAAAACGGTGTAATATTTTTTATATTACACAGGTACCCATGTAATATCACTTGATTGTGACGTAATCAGTTCTCGCGCTTCTGATTGCTTTAAAGCGTGAGAAATATTCTTACGCAATTCACGTACTTCTTCTTCTTCTTTTTTTACAAGTTTTACTACGTCCAAAATGGCTGCATTTGATGATGTTGGGGATACCGTAAAAGTAGACATAGAAGGAATTGGTATAGTGAAAGAAAAAATTACCAAAGGGTTTGCTACATTCTATGATGTCATGATATGTGGAACACAACCGTGACATCATTTACGTAGCGGTCGCGCCTAATGACGTCATATGAAAACTGTGTCAGTCTGTTTTAGACTTTTTAAGACTTTCCATTTCTTTGAAAACTAATTTCGATAGATTAAAAAAAACATAACATTTTTTTAACTTACATACTGATCTTGACTTTTTTATTTGAGGTGATTAATTTACTTTAACTAAATAGAACTAAATTCTCACTTGCGCAGTTAATTTGGAGTCGATTTGCCTGACCTACTCGTTCAATAAATTTCATATTAAACCCTCACTCGTCTAAGATCCTCTATATATTTTATTTCATTGTTAACTATATAGAATATTGTGATTTTTTAAACAGTTTTGTTTCATGCTTCTTTGAATAAACACTTTTATACTAAGTCTTGATTTGTTCCTTGATTGTCAGTTTAGTTGATTGTATATCTATTTAAAATTTTAAATCATTTGCAAAAAAAAAAAAAAAAAAAAAAACGAGAGGTTTTCAATATTCACACTTGCCAGGCGTTTTAAGGTTCTCCTATTTGTGTTCTATACTAAACTAGACGTTAAACTCCGACGGTCTGTTAAAGTAACCTGTTAAACACACAACGTCCAGTAGATGATGCATTGTTACGCCACATAGCGGTGTTGCCGCATAAACGCGCCCGACACGTCTATGCGGGGAATTTCAACGCATAAAGAGGTTGGCCACGTTTGTGCGGGGGCGTTCAAAGCATAAAGATGTGTTGCTTATATGCGGCGCAAGGCTGCCTTTTTGACGCATAAAGAGGACTAATTTTAACGACTCAGTATAAATTTTAAAAAAGCTTGCTTAAAAGAACGGTGGTGGAGACTTTAATGATGACGACGACGGTGACAATTGATAATTTAAGTCTTTGTTGATACTGGTAATAGTAATTGTAAGGAGGAGGTGGGGAATGATGGCGGAGACGGTATGAGCCCAACGGCGATGTAACCGTCGTCGTGCCGACGGCGGTGGCGATGGTGACTGTAATGTTGATGGTCGTTAAATTGTGATTTTGGCAGAATTTCGACTTAATAATAATAATTATTATTATTATTTTTATTATATAATGATGACGATGATCATCACGAAAATAGGGATGGTGGTAGTGTTTTAGTGAATGTGGTAATAATGATGAAAGTGTAGGTGATGATAGTAAATGTTTTCTTTATGCGGCGGAATGTAGCCTTTCTGCCGCATAAAAGTGTCAATTTTATGCGTTGAAATTCTCCGCATAGACGTGTTGGAACACGTTTATGCGACAACACCGCTATGTGGCGTAACAATGCATGTCAAGATGTTTTTAATATTGACTCCCACTCAGATGATGACGATAATATCTTAAATAGTGCCATATCGTATTCAGAAGTCGTTAATGCTCTCATAAACATAAAGAAAGGCGAAACATGTGGTGCTGATGAGATACCAGCTGATGTACTATGTAATCAAACCGTCTTAGAGTTTTTATGTGTCTTATTTTCCAAATGCTTTGAGACGAGTACAATTCCAAGTATTTGGGGCCAAGGTATTATAAACCCCATCCCAAAGTCAGGAAACTTAGACGCGAGGGACCCCCTTTCCTTTAGAGGAATTACGCTAGCATCGTCATGCTATAAACTCTACAGTTTTATACTTAATGAGAGGTTGACAAAGTGGGCGGACAAATATGGCGTCCTCGCTGACAAACAAAATGGATTCCGAAAGGCCAGGAACACGGTGGACCAAATATCGTGATTTGATTGACGTTCGTGAAAAATGTCGAAAATCTACGTTTTGTGCAATTATTGACTTTAAAAAAGCGTTCGACACGGTCGATAGACAACTACTATGGCAAAAGCTTGATTTTCTTGGTAGTGATGGCAAAATGCTCAGCTCTCTTAAATCACTATAAAATAATGTTAAATGCAGCGTTAGATTAAATGGTCACCTTACAAACTGGTTTACAGTAAATAATGGTTTAAAACAAGGGCGTAACTTGTCTCCAATATTATTCAACTTTTTTATTAACGATTTAGTTTTATACCTCAAGTCATTTAATGTTGGTGTTGACATTAATGATGAGAAAGTTCGTGTTTTACTTTATGCGGACGATATTGTTTTAATCGCTGAATCTGACACTGATCTTCAAATTTTACTTGATGCATTATCTGTATGGTGTATTGGTAATCGCATGTGTGTTAATGCTGGAAAAAGTGCTGTGCATTTTAGACCTCAGTCATTTTCTAGGTCATCACGTGTTTTTACTTGTGGTAACAGCGTTCCTTGGTCTTGTTATAACGGAATTTTTAGATTTTAATATTACCACTAAGATTGTAGCCCAGTCTGCTGGTAGAGCCCTAGGTTTATTGATAGCCAAGTGTAAAAGTGTTGGTGGTTTTCCTTTTAATGTTTTTACCAGACTGTATGATACACTTGTTCGTCCTATTATTGATTATGGTGCAGCAGTATGGGGCACAAAAGAATATTCTTGTATAAATGCAATACAGAACCGTGCGTGCCGTTTTTTCCTTGGCGTCGGTAAATACGCACCTAATGCAGCTGTGCAAGGTGACATGGGATGGATGCCTTCCATCCTGAGACAATGGAAAGTGGTTATCTCTTACTGGTGTCGTTTAATAAACATAGAAAGTGGTCGAACAAATAAAAAAATACTTTTATACGCTGATAATATGTGCCAGACAAAGAAATGTGTCAAAAATTGGAATTTTTTAAAACGTAAACTTTTTTAGAACATAATTTTCAACATTTTTTAACTACTGATTCTTTTATATGTAAGACAACTGTTGTAAATGAGATTTTATCTGTTATGTCTGTTAAATTTTTTAATAATTGGTTACAACAGGTTAATAGGCAACATGGGAAAGGTGATAACTGTGGCAGTAAACTGCGCACTTATAAATTGTTTAAATGTGAATATGCCACAGAATTTTATTGTTTTAATAATATGTCACGAAAATATCGAAGCGCTTTTGCAAAATTTAGATGCGGTGTTGCCCCTTTGAGGTTAAAAACCGGAAGGTACGAAAATTTACATGTTACAGATAGAACCTGTTTTTATTGTAACGATGAAGAACACACTATTTTATCATGTCCGTTGTATGAAGATTTTAGAAAAATGCTATTTTTAAAAGCATCAGAATGTTATAATGGTTTTATGATTTTATCCAATGAAGAAAAAATGAAAGTTTTATTCTCTGATCCCGATTTAGTATTTATATGTGCCAAAACCTGTGCTAAAATTTTAGAATTAAGAAGAGATATTTCATATAAATAATTTTATATATGTAGATAAATGTATATTTTAGTCACACCGTCTCTCATAACTCTGTTAAAAGTGGCTTTTATAACAATTTTAATGTATAATTGTAATATGTATTTTAAATGTTTTAAAAGGTGAGATGTAAATAAAAATATTGAATTGAATTGTTAAAGTGTTTAAAAAGTCAGCACAATAAAATATTTAAATAGCACACAAAAACATAATCGTTGTGATTTTTTATTTCCTTGTATTTTGAAGAAATTTTCAAATTAAAATTACGAAAACTTCATTAATTACAAAAGTTAACAATAAACATAATTTTATCGAAATGTGTAGGGAAATAAATGTCTACCAATTGTTTGATGGTTTTTATATTAATTTGAAGCTTACTTAGCTTACCTTTTGTTGGTCCTACTGACATTGCTGACTAGGTACTACTTACAAGAGGTTTTGCATTCTGTCCGCACGTCCTGACATTTCTAATTTCTTGCATATATTACACTAAGATGTCGTATTCAAGTCGACTATCATATAATTGTTTGCATTTCGCTCCGGTCCACTGATGTTTGACGAAGAAAATGCTCACAGACTTAAAAATATCTTATATCTTCAAAATAATAGGTTTTTTGTAGTTTTGTCTTATTGCTTGCAGATATATATTGAACTAATAGTTTGTGAGTCTACTAATGAGTTATAGATCAAGTTGCAGGGTCGCGGACTTCCACAAAACGGTTATAATCCACTGACTAAATTAGATGGTGTCTTTAACACAGTCAATATTATTTTGCTTATATTGAGGCGAGATATACCTAGAAATCATAATGAGGTGACAACCTGATTCAAATTAAAATCTATCCAGAGATACAGTATAACCTGTATATAAAGACCACCCAGGGGACGGAGCAAAATTGGACTTAATAGACAGGTGGACTTTATATAGAGGTTCACCTTATGAAGGAGTAAACATGTATTGTTGATACTGATATACAAAGAAATGAAAACAATAGCCATAATACCTAAAATACTTAAAATATCCTTTTGACAGTTTTGTTAAAATTATTTTTATGATATTTTTAAAATAAAATTATTATTTATTATTTAATATAGAAGATATTTGAAAAGTGCATTATAATCTTAATGAACAGTACATCTGATTACATGGTAACAGTTTATCTATTAGTATACACTTGACTGATTGTCTTTGTTGTCTCAGGAAGCAGGTTGTCACTAATTAAAACAATAGGTAATACTGCCTTAAATAACAAAGACTATTTCTGCCATCTTATCTAATGGCTTCAGTCATTGACATGAGTACTTCACATATTTTCTCCTCAAAATTTTACTTATTTTAACTTATCTATACTCTTTGCAACAAAAAATTGTAAAACTTACACAATGATAAAAGATTTACAATAATTATATATTTCTAATCTTCAAGCATTAAGAATATAATAATAACTTGGTTGAATTTTTTTTACATAAAATTTAGACTAAAATTATAAAATAAAATAAAAAAGTTGATTGAAATAGTGGACTTTATAGACAGGTTGAGAAGACATTTGGGACTAAAAAGGGTGGACTCTATTCACATTAGACAGGTGGACTTTATATACAGGGTCATTATATAGTAAAATCCATTGGGGATACTTCAGACGGTTGCTATAGACAGGTGGACTTTATACAGAGGTGGACTCTATAGCAGGTTATACTGTATATCGAACCTAGATGGTAAAAGGCACTGTGGTCCGTCGATCTGTACAATTTATAATTCGGGCATAGGAACCATTGGAATTTCCTCGGATTATAAAAGTACTATAAAAATAATAACCAAAATTAGCACATGGTAAATGGAATTAAATTTAAAAATAATGTTTGTAAATCAAGTTAGATCAATTTTAATATAATTTGTTTGCTTTATAACGTAGTAGACTTTACGTCCATAAATCACTCACAACTGCTACATTACATGTTTACTATATTTATAATAATGATACGGGCAATAATAGAAAGACTTTAAGTAGTTTGAAATATCGGTTATCTCCGTGTTCTGAACGACAACCTTCCGCCATTACTGTCTCTGAGAGGTAGGACACAGACATCGGTCTTAAGTAAGTAATGCCTGGATCTCACAGATCTGAGATTTAATTTCTCGTTGTTTTATTTCGCATTTTGAAACTACCCATTGAAAGAAAAACGTCCTGAATCTTCAACTTCTTTCTATTGGGAAGATACACTGTATACATTGGCAGACCTGTAAATAACGCCAGAAGGTAGATAACTCTTGGCAAATTGTTACGCAATGGTTTTCATCATAATACTAAAACAGCTAAGATTCTTGTTATTTATTTTTTTAAAGATAAAAATATTTATACTTAACATCCAGTCAGTTTTGCTATTTTCGGTTAATGCCCGGTCAATTTACAAATGCCTATAAATCTCGAATTGGGCCTATATTCTAACTTTCTAAGCCATGCTTATTGCATTTCTAATATATAACGACATTTCTAGAATCTAAATTTTGTTTGCTCAGGTAAGTATTGTTTAAACTGAGTGGCAAAAAATGGATTTTACACTCAGAGATTTTGTCTCCAATTTTATTTTTGGATTTTGGATTTCTTATGGGTTTTTTTCTGGCGTATTCTTGGTTTTCTCTCTATTGCTTAACACATGTTATTTAGATATCACTTTAATGCAAAGATTTAGTTATAAAATTTAAAGTTAAATAAGGACTTATGTAACATATTTTAACTTACATGTTATGCCTGTATAAACAATGTATATAGCTGTGTTAAGAGATACAGATGGGTGACAACGACGATTTACCAAACACAATACAAGATGTCTTCACGCCGTGCTTCCTGGTGGACGCCGAGAAGGTTAAAAAGAACGCAAAGAATATGATAGAGAGGTGCCAATCACTGGGGATAAAGCTACGACCACACATGAAAACCCATAAAACAATGTAAGTTAAAACATGATTGATAATAAATTAACAGATTTTTTTTTAAAATCGTATGTATGTGTATACATGTGTGACTGTCCGAATGTGACAAAATAGTATTGAGAACGATTCAGCTGTCTGTTCTCGCGTTAAGCAATAGAATAGATAAATTTGTGTTTGGCTTCTATGATATTCATTTATTTAAATCAAACACAAACATACCGTTCTATGTTCAAATCACAATCTAAAAAGCGAAGCAAAACTTTTGAAAACTGGCAAATAGAGTTAAAGACGTGAAATTCCACCAGGGAAGTGCAGCCGGATGCTCCGGAAGGATAAGTACCTCCAGTTTAGCTAGCTTCACTCGCCACATAGACTACTCTGATGATTAACTGATTCTAGATACTGTTTGCAGGGTTCAACACAATGTTTTTAAAGACTAGACCAGTGGGGCTAGTTCTGAGAATTTTTACTAGCCCTGAACTAAATTCTACTAGCCCCAAAATAGTCATGATAAATGTGTTTTATCTCATCATTTTTCATCCTGTCGATGTCATCTTTAACCCATTTAAACAATTTTTCTGTCTCTTTTCAATGCCATACTTCTTTTAGTTTCTTCCCTACCCTTTACTTAAAGTTTTTCTTTGCCTAACCGGTAAAACCGAAATTGAAGAGTCAACATCGATGCAGGGCTCTCTTCTATATAATGAAACCGGCATAGAGCCCCTTTTCAAGCTTAAAATGATATATATAAATTTCAAACAAGCATATTGTATTGTGCATTACATTACTAGTAATTAAGTTTATGTAAATGATGGACTAGTAACAACACTGTCACCACTGCTTTTTCTTTTAAATTTATTTATTTTGATTATGTTCAAAACAAAACTGTTTCCATTTTTTTTATAATGAAGTATGTTTTTTATATATATATATATACAGTAACGTCTTTAAGAAAGAAGTTAACAAAGTTTAAAAGAAAAGCTACTGTTATATCAATGTTGTTTCTTCATAGTAGTCCACATAGGGGTGCTCTACTTGTATGCAGGATATCCGAACAGACCAAGTTTTTGGTTTTTTTTTTAAATTAATAGGTATTAATAAATTATAAAATTACTTTTAACAGTGAAAAAATTACACTTAATAGTTTTCTTACAAATTCTCTTATAAACTTGGGTTGTTAATGAAACAGGAAGCACATGTCCACGGTAGCCGCCATTTTTGTTTGTTTTGAAAACTGACTAGACTGATCAAGGATATTCAGTCTACACCTTAGATTTACTGCTCTTATATACATTATTTGACAAATTAAAGATGTTTGCTTGTTAAAAAACATATCCAGATTATTTTTAAGAATCCTTTGTAATTAATTGGATTAAAACGGGAGGACTTTGACACCTGTCTTTTCAACATGATGTGAGTATTATTACCAGTGTTATGGTTTCATAATCATTAAAGTTGTAGACAGGTCTCTAAAATGACTATATTTTACAGCATTTGTTATTTTAATCACTTCATGTATTAAAAGTCATATGCAAGTCGGCACAAAATTTGTTGCCTTATTTTCAAAATGGTAAAATCACCATCGACGATGTTGCTAATGTAAATACCGGAACACATGTGCTTGCATCTTAATCATATTGGCGCTTGAGTAGATAATGGATTTGAGTAAAGCGCCAAAATGACTTGATCTGATTACCGGTAGTTTTTATTTTCAACTTCCTGTTTTACGGCTGTGTAGTAAGGTAAAGACGACACAGTTTTTGTTCAGAAATAAAAAGAATAGATGTGAAATTAATTCATCCCCAGACTAACACACGACCAGTCGGGCTAGTCAGCAAAATTTCCACACGCCCGGACCAAGATTTTAGTAGACATTGTCTGTCGGACGTGGGCTAATGTCGAACCCTGGTTTGATTATCTCAATAGAGTGATATTCAAATACCTACTAATCTATCGTTCTAAATTTTAATCTCTGATACAAATGTACTTTTGTCTAGCTCTGGATCAAACAGCTTTCAAATATAAAGGCTATCAATTTTTAATCTATTTTGTCATTCTTCTTGATATTATTTTCCTAAATCTGACAATGTTTTTCCATTATCAATTTATTATCATTTATCGTAGTATGTGCTTATACATGGTCTTATTTTTTTGATTTAATTCATTGTTTAAGTGCGTTTTGCTGATTCTGACTATTTACCAATTGAACTGTTTTAAAATGGCTTAAAGTTTTATACATATAATATGAACGCGACGCCTTGGGGCGACTATCTGCGTTTGTTCACCGTGCAAAGGTGCGCCATTTATATGTCATCCCAATTGTTATATTTTTGTTTACATCAAGGCAACGTTGGAAGATCACAAGTGACGTCATAGATAGAACGGATTTATCCATAAAGTCAGGTGATCAATGGTATGTGTATTTATAGCCATATGAACCCCGTTTAAGTAAGGGAAATATAAAACATGCAGAAAAAATTGCCAAGTACATTTTATTCAAAGACAAATTTCTGTATTTCGTTACAGTGAAGCAGGTGACTTTTTGACGGGGGGCAGCAGAAGATCTATAGAAGTATCTACACTAAATGAAGCCGAGTTTTATGCCAAATCAGGTTATGACGACATTTTATATGGTTGTCCAATCATTAAGTCAAAGGTTGAAAGGTTTGTATGAATAAATAATAGGATGCATTATCACGACTCATCACATAATTATAAACATAAAAATTGCGCCTTGTATGGATATAATTTGGCTATAATCGTAAATTCAAGTTCTTAATTCTCATAAATTGTACATTTGCAATACAGAGAACATATAATTAACATATAATTATACATTATAATTTACATTATAACATAAGCATACGCGAGTTATACTTATAACATAAAAGGTTCGATTTTTTAATGCTATTTTATAGATGATTTTGTAATAATGTCAATAAACAATAATGAGCATACTAAACCGTAAATAATTCATAGTTTGGTTTAGCATATCCAAAACCAGGCCCTAGAATCACAATCATTTCTTAACTAAGATTTTCCTTTACTTAAATCTGGTAAGTTTTGACAATATTTTATAGTTACAAATAAAAAGTTATGACAAAATTAGAATATAGATGTAATTAGCTTTGATTGATCTTCAAAATGATACCTTAAATGCAGAATTACTAGTATCTTGAAGACTAACAAAATTATTCAGATTTTAAATTGGGCAGATTAAGTTCAGGAAAATCTTGCATTTAGTTATTAGTTACAGCAGTTATTGTGAAACCCGGAAATGAAATAAAATTTGGTGGACGTGTGATGTTTGTTACTATGATAACACTTTAAAATACATATGTTAAGTGTATTATTATACTTGTAATTGATTTAAAATAAAATGAAACTAGTCTTCGTGTTATATATACAGACAAAGAAGTTAAGATTTACAAGGGTTCCTAATTTTTTATTTATTTATTTATTTATTTATTTATTTATTTATTTATTTATTTTTAATTTTTAATTTTGTAGATGTAAACGTCTTGCAGAGAATCTCAAAGAATTCCATGTGATGTTTGATGGTCCGGAAGGGCTAGATTGTTTAGAAAATACGCGCTAGAGGCAATAGAAAATGGTCAGCGTACCTTGAAATTGACGCAGGAACAGGCAGAAGTATGTTTATAAGAACAAATATTGTCTCCTCAATATTTAGTAAGAAACTGGACATTAGACTAATGGAATATTAATTATAGTACCAGAAGAAATAAGGTAGTTCTTACTCGATAAAAAATAAATAAATAAAAAATATATCAATCAATCAATAAAATAAACATAATCCATATCCAAATCAAATTCCGAAATCAAAGTAAAAAACTTTGAAATAGACAACATAAATAAAGCACGTGGAATTGAGGCCGGATGCTTTTGAAGAGCACGGTATCTTCTGTTTACCTAGCTTCACCCGCCTCATGCAAAATCTAAATTGAGGATGAAAGGAACATAAAACTATGGGACATTAAATATGTCCAGGACAGTTTTGACAAGAGAGAAATATATATTTATTGCATCATGATTATAACTTACCCCAAAATCCTTAATTACTTTACTGTCAAACTTCGTTTGCCTTCGGTAAAACTTGACGGCCTGTCTGTTAGCAAACTTCTCTTTCTGATGTCGCTAATGTTATTGTAATTACAGCTGGTGTCCAGTGGGATAGCCATGAAGCTGTTATACTAGCTGATCGTGTGGTCAAATGTAAAAATGTCACATTGAAAGGAATCTACACGCATGATGGACACTCTTACAATTCTAAAGGCGAACTTGACATTAAAGAATCTTCAAAGGCCACGTTTGGAAAACTATTGCAACTAGCCAAAAGGTATTCTATGTTACCTGTAACAATGTTACTAATACAATGTATTCAACCATGATGTGTGCTGAAAGGTAACTTTCCGTTATGCGCTGTATACTTCTTACTTTGGACGGGCACTGAAGTAACTGTGTAATTGTTTTGATTTTTTCTTGAGAAACTTTGTTGCAGAGGTATTGCAAAAGGCCTTCGGGATCATGTGTTTTTACATCAAATACATGCATGTACCATTTGTAATATAATGGAAGACACTTGGTGAAATATAAGCAGATACACCTTTTACATGATTGAATTTACAGATGGGTTTTGACAAATCCAATTCAAAACTCACATTTTGATAAATTATTTCTGCACGAAAGGAAGTTGCACTGAAGTATTCGAATGGATAACTAACGATTTAAACTTATATATATTATATTTGTATTTAAGAATAGAGGATGCCACTGGGTCACGTCCAGGTATTTGTCAGGGATCAACACCCAGCTTAAGTCGTCCTGATGCAGAGCTCTGTGGACTTACTGAATGTACGCCCGGGAATTACGTATTTTATGGTACGTAATACATTTATGAGCACGAATTTACTAAAGACCCATTTAGTAATTTCTACATTTTTATTACAATATTATTATTTCTATATACATTGGGTACTTGATATTAGACCACACTAGCAAGCATTGGATCATTTAACGTATCCGGCTCAATGTTTTGTTACTTGTCGACAAGTTAATAAAGCACAACCATATAAAACCATAGATTGCAAGAAAGACAAATATTCTGGTATTAAAGCACAACCATATAAAACCATAGACTGCAATAAAGACCTATATTCTGGTATTTGTACGTGCGTGTATTGTATACTGTCTGTTCTTTGTGGTTTATTCCTTATTGTTTGGCTATTGTCATTTTCAACTTTTTCACTTAATTGTTACCAAGCATTGGGAAACTGTATGATCTGCATCTGTTATGTTGTAGAAACCAACGGTAGCAACGTCGCTACAACGTTTTGGAATTCGTTTACAAGCAATGTGCACTATCACGTAGTAGTGTTGGGAATTTATTGCAATTTCATAATCGATTATTGGTTTAGTGCAACCGATCAATAATCAGTTATAATGGATTAGCGGTATTTTATCCAAAAACTGAGCCAATATTACATCAGCTGTTGCATTTCCAGTGACCCGTTATTTGGTTACCTAGGAAAATGAACAGCAATTAACGAGAAGTGTATCGGTTTCTAGAAATGAAAATTTCCTCTGATTATGCTTTTCGATATAGGCTATTTGCTATATGTTACGGACGAAAACTCGGGTTAAAATTGTGTTGGGTGCCGATTTTGTTTCCTCATAATTGTTTGTATTCGATTTTTCAATTTTATGTTCGATTTCTTATTTGGTTTAAGTAATCAACTAATCTTCGAATTTTTCGATTAATCCAAAAAACATGGCCAGGTATACGTTTTTTTTCAAAAGTTTAAGTTTTTCTCTGTATAGTTTAATTAATATTTTCGCTGACTTTGGCTACATATTTGTTATATTTCAATGGACAGATTTTGCGCAGTACAGAATAGGCAGCTGTAAGTTAGATGATGTTGCATGTCGCGTAGCAACAAGGATTATCAGTCATCGACCTGAACTGAATCAATTCTGTATTGACTGTGGATTTCTTGGCCTCAGTCAGGATGGATTCAGACTCGAACTGCCGAACGGACCATGCTTGTTCCAGGACAATCCACATCTAAAGTAAGTAAAGTTGATTAAATAATATTCATTTTAATATTCTGTATATCCTATGAAACGATTTATTTTTATGTCAAATACCAGATTTTTTTAATTTAAACATAAAATACAAATATATTCCCTATGCAAATTTAATTTTAAAAAACGTTACTAGTATATGACACCTTTGTTAACGGTAGGATTGTAGCTAAAGGGGAATAACTCTTCAGAACTAAACGACTCCATAATTCTTATTGCATTCAAACAAGTTAGTCTTATATTAGTTACAGCAGTATATGTCTTCTATAACTTTTTATGGTCTGTAGGTTAACCCGAGTGTCACAGGAGATCGGACAGGTAATATCGACCGCTGGACCCATAGACTTTAAGCAATATCCTATTGGAAAGATGCTTTTTATATACCCAAACCACGTATGTAAATTTATCAGCTTAAGTCAATAAAATGTCCAAAAATTGTTCTAAAAAAATATTATTTATATGGCTGGTCAGAATACAAGATTTTTGTGTAATTTTTTATTATATTCTCCCTTCAAAGCATATGAAAACGAACAGGATGTACATGTAGAAATATATCGATGTAACTCGAGCAACTTTGTAGAACATGAAGCAAGCATGTAATCATTTTAATCACAGGAATGATACTGTAGATTTTATAATCTTAAATGGTTTAATTTATATAACTTGTATAAATGTATCAAATGCTTAAAATTTTCCTATCCAACAACGTTACAAATATACCTTTTAAAAAATTGGTATGAAAAACTGTTATCAGTTTTGTGGTGGTTGTTCACGGTTTTGTTTTTAAAAACTATTACGCTGCATTCTTAGTATTTTCAGTAAGGTACGCACTTCCTTCGTTTAAGACATTGACAAATAGAAATTGTTGTAGCAAAGTGTAATTGATGCTTACTTATTCTGATATTCCTTCTTGTTTTACCTTTATTTTCACTTTGTTTCGTGATTATGTTTTCAGTCATGCGCAACTGCAGCAATGTATGACGAATATTACATCCACAGCGGCGACAAAATAACAGGAAAATGGAGACCGACTAGGGGTTGGAAACCTGTAGTTTAGAAGAAGTATTTTAACAGAAATTGAATACCATTGTTCGCTTTAAAATGACATCAATTATTTAATTGTTTCCGATAGAATAAAATTGCTAACTTCGTTTGTAGATTATCATTAGTTTCATTTTTCATTCTTCGAAAAAAAGGAATGTGTATGACTAGTGCATACCGTATTTATGGATATCTCGTTGTCAAATAAATTATGCGAGTAACTGCAAAACCACTGTGTTTCAACTTTTTGTTTTTCGAGCTATTGATGTTTTATTGAATGAAATACAACTTTGCTAGTATTTGAATAGTATTTCCATTTATATGGAGTGTTTACAGACAGAAATAAGGTCGATTGATAAGTTGATAAGCAACAATAGTTTAAATACAGCAATTTTTTTCGCAACGTGACAACTCAAGACAACAAAACCAATCGAGAAATCAAGAACCCATTGGATAATGTTACCTTCAGTGTCAGTAAAAAGTACAACTGTTTCCCGACTGAATGCTTAATCATTAAATGTGGAATAACTAGTAACTGCAAATAAAGTTAAAATTTAATGTCATCATAAAATCAAAATCGTATTTGTCATTTTTATCCCATTAGTTTTGTTTGATTCGCGTTTCTTTGGTTGGGTGAAAAAGTGAGATCTTGAAGAGCTGTCACGAAGCGTTAAGTTTAAGAATGATGAAGGAACCCGAAATACGTGGATTAGTGGCTAGCAAATTTTTCACGGCAGACTCGGACCTTCACGATTAAGATTTGAATCAGTACGATGGAGAGCGTAACCATCTGTAAGCCGGTAATTGTGACCACTTGGACATCCAAGTCCCATTAAAAATAAAGGAATTTAAAGGTAGCTTGTATAATTAAACAATGGTTACTTACGCAAAGGGCACTATCAAGATTTATGGACTGGCCGAGGTTTATATCCTGGCCCGAGGACAGTTCATTAATCTTAATTGTGCCCTGTGCATAAGTGTCTATAGCTTTTGTTTCATTGAACAAAGTCAATCTGAATCATAATCATAGGGGTGTTTTGTTAAAGGGACTTATCTCTTTATGTATTGCCCGCTCGACCCAAGCGTCGCCAGGTAGAACTCATTTTGCGACAGAAAAATCCACGTTTTACGGTCGGAACTCTTCAAATGTAACATAGTAATCTCCTTCTCCTAATTTTTTATACTCTTTGGATGGATGGCGCTTTCCACGCTACCTAGGGTTACTTTTTCAGTTAGATTGTGCTCACCACGCCGCCTAGAGGTAAGATATTTCAGTAAAACTGTGTTAACCACGCCACCTAGGGGTTACTTGTTTCAGTTACATTGCGATTACCGCACCACCTTCAGGTAAGATGTTTCAGAGAGAGACTGTGTTTATTACGTCACATAGAAGTAACTTGTGCTTAACACGCCACCTACCGGTCGGCGCGTGGTCAACGAAATACTTGTATAATGTGCAAAGTAGTAATAACTTGTTTCAGGTAGAAAATGTGATCGTTTCAAAACAGAAGGAAATTCGGAAAAGAAAATCATCTATTTGGCACCAACTAACGGAACCAAGAAACGGGATACAATAAATGGTTAATGATAAAACAACCAAACAAGACAAGACAAGAAAAGACAAACACACATCAAGACTGATGATTATAAAATACAATACTTTGGAAGGGCGGCAGCAACAAGCTGACATAAGCTTTGGCATCGATAACTACTTGGGTGTATGTATATACATACTTGTCACCCTTCAAAGAAATTTCTCGTATAGCGATTGGTTAACTTGCCGGGGTACATGGAACGATGTTCGGAAATCTGCCGGGGTACATGAGAGCACGCGACGTTTAGCGGTAAAAGGGAAGTAACTCGTACATCTCTGACGTCTAGTTACGGTAAACAAACATGGCGACAACGCACACAAGTCACAGAAAATACGAAATGAAAGTTAAAAAGATCCAACTGGTAACGCTTTGAAGGGTGACAAAAACGTTATATAGGGCTTTGGCAGGTTACACGGTCCCATGTACCCCGTCAAAGATGAATGTACCCTTCGCCTGCGGCTCAGGGTACATAAATCTTTGACGGGGTACATGGGACCGTGTAACCTGCCAAAGCCCTGTATAACTTATAATGTATACACTGGTACAAAGTAAACTAACTACAAAGAATACGGGGGGCGGGGGAAAGGGAAAGAAGGTTGGAAAAACAGTTCAAATAGTTTAAACAGTCGACAGTTCCTGTCAAAATGGACATCCTAATATAATTTCGCTTAACATAATTTTAATAGATTTATCCAGTTAATCAAAAAAGACTTGAGTAATAAAGAATAAACATACTCTTCATAAAAACTGTTTAAACAATTCCCATAACATTATGACATTCTTCTGTAAGTGGTGAACGAAATCCCAAAGATTCAAATCTAATCGTAAACCAAACAAGATAAAAACATGTCTCTTATCGACAACTTACTACAATACAAATAAAATTTTTAGGAATAATCTTGACATTCCTGCTGTCCGTGGATGACAGGACTTATCTTAACGATAAGTGTTGATTTTCAAACTTAAATATACATAATTCTGTAATTATTAGTTAAAAGTATGTCAGGAATGATAAAATTAAATAATTTTTAAGTTGATTAAGACAATAATTTCCTTTTCTGAAATTTTAATTTCCTTATATTTGAAAACGAAATTTCTAAATTTACTGTTAAACCATAATATTGCGTCAATAACTAAGTCTTATGTCATATACCATTTTTTGAATGTATTTTATGATTAAATTTAAAAAAATGGTATATGACACTTAAATTAAGCAATAATGTCCCTTAATCCTAACCGTTCCGTATACGTAGTTGGGTTTATTGAAAATATCTTTAAAACGCCAAAAAGGTACCGGATTTTATTTTTTTTTTTGGGGGGGGGGAGAAAAAAGTGCCGTATATATAGATAGCAGTAGTGATTTCCAGCCACCAAATTCCGACGCTTGTCTGTTTAAAACATATCGATATCGCGAAAAAGTAAACTGATTTTAATATTATTTAACGTACAGAATGGAACGAATCGATACCCATTTATTACGGCATTAGACAGGTCTCCATTTAATATACATCAAATGAACTATTTATTTTCATTTTTTTTCCTAGTTGTGAAAAATTAAATCCATTCTTCAATTCTTATCTAAGTTTTAAAATATCATAAGGTTAGTCAAACTGTTTTATCTCTAAAATATTAAAACTTATACCTTTTGTTTACACACGGTTAATACTTGATGTCAAAGTTTTGCTAATCACAAGTGGTTTTCCACATATCGAAATAAAGACCTCCTTGCCACACCTTGATCTCGCAAATTCTCCAAAATGGATCTATCTTGACCGGAACGTAACTAGCCTAATGTGAACCTAACATAAAAGTATCTCGAATTTACCGGATTTTATCAACAATCTTTGGTAAGTAAATGGTTTTAATTACAATTATATATTCTAATTTGTTTTAGTCTAAATTTGAGGTTTTGTTTGTAAAGTTTATAAATTTATGTCAGTTCGGTTGAATATAAAATGGTGTCCATTTTCTACATTCACATGGTTACAAATTTCAAAACTATCAAATAACAAAACTACTCACTACGAACTATAATTACAGTTTAATTGTCGAAACCGCCCCTTCTCCCTACATGTCTTTTTTAGGCTGACAATTCGACGGGTTTATCCGTTTTCGACGGATATGTACCGCAAAAACGGATGTAAAATGTACTAACATTATAACATCGCACGTTAAAATGTACCAAAATTATGGCTTTTCTCGTAAAAAATGTATCAATTCTTAATAAATGAATAGAATAGATTAGAATAGATTAGATAGCCTGCTTTTTGCCCGAAGAAGCTTTGTGTTAAGGGTTTTAGGTGAAGTTTTAACGATTTTTGATATAAATAAAGTTTAGAAATGCACTTTTATTGTTTATATAACCAACATCATCAACATATTGAAGCCTTGCAATAACCATGGAAATCATGAAAACAACACAACAAAACAGATATAGTATGTTCAAATGTAAGTTTTGGCTTGTCTGGCGGCGCTTTCAAATGGTCATTGTAGACGTAACATGGTCATGTAGCAAAGATAAAGTGAAAGGAGAAGATTAAAGGTTTTCAATCACTAAGAAAGCTCTGATCTTGTATAAAGACGTTAAATAATGAAGGATTTAAACTCTTACTAGGGACCTTTATTTACTGATAGTTTACCATAGATATTGATTGATATGTCAGTTATGTGTAGGGTAATTCTGAATCGGTCAACACTCGAGATATAACCAAATCAATGGCATAACTTTATATGATTGAAATGACATGGGGGATTTGTCAGAATATGAACGGGGGACTGAGTGCAATGAGTTTAATCTAAAATGAAAAATAAATGTTTTAAGAAACAACACAACATGGATACATATACTTGTTGCCTTGTGATGTTTTTTTTTTAATATATCATTTTATATTTAAAAAAAGCACTAATGTATCCATCTTGGTGATAATTTAGCTTTTAAACGTTTCCTATCACACTCAATATACAGAACTATAGGCTGTAGAATTTAAATAACATTTAACCCATCTGATTTTTTCTGCTTTAAAAACTCCCCCCAACCTTCCTATATACAGACCGAGGTTGTAGAATTTAAATAATATTCCCCCTTTAACTCATCTGATTATTTCTAATCCGCTGTAAATTGGCCGAATGAGGACATTTTCATTATTTAACTTTGGTGTCCTTTAAACAGATTTCGGTTCAAGTTAAGCCATTCTGCAGCATACCAGTGCGATGTTAGCTATTTACAATGTAAACATAATGTTACAGGTACGTGTGTGCCGCACACATGATTTTAATCACGCTTATACATTTATAACATTTAAATCTATTACGGCCAAATTAACACATAACACTAACAATATACAAAATAATTTTTTTTAAAGTTTGTCTATATATATCCAGTGAACGCCGCATTTCGCTAGTTTTATCTAGTGACTACCGCACATTTAGAGTTTTACGCAGTAATCGCCGCAAGTCGACAGTTTGAACTAGTTACCGCAGCAACGCGAGTGTTACCCCGTGACCGTCGTAAATCAATTTCATTTTGTGACCATCGCGAGTTTTAAATCCCTTATGTGATTTCTTTTTGTTTTCAAATATCGTGTTTTTGGTTGTTTTTAAAAAATTATTGTCAAGTACGTATTTGTTAATTTAAACCTATGTTCTATTTTAAATTTTTGAATTACAATTTATGATGTTATAATGCGAATAAACGTGCTTTCTTAGTCAGTATTCTCTGAACCAGAAACTTTTCATACGCTTTATATACTTGAGAGTTCATACTCAATTCCATTTGAGATGGTTGTTTATACTGACTTTAATTTGAGATGGATGATCCACACTCGGTTACAGTGAAGATGAACATCCGATACTCGCTTCCCTACGTTCCATACTACCTCCCATTTGAGATAGACGTTCTATAGCCACTTAAAGATGGACGCCGCCTCCATTTTGAAGGCGTTGAACGCTCCATACTATCTTGCATTTGAGATGTTTAAATTCAACACTCATATTATCTTTATACAAAATAATTAATTTATTTCTTAGATATATTGGTTTGAATTATTTCCAGATTGTTTAAGATGGTGCTTAAGTTAAAGTATCATGCGCTGTTGATATTATTGCTGAGTTTTCAATTAGTCGTCGGAAATCCATTTGACGACCCTCGTAAGTATAAATAGTGTGTGTGTGTGTGTGTGTGTGTGTGTGTGTGTGTGTGTGTGTGTGTGTGAGAGAGAGAGAGAGAGAGAGAGAGAGAGAGAGAGAGAGTGTGTGTGTGTGTGTGTGTGTGTGTGTGTGTGTGTGTGGAAAAACTTAATATACTTGCACAACAATTGTATGCCTATGCATACAGATGTTATGTAAAAATTATTGTGATTCACGATGTTGTACAAAACTTTGCTGCAAAAAACTATGTAGTAACACCGTGTGGTTCGGTTTGTGCAAATGTTTAATTGTTTTGAGTTTTTCAAAATGGTCATCACTAGATCTTGAAATAATTGGATTTAAGATATAACAAAAAATAAAAATTAACTAGTGTCTTAAGCTCACCCATAAGTAATGTAGTATGCCACACGCCATTTGTTGGCTCAACAGCGTAGATGAACCCAATAACTGCTTTGGACGACTATCATAAAACTTAAAATAAATAATCTTCATGGTCCAAAGGTGTGTCATGACCTTGAATCAAGGTCATATCGGAAAGGTTAAAGTCGTGGGTAAACAGTAAATGTTGGGGGCGGGCGTGGTATTAGACTCTCGAGAAAGAGTTCTAGTTTTCTTGGGAAATAGAATTAACACATCAACTAACAATACTGACAAGACATGTAATTTCTGTTGTTCTTATTTTATTTTTTGTAGAGTATGCTATGTGTTACGAAGTTTGTCCAACAACTACATCAACCACAACAACTACATCTACCACAACAATAACATCAACCACCACAACTACACCACCAACAACAACAACAACGGCGACAACGATAAAAACAACGACAACACTAAAAGTGCCAACAACAAAAAGCACAACAACTAGGACTATTAAAACAACAATTATTCCTACTTCTATACTTCTGACAAAAATAACATCTCAGAAAACGACCAAACATGAACATTCGACACAAACAACAACAATTGCACATAGGACAACTCACAAAGTGCAGAAGACTTCAAATATCATAACACATTCTGTGCCTTCTAACTCTACAACGACCAGCACAAGTAAAAGCAAAGGAACAACTAGACATATAACCAACTCAACAAATACTGTAACACAACCGACATTAAGTTCTGCAGTTCAAACTAGTAAAATATCAACACGTACTACAACTACTAGTGTAAAATCTACCAAGGGATCTACTAAAGGTATCGGCACCTCAAATACTAGTAATGCATCTACTTCAAAGTTAACAGTGAACCAAACAACATTAGTTCACACACAACCAGAATTTACAACAGTGCCTACAACTAAATCAACGACAAGAAAAATAAACACGCCTAAAGCATTGACTACAAGTGGCACAGGTAGTACGACAAACAAGACCAACATTGGAACACAACAAACTCCAACACCAAGAACAAGCACTAGAAGAGCTACGACACAATTGTCAACAGTTAACAAGACTGATAAAGCCTCTACAAACACTGCTGGTGTCACAACAGTAAAATCTACTACAAATATTACAAAAAATGCAAGGATTACAACTACAGTTACTCCAGGTCAAACGTCGTTCTCGACTAAAATGACGACAGCGACAACACAAACAAGTACCAAGTCTTCCACAAATGGTTTAAATAATACAACGACATTACAAACAACGCCATCGACGACGAAAACTAGTTATATATCATACAATGTAACACAGGGAAATAGTACAATCGGGTCCAAACAAACAACAACAAGAGCAGCAACAAAAACAAAAATCAGCAGCTCTACTGTTCATTCTACATCTGCGGTAACTAAATCAAGTCCAAGACAAATAACAGTCAGCGCACCCACTGTAACTTCAATAAACAATGTAACACAGACTGCTCAGACAACACAGGGTGCTCAAACAACACAGGGTGTTCAAACAACACAGGAACTTACAACAGCACAAGTAAATACTACAAACAATACTACTAAAGTGAGTAGAACACCCGACTTGACCACTGAAAAAATGACAACAAAAACCAGTACCGTCAGTAGTACTAGCAATGGTATGTCACAACCGCAGACGACAGTACAACAGACACGCGTAGTTACTTCTGGTGTAACAAACTCCTCTACATCTCACACAACCACTGTACCAAATGTCATAACAGTCAATGTTAATACTTCAAGCACTACAGAAAGACCAAAGACGACTTTGACTTCTACTCAATCTACAACTCATAAAATGTCTACTTCAAATAGTCATGCATCTACAAATCAAACACATAGAGTTGCCACCATTACTGCGTCAATTACAACCAACCCCACAATGTCCAACAACACTAACGCGACAGGGGTAACATTTTCTACAACTAAGATGACAAATAAACAGACAACTAAATTAAAAACCACCGAAAGAACCAATTCTCCAGCTCACAAAGTCAATATAACAACGCATACACAAAGTAGCCAAGCCAGTTCTACAGCTGCCGCTACGCGTGGGTCATCAAAACAAACTACTACCAAAC
The DNA here is from genome assembly GCA_021292105.1 of Anadara kagoshimensis. Classification (NCBI taxonomy): domain Eukaryota; kingdom Metazoa; phylum Mollusca; class Bivalvia; order Arcoida; family Arcidae; genus Anadara; species Anadara kagoshimensis. The sequence continues at coordinate 41,007,781 of CM037870.1, read as the reverse complement.
ATGCAGGCATGACAACAGGTACGTCAGTTCCGGTAACACAGCATGCTTCCTCCTCCGCAGTTACGTCTGTTGCTACTTCGAATTCCACGTCATCAAAACAAACCCCCATTAAGGTTGAAACAACAAAAAAATATCCAACCTCAAAGAAAACCTCTATTTTCACAACAAAAACTACTGTAACTGCAACTACAATGCCACAGAGAACATCTGGACATATAGCTATATCAACAACAAATAAAGTCAGTACAAAACACGCGACAAATGCTACAGCTCAAAATGTAATGACAACCAAACAAAGTGGTAAAACAGACACTACAAAGACCATCAACACAACCAAGATGCCAACACAAAACATTACATCTTCAGCAACAGAATCAACAACTAGAAACAAATTTGGAACAACAGTGGGAAGCCATTCAACCAGTGTTCAGGGTCGCACATCAGTTACCACAACTGGGCAAGAAACATCGTCAAGAAAATCATCGACTCAAGGAACAACTTCAACAAAATCTAGTATTACAGCACCATTATCAACGGTGACAACTGTAAAAAGAACAACAAAATCAAAGCCAACAACAACAACAATGAAAACAACAACAACAACGACAAAAACAACAACTACAACACCAGCTACAACTACGGTTGACTGTGTATCGTACTGTAGACGGATAGGTAGAATTCCGTTATACACTGGTAAAAGTTCTGTCAAAGTTCCGTCTACAACGCCATCTCGATACCAGGACAAAACACCCCAATGGGGTAAGTACAATGAAAAATGAATTTTTATGTCTAGAACTGAAATGCACTACTTTGTTTTAGTTTGTCATAAACAATTATTATTCTTCGTAAAGATGTGTTATATGAAGTATTCTGCTATATTAACTTTATTTAAAAACTATGAAAGGGGGCAGATGAATAACTTAGTAAGCGAAGTCAGACAATAAATATGACCACATCGAAATAGAACGTGTGTTACCACCCATATATATAATATATATATAAAACTCGATACGACATTGTTTTGTAACTTAATCTTTTTATAAAAATACATAAAATTGGAAGCCTTTTGTGCTGAAGAAGATTTTTAAAGTAATGATGACCCAAAAGAAATATCAACAAAACCAGTAAAAGTAACATGATATAAAAATCTGCTCGTAATTTAATTTGAGTTACCTCCCTTTAAACATATATTAATGCATTATTTTACAAAAAATCAAAAGTTGTAAAGGGTTTCATTTGTTTAAAAATTTTAAATGCATTGTTTTATAAAATTCCTAACTTAAGTAAGACATGACATAAACTCTTTCTTTTCTATCAAATAATTTTAATTGATCTTCATTTTACAGATAAATCTGAGTTTCGTGTTGGAATGTCGATATCATTTGATATAACATGGAAGGATACATATTCAGATCAACAATCCCAGGATTATAGACAACTCGCACGTAAAATAAAGAAACAGGTAAAATGTTAAAGTAGTTTAATGTTTAACGCAATATCCCAATAACTAGAATCACAAAGACAAGGACACAAAAAATGCAAAAGATGTTATTAGCAGGTGGTCAATTTATAAATACTTCATTCATATATTAGTCCCTGCTATTTTGTATCAATTAATGATTGCAGTAAATTCGTCTTAATGCATAAACAAAGTTCGATGTTTCTCTCATTCTTAATTTTGTTACACACATACTAGGTGAAGTTATTTAAACAGGAGGCGCTTACCCTCCCGGAACACCCGATCTCATTTCACGTGTTTTACTAAATAGCCAGTTTCTACTTTGCTTTAGGAGTGCGATTTGGACACGCATTGGTATGTTTCTGTTACGATTGATATAGAGAGTTGTGATGATTTCAAACTTGTATCATTTTTACTTTTTCTTATCTTACAGCTGATTATATTATACCTGGATGTTTATGGAGTAAAAGACTTGGAGATACAATCATTAAGGTAAACTAACCATGTTAACATGTTGATTATAACTATTCTAAAACATGACTTAAATCTAACGCATTGGGATCAACATTGCGAACTTTTTCTCGGAAGTAGCATTCTATCGTTTATAAGTAAAAAAATTTATTGACACAATTCGGCTACTGAGATTACCTCCATTGATATGCAATGTATGCGTAAATGATTGTTTGCAAACCCATAGCATCACGTCTAACACAAGTAAAGGGGTAAATGTCATTAAAATGGAACAGCCATGGGTTATTTTACCATGGTTGGGTTTCTTCTTGTTTCTTTTAAAGAAAACTTGAGGTCATGATAGAATTTTGGAAATGTGTTATGTTTTCATAAATTGTGTGGGATATCATAACTATGTACATGTAAAGAATTGTTGGTTTATTGTTTTAAGAAACTTTGTTTGATTTTTATTTAAGATTAAGTAAATTTGATTTGGGTCCTCGAAAAGTTTCATAACAACATTTACCCCAGCAATTTACAACCAGAGGTCCATATGTATCCTTGTCTTTTCTGGTCTTCGTTGGTTGTTTCTTTCATTAACGTTTGTGTCTTCGTCTGTTCGATTGTGGAGCTATTGTTTAATTGCAATATTTGTGCGTGTTGTGGACCATTGGTTGTAAAATAAGTCTGATGGTTTAAGGTTATCCGACGTTATTCTGATCACATCGCTAGACGTTTACTCCGGTACCCGTAATGGATTTAATAAACATTGGTCCCAGTATGTGTTTGCCCTTTCTTATCTTGACTGTTTTTATCATTAACACCTATTGGTTCAATGCGCTTGCTGGTGTCATACACAAATTTATCACTCTTCTATTTTAAATTAAAAACAAACAAATAAGTATTTGTACCAACGCTTATATGGGTTCGTGTTATGTCTTCTCAGGAATCCCGATGGTTTTATATATAGCACATTTGTTGCTACTTGTATATTCTAGTTAAGTTATTATTTTCGATTTCAATTTAATTAAATGGAAATCAAACTAAAATAAAGAAACAAACATCAATCTTTTAAAGGATTTAGTGAATTAACAAACAATGTCTTGATATTGATAAAAATAAAACTTCCATACACGATTTGGAGGATAGTCAATCGACCAATCTTGATTTCAATAAAATTCAAAGTGTAGTATATAAATATTTATGCCCACAAAGAAAGCTTGTTGAATATATGTTTATCATTAATCCAATTTTGTACTAGTAGTAATTATTTATGTCTGTTAATTTCTTTTTCAGACGCGGAAGTGTTATTTATAACTATGATGTAATCATAGATGCTAATGTCAAAAAGATGAACAAAGAAACCCAAACATCGTCTGGTTTGGTGCAAGTCTGTAATCATCTTAGAATTCGTGGGAATCTAGATACAGTCGGCTCTATGACAAAAAATTTTACATCTGGTAATTGCAATAAAGAGTCGGTTGCTGGTAAGTCATCATTTTGTTACTCCTTTCCTTCAAAAAAAGGGTGATATAAAATTCGAAGTTTTATCCGTCCGTCCTTCTGTTCGTCCTACATCCTGCTCGTAAAAATTATCCAAAACTACGTGGGAATCTAGATACAGTCGGCTCTACGACAAAAATATTATACATCTGGTAATTGCAATAAAGACTCGGTTGCTGGTAAGTCATCATTTTGTTACTCCTTTCTTTCAAAGAAAGATGATATAAAATTCGAAGTTTTCCGCCCTTCCGTTCGTCCTACATCCTGTCCGGAAACTTTATCCAAAACTACATGACATTGTATGAATTACAATTGTACGAAACGATATATTATGTCAACATCTTTAGTTGGATGTTTTGCACATTGTTAGCTTGTGTTTGTCAGCATTTCTTACATTCAAGTTTTATTTATAATTCAAATAGATGAATATCCTATATAGCCTAAAGGCATATCTAGATAATTACCTAGCTTTCAATGTTTGCTAAATGTATGATGCAATTACACTTTTGACCTTGAAATTCTTAACTTCACACTCTCTGGCTTTTATTATAAGCTTAAGGCGAATGTATGCAGTAAAACCCACAAAAACTGATCCAAATAGTAAAATTGCACAATTAATTAGTCGTGCTTTACACAGGGAAATTGCAAGCCCAGGCTTATCAAGGCTCTCAAAAGTTTAATGACCTTCATCACAGTATTGTTGATAAGTTTAATGTCTCTGTGTCCAGGATTGCCCTGGATATATTTGACATCCCATAGTTCCATGTTCCTTTCACACAATTTTGATTACACACGTTGCGGGTGTAGCTAGCTAAACAGGAGGTACTTACCCTTCCGGAGCACCAGGTCTCTCTTTCCTGGTGGAAGTTCACGTGTCTTATCTAACTTGTCAGTTCCAAAGATTTATTGCTTCTGCATTGTGATTCGGACATTATTAGCTTGTTTGGTTTTGGTACAAAAAACGAAATCAAAGAGGAATTTGAATGAATTTTTTGCACTTTTGTTCGAAAACATTTTAGAAAATGACACGTTATGCCATACGTAATTGAAATCTTTAACATGACGATATTTTAAAAGTATTGTAATTTTTGTTTGTTGATAGCTTCTACAATGTTAACGACTGTATGTAATGCTGATAATGTGTGCCCCCCTGGTCATGTCTGTCGGGATAGCAATGGCGATGTGAAGTGTATACATAAGTGTACAGTGTATAATCCGTGTCAACAAGATGGTATATGTTATATAAATGAACAAGGAAATACAGGCTGCAGGTAAGTTGTTGAATTTCCCCTGGATATGACGTCGTTTAATTTTTAAATCTTTAAAAATAAATATATTCAGTAATAAAGTAATTTGGCAAAGGCCCTCAAACGTTTTATGGCCGTCATCACAGTAATGATAATAAGTTTGATGTCTCTGTGTCCAGGATTGCCCTGGATATATTTGACGTCCCATAGTTCCATGTTCCTTTCACACATATTTGATTACACACGCGGCGGCTGTAGCTATCTTAACAGGACATGCTAACTCTTTTAGAGCACCCGGCCTCACTTCCCTCGTGAAAGTTCATGTGTCTAACCTAACTTGTCAGTTCCAAAGTTTTTACTTTGCTTCTAGACTGTGGTTCGGGCATGGATTAGTATGTTTTTGATTTTAACTGTAATAGTAGACTGAGATTTACCTTTGAAGGTAGAGCATCTGTGCTGAGTATGGTCCATACTAGTCTATGTTCTGTATACAAAAAATATACTAGAATTGTAGTTGTGCCTGGCACAATGACGAAAGTCTCCCATCTCCCATGTGTCCATGGTAACGGCGACCATGTTTTTTCTTTAAAGTTTTATTGAGATTGAATAAGGCATTTCTGGGGGAAAGGTGGACAAGCTGTGTGCGGAAAATGGAATAATAATTTTATTTTTTTCTTTAAATAAGAAAAGAGGAGAAACGGAATAAGGACACACAGTGTGGTTGGAGACTTGATACTTAAATGCAATATTGCCACACACACACACACACATATATATATATTGGAATGTTGGTTGACTTGGATACTTCACTTCTATTCAATATGAATGTTTTTTTAATACCACCCCAATTTTACCTTTGAAACTGTTTCAGAGATCGATAACGAGGATTATCCATGAACTTTCAGAATTGATTTTTTGTTTTAGTTTACAGAGATTATATCCTACGATATTTTGTTTTTTGAGGTTTTTGAATTGTTTACTTTGGATGCACTATTGAATTCTTTATTTTTCTTATCAATTATATATTGTTTACTGTTTATTTATGTAGTTATCGCACTCATTGTTGATTTTGATTAACATTTTTTATTATCAGATGCAAAGAAAGAGAGGGTTATATTTATTATGGAGAACATTGTGAACTTAAAGATGAAAAGTTGTCCTGGGAATCAAAGTACATCATAGCTTTAGTTGTAGGACTTGCTTGTGCCCTCCTTATAGTATTAATATTTGTACATGTTGTCTGTAGAATGCGGAATCGTGGTAAAATGTCCTTCGATATACCTCCGTAAGTTATTATACCTTATATAAATATAAATTTACTACTTCTATGACAATGATGTGGATCAGAACACGGTTGTTTCCATGATGAAATTATCATGTGTTCGAATTATGACGATGTTATTTTAATGGTGATCATACCTTTCATTTCACGTCAATATTGATGCACAGTGTGTCAGTGTATAATGGACCTACCGTTAAAATGAAAGCCACTATAATGTAGAAATCATGTTCCAAACAGGTATTTTGAAAAATATCTTTTTCATTTCAAATTTTGCATTAAAAGTAAATATGCCATTTTCATTGAAATACTACTCGACTCAAGTTATGTTAGACTTTTTAGCAGAAAACAATTTATTACTAATCATTACAATTCTCGATTATAGAACGACTCAACTCAATGAACTAAGGTGTAAAATTAAAACTGGTGTAATATGTAATGTATTGAGTAATGAAGATGTAACAGATATGGAGATATGAAGATAGTAAGCTATTTGGTTTACCTTATAAGCCATGGTGTATAAACATCAACCTGGATAGGTTACCTTATTGTTTATAGTTGTGGTCCATCAACATTTTTTTTCAAAACCTTTCTTAATTGTTTATAATTTCAGAAGTTCATGGAAAGAAAACTCAGATATTGTATCAAAGAGGAGATATTCCGATTAGTAAGTGTAATTTAAATAATATCTAAATCATAAATGTATACTCGAAAGTGTGGTGGTCTTTTAAATACAGTTTATAACTGGTCACTAGTTTCTTAGCTATAAGAAAAACTACAAGTTTTATAAACAAAAATGCAATTCTTATTCACTTATAACCAAAACCACCGATACAAGGTCATTTCCAAACCTCAATCAAAGAACATTTAACGTTAAGGAATTCAGAGCCAACGAGTTTCCGTAGGGTGAACAAGCTCTATCGTAGGGAAACAATACGCACTTAGCATTTTTATCTCTGAAAAGGAAAGTTGACAATAGAAAATTTGAAGTTATCACGTTTGCCATATCTAGCTCCATGTATAGCCTTTCGCGTGTGTCTTGATTGATGTGCAAGTCCAAATATGAACCAAAACTTGGAGAATAATTCGAATTTTTTAATTTCAAGCTCACTGATATAGATAATATTGACATAGTTTTCAAAATTAGGATTATTCATAGAACGAGATGAATGTTTTGGCTGAAAAACATATTGCCTACGTCTACATAGACTAGTTCGGTTTTGTTGATTGATGTGAAATAATTATGTAAGACAAATTTTGAAGCCAACGTAACTAAAAAGATGTCTTTAAGATATGGTTTCCAAAAATCACTTTTTGTGCCAGTTATAACCTCTATTTAAGGATACGGACCTCCACACTTTCTGTTTGGACCTGTAGATCTGGATCCTCATTTCTTTGTATCTTTACCTAAACCCACCCATTACTAAACATTATTGCACGATTTAACCCCATCCTTCTGAAAACATTACAGTCTCAACGGTGTTTTTGTATCTCTAACCATCGCCAAATATGATTCCATTGTATGCAAAATAAAAGAACTTGTTTTTATTATATATTGCTAAAATGTTGTCATAGTAGAAAAACAAATGGTTAATTAGTGCAAATAATATTGCCAAAACGATTCAGGAACTTTTTAGTAAAGTCTTTGCTGGAATTTCATTATTCAACGGATGGAGCTGATCATTAATTTCATAAGTGGCGAATGTAGCTAGCTAAAAAAGGGTGCCTTCTCTTCCTACTGTAGAAACCACTGTGGCTGTGACAGTTAAATTCTCGTTTTATCCTTAGAAAATCATATAAATTTGAATAAAGATCGATATTTTTCACTTACTTGTACCTAGTCGTAACAGGAAATCTGTATGCGCATCCGCGATTAGCCCAAAATATATCTGCATAGGGAAAAACGTTGGTGCTATGGGGATTTAACATGTTTAAAAACCATGCAAATGGCGGCTTCTGTTGCGCATATGACGTAAAACGTCACCAAGGACATCACTTCCGGTGTAAACATCGTCATTTTCGCATGTGTAAAATCCCCATACCGCCGACATTTTCCTTTTTACAGACATACTTTATGACAATCGCGGATGCGCATACAGATTTCCTGTTACGACTAGGTACAAGTAAGTGAAAAATATCAAACTTTATTCAATTTTATTTGATTTTCTATGGATATAAAGAGAATTTCACTGTCATAGCCACAGTGGTTTCTACAGTAATCACCTGGCCTCATTTTCACGGTAGATGTTAAGGCGCTTAACTTAATTTTACAATTTTCATTTTTTTTTTTTTTTTTTTTTTTTTTTTTTTTTTTTTGATTATGATTTGAACATCGTTTGGTTTTTGACTAACTATAGGATATTTCTCCTAAAGAATGAAATTTGCATGTTTGAACAAATACAATAAGAAAAATCTACAAATTTCAATATTTTTTCTATCCAGTGATAATAACGTCTCCTCTGAGAATTTACTGAAATCTCGAAACATACAAGAATTACATGCAGAATATTACGCCATGGGGAACCTGGGATATGACGGGGGTATGGAAATACATTATAATGACGGAAGACGTTTTAAAGTGGTCAGCGATCCTGAAACTATGTCAGAGGTAGATTTATCAATATTTTAAAACTTTTAGAAATTAAGAGAGCCTGATAATACATATAATACTTGTTGCTTTTTTTCTCCCTTTCCTGCTTTCTGTCACAAACGCATACAAAAGTTCTCAAAAATTATTAATGACATTAACATGTTTTGTAAATTTTAATTGTATTTCTAAAATTTTAGAATGACGATTGCTTTTAAGAATTGAAATAACCAAACAAATTTAAATAAGTATGCATTGTTGTTGTTGAATAAGTGTTATTGTACTTATGTTTTTAAAAAAGAAAATAAACTTGAAAAGTATTGGATAAATTTCAAGTCTTTGTAAGGTAACTTTGTATTTATCATATATCCTGTTAATATTCGATTTGATTTGACGACAGTACACTAATTTTAACTTGAAGATCCTGGTAGACAGTGTACTTAATGCACCGTCTATACAGTAGGTTGTTACTTCTACTATGTCTGATAATATATATTTGCTTGCTGCTGTTCTTTCTCCCTTTCTGCTGTTTGTCACAAAACTATTTATGACATTAACATGTTTTGTGAATTTTAGTTGTATTTCTAAAATTTTAGAAGATTGCTTTTAAGAATTAAAATAACCAAAAAATAAAAAAAGCATTGCATTCCGCACATTATTCGATAGGATACATGCTGACGTAATACTCAGACCATTGTTGTTGTTGAATAAGTATTTTTACAAAAAATTAAACTTAAAAAGTATTGGATAAAACTTAAAAATCCGTTAAAGTTCTCTATATTTATTCGAAAAAGTAAACTTGATATGGACAATAAATTTTAAGTCTTTTGTAAGGTAACTTTGTATTTATATCCTGTTAATATTCATTTGATTTGACGACAGTACACTGATTTAAACTTGGAAGATCCTGGTAGACAGTGCACTTTATGCATCGTCTATACAGTATGTTGTCACTTTGATATCGAATCATGATTGCATATGAATATTTGCTGAGTGAAATGTACTGAACACTTGTCAGAACCACCAAGAAAACGACACAGTAACATAGTGTAAATAGTAAATACAGGTATTGACTTCATTGATTAAAAATTCCATTCGACTTCGGACGGACACACTTCATTAAAACAAAAAGGTTTTTAGTTATGGAATATACCCTATCAATTCTTTTTATTTAGTTTATATAAAAGCTAGTGTTACATCAGTGTGCTATAGACTATACGCTTATATCAAGGGTTATCTTATAATATATCTTATAACCAGTATCCTATTAGAATATCAAGACATTAACACTTTTTCCTGACTAGATTTATATTTGGAGATTGCAAGGGGTAATTGTCCTACTCTCTACATGCTAAGTACCATTAATGCATTGAGGTAAAAAACAGTATTATCGTTATGCAATACCTTGTATTTTCTACTCAAAATATAGTAACACACACACTCTCTCTCTCTCTCTCTCTCATCCAGAAGATAGTATATATGTATGACCTATATCAACCAGGATATGGTGTGATTGTTTATATTTTATGAAAGGATATATGGGGTGACATTATATTGAGTACATTGGTGACGTAAGCATCAATTAAATGTTTGAAAATATTTACAACAGTGCAACTATGTCAGGTTTCGACTTTTTATATATATAATTTAGAACTGAAAATATAAGTTCATATATCATTCTCAATTTTATTTCACTAATGGCAGGTTAGAGGCAGGGGGTGTTTACCCTTCCGGAGCACCGTGTCCACCTCCATGGCATGGTTAAAGTGCAAGTTTTAAGACAATTTAACAGTGTTTAATGTCTTTAATTATGGTTTGAACATTGACCAGTATATTTTGACAAAATGTAAGATTAATATGTAAATGTACTCTTGTTTAACGGTGAAACGTCAACCTACGAGTTTCAATATTGAGTTGAAATAAAATAATAAACGTTACATGGCATGTTTGGTATGATGGGGTACCCTATTGATGGAATGGTGCCTATTCTTGCCATAGACGCGAGTTGAAATTGATTTGTTCATTAGTTTGAAATCATGTTATTTGTTGCAGTCTACATATTTATAAAGATTAAATTAAAACATGTCTTTTCAAATTTTATTGTAGACGTACACATACCAACCAGAATCACCAAAAAGTGGAACACCAAGTAGCTCGCGAAATCAGGAAACATTCTTCAGTTCAAAGTGAAAGGGAAATACTCAGGATTCCAGATGATATTAAAGCTTTAGGTTTTCAGTGATAATGTTGAGAATTACTTTCTATTATTTAAATATCAAAAGATAATTTTGCGAGTTTTATAATGATAGATTGTATTGAAAAATTCCTAAAGTTCATGCCTTTGCCGACATTAAACCCTGTTGAGAATGACCTCCTATTATTTTAATATCAAAAGATCATTTATAATGATGGTTTAATCCATGTCCTTGTCGAATCCTATTCTACTCATTAATCGATTTTTTAAGATTATGAGAATATGTGCCATTTGTCAGAATCGTTATTATTATTATTATTGATGGACACTAAAAGCAATTCATGATGGTGGGAAACGTATCTATTTAGTTTAAAGCATAGGTTCAATAGAGTCGCATTCAGCATAAGTGTTAATACTTATAACCTTTATCAAGAGATACATTTTCAAGTGTAACATTGACATAATTTAAGATGAAGTGTTTTGATATATTTTGTTATACCGAACTGCTCTCTCTCTCTCTCTCTCTCTCTCTCTCTCTCTCTTTGCACACCAATCTTTTTTTGTTCAGAAAGTGTGTTTTTTCTCTCCGTTTGTATGTAATGTATATCAATATATGTTTTATATATATGTAACATGTGTACTATTTTGTAAATAATAAACCATATCATTTTTTTAGTTTTTCTGTTAACCATCATTCCAAGATACCTTTGTTTGATGGTTGCTATTTCGACTTCGTAAATGCAAAGACATTACACAGTACAATAATCAATTTACGCTATCTAAAGTCACACTGCAGGAGAGACCACGTCATTCCACCTTGCGAACAAATGGATTGCGTCAGTAACCAAAGCAATCGGAGTAATATACCAATTGTTATATAACAATTTTCATTTCATGACTCAATTTCAATAAAAATATTTAGGTCTTAAAATATTTAAAACTATATTAAATCCTCTTTGAGCTGATATGTTTCCGAACTAGAAAGTAGTTTGAGTGGTTAGACACATCCAACATTTTAGAAAATACATGTAATACAAATACAAGTTGTATTTTTGTACTATACGACAACAGCAAAAACCACTGAATCATGTCCTTGATTCAAATTGTGTCACAGAAATTTAACAGGTTAATCAAAAACTAAAAATCCGATTGTCAATTGACAATTTCCTATTGTGCTACCGTGTTGAAGTTACAAAGGAAATACAACTTATATAATAACAGTTAAGTAGACTTCTAAAAGACCCACTTTAATCGAAATTGTCGTTGATTATGTGACACAATTCATCTTGAAATACAAATAAAGAAAGAAGATGGAATGTAACACTAAGTTACAAATATATTCTTAGACTACATCTTGATAACAAAAAAAAAACATGTCCAACTACGCCATGTCCAAATTCTAATCCTAAACCTAAGTAAAGGTTTTGAAACATATATCCATGATAATTTAAGATACAGAGACATCATACTAATCAAACACTGGTATAAAAATAAAATTAATGAAATATAAAGAAGCCAAGATATTTTTTAATATAATTTTAACATACTTTTTGATGTTATGTGATTTTCTAGCAAACAATCTTTATACTTATGGGTACAAACTGTGCATCGTTGCATGCTAATTTGTTTTTATCCTTATGAAGCAGAATTATTGCAGACCATTGTAAAATCTGGAGAGAGGACTGTCGCCAAATCATTCAGCTCCACATACAGATATATAGGTGACGTTCTGTCTCTTAACAATCCTTAATGGCGACTATGTGAATGCCATCTATTCTAGCGAGCTTCAAATAAAAGATACGACTAATTCCCCAAGTTTTGCTTCATATTTATCTCAAATATAACGCACACGAAATGCTATATTTGAAACTTTATGACAAACGTGATGGCATTAATTTTTCTATTGTCAACTTTCCTTTTCTATGCAGCACTATACCTGCTTATCCTGCTTACGGTGTATTTGCACTTACATGTGATTACTGTATTAACGCCTTGTCATAAACGGCTAAAATTAATGTCATGTGCGGGCTTTGTTTAGACTCCTCCTAGCTTGTTCAAGATTGCATAAACAATTCAAATGTCCTCATAGAGTTAAACATTTATTTTTCTGTGCGGTCAAGGGAAAGTTGAAGGTCTCACGTAAGACAATCGAATATCGAACAAAAATATACAGTACATATTTATTTAGGGAATTTATTGAATTGCAATACTGCTTACCCTTTTGAGCACCCGCCTTTGCCTCCTAAGTTGAATTCTACGTGTTTGACCTGGTTTGACAAATTCAAAGTTTTTGTTTTGCTTTGGAATTGTTATTTGACATCACATTGGTATGTTTATTTTTTATTTCATTAGGAAATAACCAAGCAAAATTTCATGAGCCCTAATGATGATTTTGACATTATTTGGGCCACAAAATTATGATATACACAGCTTTAACGATAACATATTCGAGAAATTTTGTCCTAGAATAGATAATTATAAATATAATTATAAATATGGAAAACAACTAAAAACTAACAATAATATTTTAAAAAGCCCTCAACGCCTTTCTCTATCTGAAATTTAATGAAGCATGAAGTATAACTTACTGTGAAAATATCCTCAGGTGAAATTCGTATTCATACAATTCTTGATAATCAACAATACCTATCTAACTGAAATTTTTCTTTAGAGTACATATACACTGGATGCTATTTATTAAAAACTATCAACATAAATATTTGGCAAATACTATTTGGGGATGATTTCAAACATTACTTCAGTTTTTTGTAAAAAATTTGTCTTGACGTTAATTATTCTAGTGCAAAAAAAATATTTCAACGCAATTCTTCTCGTTTAAACTGTGTATATCGTAACAAGATGACCAAAATGACAGCCAAGTCGCCAGTTTGGTTCATATCATTATGGCCATTTCTGCTCCCGCATACGGAACTACACTGAGGATGTCGGGAAAACCCTGCTCCCGCAGGAGAAGGGTTAAACTATGTTCTGTGCTGGCAGCCATCTTTTTTGGTGGATCAAAAAAATATCCACAATCTAAGTAAAGGACCTTGCATCAATTTAAAAATCCATTGTTTTCAAAACTCAAATAAGACCATATATTTAATGATCCTTTGCCCTAGTAGAGAACATTTTGAAAAAATTTTAAAATACGATAACGTGAAATAAAATTTAAATTGGAATTGTGATTTTGACATCACGTTGGAATGTTTAGTTTTTTTATTTCATTTAGATATAATCAACCTAAATTGCTTGAACTCTAATGATGATATTGCATTATTTGGACACACAATTATGATATACACAGCTAAACGATACCATATTCCAGAGATTTAATACTTTTTTGACCTAGAATATAGAAAACAACTAACAACTAACAATAATTTGAAATAAACCCTTAAAGCCTCTTTCTGTATCTGAAAGGTAAATGAAGTATGAAGTATTTGATATTATCCCTAGGTAAAATTTGTATTTATATAGTTTTTTATTATGAACAATACCTATTTCACTGACAATACCTATTTCACTGACTTTTATGTGAGAGTACGTATGCACTGGATACTATTTATTTAAACCTATCAAAATAAATATTTGGCAAATATTATATGGGGATGATTTCTAACATTACTTCAAGTTTTGGTATTTTTTAGCTTTTAAATTTGATTATTCTTGGGCAAAAGATAAAATATTCCCATGTTGTCTCGTTTGAACTATGTATACCGAAATAGGGTGATCAAAATGACAGCCAGGTCGCCAATTATGGCCATTTGAGCATCAATTTTAACATTCATGATCTAATGAGACCATACATTTAATGCCCCTTTGCCCTAGAAGAGAACATTTTAGAACAAAAAAAAATACGAAAACGTGAAATAGAATTTAAATAAAATCCTCTCTGTCTCTTGCCAAATCTGAAACTTAATAACGTTGTGATAAAATCTTCCAAGGAAAATCCAGTTATTACGAACATTGTATCTTGATGATATATTCCTCTAGAGTACGTATGTACTGGCTGCTAACACGATACATTATCAAAACAATTTACTCACAATTATCAGACTTCAGATTTGACAAGAGCTGTAGGGGTTCATTTCAAATATTATTACTTTTCTGTATATTTGTATTTCAATATCTTATTCAAGGGCAAAGGAATATTAAAGCGTCGAAATATGGTCTCGTGCGGTAACTGGGTGGTTAAAATCACGTTTAAAAGACCATTTTGGATTCATATGACTCTTAAGCTTTTGTGTCATTCGCGGAGTTTATAATGTCGATTCATGTTATTTCTCAGTGACCCGAATAAATGCATAATGTAAATCCTCAATTTGTCAAAATTACATATACATTGTACTACTCAATAGCAAAACCGTAGTACTTCAGACTTCATCGTCCTTGGTAACGTCGCATTCTATATACGTCCTTGGGAAATAACTTGAACGGTATTTTACTTTCCAACTAATGTAATCTTAAGAAAATGATTAAATTATGCCTTTTGGAGAATAAAAACAAACCAACCAATCCATGTCCAAATCACAATCTCAAAACAAAGTAAAAACTGCCAACTAAAGTTAAACACATGAACTACTACCAGGGAAGTGAGGCTGGGTGCTCTGGAAGGGTTAGCGCCTCCTGTTTAGGTAACTATACCCACCATGTATGAAATATTATTTAAGATTGAAAGTACCAATAGTCTCATTCATAATATGACAATATGAGAGAAACAGTACACGTTTGTTTTGATTTATTCAGCCCCACTCAATAGTTTGTACATTGCTGTCTAGTCAGTAAAGTGCAGGGTACTTGTCTTCACTTATATGCCTACTACTTCCTAGAAAAACGGATATATATTTTTTAAATTTGTTAAGTCATGAATAAAAATGATATGGTCTTTTGTATCATAAATATGAGAACTTGACAACCATCTCCTCAAATAACTTGCATTTGGTGCATATGTTTCAGTTAGCATTCCACTGTCAAGTTACAATTACGTTGTAAATATTTTCACGAAATAGGGGTCCTAGTTATGGTCCATTTATGTACCACGTAATATACATAGCCATTTATTATGTAATGATTCATTCAGTTTTTAATTACGCCCCTTCGAAAATTCCGATTGACGTCAGTTTGCAATAAAAAGTGAAATTAATGTTGTCGATATAATGCTGTACTTTAGTGTTGTGTTGTATTTGTCTTCAAGTTCAATTATGTTTATTTATTTATTTAAATGCATTTATTTATTGTAAAAAAATTCCGTGGTTTTAAGAAAAATGCCATTAATAAGAGGTTGTAATCAAAAACAAACATACTAATCCATATCCGAATCACAATCCAGAAGCAAAGTAAAAACTTTGGAACTGACAAGTTAGGTTATACACGTGAACTTCCACCAGGAAGTGAGACCGGGTGCTCCGGAAGGGTAAGCACCTCCTGTTTAGCTGGTAAATGAGTGGTTTGTAATAGGCGTTTTAGGCAAGTTGGTAAGAAATGATTTTATGTGCATTATGTTAACATATGGATTCGTGGATCTTGATATCCACTAAAACAACGCAAATTGAGACACCGTCATAATTAATGATTTTGAAGTATTTATTTTTATATCGTAATAATATAAGGGTTAGTTTTTTGTTCGTAGGATCTGGATATCCACGAAAACAAAACGAAAATTGAGACACCATCGAAATTTACGACTTTGAATTTTTTCTTTTAAACTGTTAGCTTTGTGCTCGTGGATGAAAGTTACGGACTACAGATATTTTATGTGTTGTCGAGTGCATTTGAATTAAAGAGATAAGGAATGTTATATTTAAATTTATACGTCTTAAATTCCTTTTAATACAATTCACATTATGACATTGATGTAAAACAGTTTTATATTTGTCTGGATTTTGATAAACATGATGCATTACATATTTTCTTAAATAATTAATCCAAACGAAAACCATATGTTTGATATTTAGGGTCAAGGTTTGTTATTTTAGTTGTGAAAAAAAAAAATTTATCTAAAATAAAATAACAAACTGTCTTTAAAATGTGCCAGGGTTTTAAAATTTGACTCTAGAGATATAGTAATTTACGGTTTAGTCCTAAAATATAATATATAAAAATGTTGTTTACTAGTATTTTACAAGAATAGGATTTAAACCGCTAAATGAAATAAATCTACTATACATAATAGGCATTATAATAATAAAACACTAGCATACCGATCCATGTTAAAATCACAAATAAAACCTGAAACACTTGCAATTAAAGTAAAAGACATGGATTTTCACCATGGAATTAAGGAACAAAGCTAAGGAAGGGTAGGCA
The DNA here is from genome assembly GCA_021292105.1 of Anadara kagoshimensis. NCBI lineage: Eukaryota > Metazoa > Mollusca > Bivalvia > Arcoida > Arcidae > Anadara > Anadara kagoshimensis. Next base: position 40,990,753 of record CM037870.1, on the reverse strand, counting down.
CCTCATGTATTGTCAGCTTCAACCGTCACATGAGAAATCGAGTGTGTAGAATGAAGGGAGCATGGAACTATGAACGTCAAATTCATCCAGACATCATACTCACCAACATTAATGTGATAAGAAAAGTAAAATTTCCGGCCGGAGTGACTTGTTAAGCCTAGGCTTGTAATAGACTAAGCTTCATGAGTCAACAATTTACTTGTAAGCATGTTACTTCGATGCATAGACTTCCCGTAGTGTGCATAATTTCTACTATAGCGTACCATATTACCTGTGACAAAATATACCAAAAGAAGGAGAAGCAGGTATATTGCTGCAAACAAATGGATAGTTGACAATAGAAAATCGAAGACGTCACGTTTGTTATACAGCATCAAATGTAGCCTTTCTTGGTCTCATAATTATCCTATCGAGAAATAGCCGAGAGAATATAATAATGCATTCATTCCGTCCTTCCCTGTATCATTTTTGTCCTGACCATTGTCCTAATACTATTAATTATGTAGGTATTTGTTCGCGTGATGTGTATTTATATATATATATATATATATATATATATATATATATCGTTTTTTCTATTCCAGATTAACGATTATTTTTCTATACGGCATGGGTTTCTCCCCTGCCGGATGCTCCGGATTTATCAATAAGTAACCTCTTCGACTTAAGTGAAAGAATCTTGTCCAAGCGTAAATTGACATTTTTCCATTTTTGAAATCCCATTTTTTAATGCATTCGATAGGGATTAAACCCGGGAAAGTTTTGTTTTCATAATGCACATAAAATTATTTCTCAACATCGAATGAAAAACTTTATGAGGTAATTGATGGACATCATCTGTCTAGATAAGACATTTTTCCACTTTACTGTAAAATATTTTACCAATCTGATAGAGATTTATTTTAGAATGTAATCCATCACATCTTATTAGATAAGAGTAACTCAAATAACTAAGCTGTCAAACATAATAACACTAGATTTATTTGTACATCAGGGGTTGTAGGATTTAGGTCAGCAACTGTGAGTACCATGCTGGAAAACAATTGAAATCAGATACGTCTTTAGTTCAGTTTATATAATTATACTTTTTATTATTTATTTATGGTGCTACACTTATATTTCGCAACACTCATATCTAAACTGAGTGAGTATCTAATTTCTCTAGTGCACCTGTAATGTTGAATAGATACGGCCTCAATTCCCTAGTGGAAGTTCAAGTGTCTAACCTAACTTGTCAGTTCCAAAGTTTTTACTTTGCTTATGTTTGTTTTTGATAATATATTCCTTTATGAACTTTTGTATAGCTATAATTGTAATATAAAACATGTATAATCATTATAGATACTCGTATAAAGCACACAAAACTTTAATTGCCAAATACATGTAGTTCAACCGTAGCACATCGATCATCAGTAGTAGATAGTAGGCATCCCGGGTAGGTCTCATTCTCTGCACATTACAAAATGTATATCTAAGTCTAATATTTATATGATTTTCGGTTTGAATTTTCTCTTTATATAAAGAAAAATTTTAGTTTCAAAAAGAAAAATGTCTTTTTTAACATTTCTAATTTTTATTTAAAAATACATTTAAGCACAAGATTCTACCACAGAAAAAACTAAAGTATGACAAAATAAACTAAAGTATTACAACATGACGACTCTCTCTCCTTCACACACACACACACACACACACACACACACACACACACATACACACGAGATCAAGAAATGTAAGTAAATTAAAATGTATTTAAAAATACATGTAAGCACAAGATTCTACCACAGAAAAAACTAAAGTATGACAAAATAAACTAAAGTATTACAACATGACGACTCTCTCTCTTTCACACACACACACACACACACACACACGAGATCAAGAAAATGTGCAAGTAAATTAAATTAAAATAGTATTTAAAAATACATGTAAGCACAAGATTCTACCACAGAAACAAATAAAATATGATAAAATTACGACTCTCTCTCTCTAACACGCACACACACACGCAAATTACATATAAATGCTACAAATATATAATGTTCAATATACACATCATTTTTTATCAAAGCCTAGTAGGTCTATAACACAAACTCAACTACAAAGAGGAAAAATATGATAAAAAATTATTAAGGAAATGGCGTTTATAGTGCTATAACTTCCGTTGCCATGAAAAGCAAACCAAATAACCCGCAATTTTTAGAAAATTGTTTGGTTTTTTTCAATTCTGAAATAATTTATAACACTGTTGTGTACAACATGCATTTTCAATCACTGGAATAGTCAATCATGCGTATATGCACAAGCAACAAAATTGAGTGAGGTCATCTTAAAAAGGTATTATAGTCCTACAATTACATTTAGTCTCAAATAGAGTTTAATAAATAAAACATCACAAATGTCAATATAATAATATATTCTCTAACAACTACGATATTTCCCCAACATAAACTGCATTGTTCAACTGGTCCTATTTTACCTGATAATTATACGTATATCAAAAAAAACAAAAACAACAAACAACATTAATGTTACATTACAAACTATCAGGACTGATCATTGAAATCTACGACAAAGTCTTTGATTGGGTAATCTGGTCTGTCTATATTAAGTGCTTGACAAACACTTATTAATTCTTCCTTGGCCTTTTCAAGAGTTGGTTCCATAACGGCAATATTACAGTACGGCTCTTCTAGGTCGTCGTCATCCTCGTCCAAACTTGCCTCGATCTGGTTGTATCTGATCTTGTTTTGATTTCGCAACTCAGAAAGCTGTTGCAATGTTTTAGGGTCAGTGAGAGTGTCGCTGTGTTTTGAAGGAATGCACATCACTCCCATGAGATGCATTTTCGGTGCAATGACTTTTGGTAGTATTGGCTTAATACCGCATGATATGAGAAATGCGCAAAAAAGTAAGTCTACCCCGTAACATGCTTTAATCCAATCTCTCAAATAAAATCCACCCATCCTGGCATTTATTTCCAGTAATTTTGGTCCAGTACGAGTCATCTTCATCTCAACGTTGAAAACGCCATTGATCAGACCCAACTCGTTACAACACGTATAGGCAGCAGTCACCAGCTGTGCTCGTTTATCAGAGGGCAAAAAGGTTGGCATTGATGAAGCGGTTTCCGTGAAACTGTTCATCCTTGTCGGGCCGTTATCGGAAACAAACGCACCAATTAACTTCCTTTTGTAAATAATGATATCAATGTCATGTTCAGTACCCTCAATAAATTCCATCAACTGCATGGAATTCCCGTAACCAAGACCGATGCCAGGGTGATCAGCTTCGACTCTTAGTTTGTCTTGAATATTTTCGTATTCCTTGTGACATTCTTCAATGTCGTTCACAAGCTTGACGCCAACAGCGCTTGATCCATGCTCCAACTTTAACACAGCCGGTAATCCGATTTCATCGACTGCCACCTTCACGTCTGCTTCAGTGTTTATGTGGAAAGTTTTTGCAGCATACAAATGTGCTCTGGGAAAATGAGGAATGTCTTCGTCTCTCGTTGAAAGCAACTCGTGGGTAAGTGATTTATTTTTGGCTCTTTGGGCACCTGCTAATCCAGCACCATATAAGCGTAGTTGGTCACAGATCATGGCAGCTAGAGGTCCACAATCCTCCCAGAACGTCAAACAGCCATCTATGTGCGAATAGCGTCTTTTCAGAATCTGTATGATATTTTTGGCGTGAAGATCATCATCTGTGTGATCAGTGAAGTCGTAATATACGAAATCGTGGACATGTCTCTGTGCATACGGTTCTTTAGTATTGTCAACCAGTATCACCTGCAAACCAAATACAGTAACCATGGTTACTACGTCATATTTACATTTTTTTAATTGTCATGAAATGAAGTATTTCAAAAAGCATATGTCAACTTAAAGTTCATGTATTCTTGCTTATTATCTTAAAAACTAGCTTATTTTACAATGATATATTTCATAAAACTTGCACATGATAATTGATAAGTAATGAAGAAACGAAACAATACGAAGGATGCAGTGTGCAAAAATCTTTTTTTTTCGGGGATGGGCATTATAGCCACAAGTCTGAACAAACTTAGATTAATTTTCAAGTTTTATTGATGTCAAATAAAATGTATGCCAACTGAAATGAAACATCAATTGGGTGTATTTTATATGTGTTATTCGTGGTAGTAAAATATGCAAAGTCATTCCCCGTTGATCCTCTTAGTACAGTCATCTTATTACAACTGAATGTTGGTGGATCGTGGGAGTTATGTATACACTATGAACAATTGATTTAAATATTAAGGTAAAACGTAAATGTTTATTTCCAAATATAAGTGTGTCTATTCTCGTCTTGTCTTTTTTATTTGTTCCTGCCATGTGCTTGTGTTTTTTGTTGAGTTAGGTCTTGCCATGCACGCAATTTTGCAATATCAATTTTATTTTTTATTTTTCTTTACTTTTTTTAAGGAAAAGACGAAATGTCATTGGAAGATAATCTAAATTTCAATCTCCAGCATCTTCTACAATTCTAGAAAGTCTAGCTTCAATGACTGGCTAAATTTTGTGATCTTTAATTCCCTAATAACATACACATATGTACAACGTTGAAAGTACATATCCTAGAAAATTGTCAGGATTTAAACATACAAAAAAATCATTTACTCAGTATCACACACCATGTACCACAAAAAGAGTAAATACACCAGGGCCATGTTTTACAATCACTACTAAACTTTGGCAATTTTTTCGGATCTACAAGTTAACATAACTACAAATAATATAAGCTTGAAGTGATTTTCAAAAAGGCAATTTGAATTAAAGAATTCTTAAATATTAACAAAAATTTTCAGTTTTTAAATTTGCCAAATTGAAGTTCAGGAAAGTCTAAGTTAAAACACATGTGTCTGTTTCGTCGACATCATGGGAAGCTTGCATTGTTTATTGCAAATTTAAGTTCAGAAAAATCCTATTAAGGAATGCTTGTAAACTTATGTCAATAATACCTTTACTCCGAAAGCTTTAGCATCTTTCCAGACAAATCTCTTGCTGTATCCACCAGCTCCAACCACCAGGATATGTTTACCATGAAGTAGGTATTTCTGTGATCTGGTTACCATGGTATTAACCGTTGGACGTACTGATTGGCCTGACAATTCTGGGTTCATGAACTCGTACAGCTGACAGCTAATAGTACAATCATGGCTGTTAACTTCTATGCCAATCGGTGTCACCATACCATCTTTATGACCCAGGACAAAGTCGATACCTGATAAGGACAAATAAACAACATATTGTACAAACCTGTCGAAAGTTTAACACTAAGCTATCAAATTAGTTCCAATCAAAACAAACATACTAACCCATGTCCGAATCACAATCCAGAAGCAAAGTAAACACAGTCAGGTTAGAACGTGAACTTCCACCAGGGAAGTGAGACCGGGTGTTCCGGAAGGGTAAGCACCTCATGTTTACAACGTGTGTAATCAAAACTGTGTGAAAGGAACATGGAACTATAGGACGTCAAATATATCCAGGGCAATCCTGGACACACAGACATCAATCTTATCAACAATACTGTGATGACGGCCATAAAACTTTTTGAGGGCCTTTGCCAAATTACTTTATTACTGAATATATTTATTTTAAAAGATTTAAAAATAAAATAACAATGATTTAATCATTGGATTCAAAGATGGCAGTTTCATGACTGATATATATTAGTTATATTTAATAAAAACAATTACCTATAACATCTGTTTGAGCTCCAGGTGAGCCTTTTTCTTTCACACTCATCTGTTTCTCTTTCTCAATGATGTTGTTTAGTACCCTTTCAGAGCCTGTGAAAACTTCATTTTGGATGCGATCACATTCCGTGGTAGAAAACCCAAACTGTTTAAGAGTAGATCTTAAAGACTGAGGCACCGTGTTGTCGCCATTGATGGGTTTGTTTTTATCTCCTATTCCACATATGGCGGTAGTCGCCACAGCTATGTCATCTGGACCTCTACACACGTTTGATCTAAGCCGAAATGACATCTTGCCTGAAATGAAATTAAGTGAAATCTTATAAAATATCGAATAAATATAGATTTTCAGTCAATTTAAAAAAATAATTAAATTAACAAATTCATAAATTAGTGGTTGTCGTTTGCCTCATTTAACTGACAAAATTAGAAATTGCATACATATTTTGAGATTTCTTACAATACCGATAAAATAACAAAACCGTGCGTCTACTACCGTAAGCATTACCACTACTAGATTTTTCGAAATAAAACCAGGGACCTCAATGACGTACGCGACCGTGGTGTCAATAGCGTGAGCTTACTAAACGGATAACAGCGTCTTTCACTTTCAAGTTCCATAACACTCATGGAAGATCTTGGTGCAAGAAAGTTTGACAGTTCGCTTGCTAAAGGTAGGTGGTTTTCTCCGGAAATTCCTACATTTATTTCTTAAACCATCCATGACTGTATACCCCGATATAAGTGAAAAAAATATGACTGGGCGTAAAACTCCAATACCCCACTGAAATAAAACCGACACGGATTAGATTATGATTCCTAATGAAAAGGTCAAGTGGACAGGTCAATGTTGTGTGTTTATAGATACTTACTGAATTTATTGTTGTCATTAGGTTGTTGGTAACTATAAAAGGTTTCGACCAAGATACTGTTCTCTTCTTCAATGTCTGCCAACAGTTCAGTAACAGCATCCAAGATACCAACAATATCTGTAGGGTGGTGGAATGTTACACCAAGACTACCATGCCAGACGGTTCCAGATGGTTTCACAACAATCTAGAAACAAATAAATGTATACGTTATAAATTAATTATCCAAGAAATTATTTTTATTAAATTTTGTCAGATTTCTTTCGTTAATGTGGAACGCCCGTCTATTTTGATTTTGTTTTTAATTCAAACTACTACTACTACAGGTGTGGAAGTTGGTCAAAGTTTTTACTTTACTTTGGGGTTGTGGTTTGGACATGTTTTAGTATGTATAGAGACATGAGAAAGTTTTAAATTTGATAACGTTGCATTTTTCTGTCCAACATTTCCAGAATTATCAAAATTGATAATTCATTTTGTACAAAATTGTACAAATCCTGTATGTCAGTTATTAGAAACAGAATGTACGCACGAAAGAAATATGTTTCAACTGTAAGAAATAAATTTTGAAATTCATTAACGGTTTGAGATTAATTGTAACATAATGAACATATTAAAATACATTTGAGGTTTAGTAAGTACCTATCACAGCTGGAATTTAAATAGTTTTTAAGCGGATGTTAAATGATGTTATAATTTCTCTCTAGAAGTGATTTAATGATTTTTCTCGGTAAAATATTTGGTTTTCAACTATCACTTAAAATGTGATTCATCAACTTGAATCATAAAAATGTTACATTTGATTGCAGATGTATTTTAAAACAAGTGGTCCCTAAGTGGAATTTTAGGTGGGTTAGACGATTTTAAACATAGAAGAAAGACATTTAAAGCTGAATAACATATACTTAGCGAAAGCCAACGCAACCAAAAACACGACACAATATCAGTCAATTGCAACAGTCAGACAATAAACACTAAGGAAAAAGGAAAAGGAAAAACACTTATTTGGACCCCTAATTATAAACCCCCGACTTTGTACTGACACTGAAGTAAAGATACTTTATCAAATAATTTATACCTTGTTCTTATCTTTGACATCATCCCTTTCCACAAATTTTTGTATTTCATCCAAGGCTAAATTCTCTACCCCTGTCTTTGAGTCCAGGCGTACTACATTAATACTGGCATTATGAGGAATGGTGTAATTCAGTTTGGATTTGTAAGTAAAAGCAAGTGTTTCAGGATGGTAAACTCCACTTTCTGCCATAAGTATTCTGGTCCAAAGTTTATCGTCAACCCTTTTGACAAGATTCAAGGAGCTTGACATGGGACTCTCTACATATGCTTCAATGTCTTCGCCGTCCTGTCGCTGTCCATTTGTACACGCCCTGGTGAAAAAGTTGACGAAGTATGTTACTCGCCTTGGCGGGTCAAAAACGTCAATGTAACTTCTACCTGCTGTATCAAACAAAATGGCTTTCTTGACAAACATTGAACTTCCGGTCTGTGCATCACCAAATTGGAGCCAGGTCGAAGATATAACAAGAAGCATATCTCCTGGGCAGGTACGGGAACCCTCCAGTAAAAACGCCATACATTCCACAGGGGAAGCTAGAAAAGTTATCGCTATGTTGTTTTTTGTGTACTGCGTCCGAGGTGTTTGTGTTCTGTCCACAGTTTCTGGGAGGTTGTTTTCGTATAATGAGTACTGCAGCGCGTTGTAATAGTTAAGGATATGTTCATCTTCTTTTGGGATAGGCGTTGTTTTGTCAGGAGGGCCAAGATCGACATCTGTCCTCCAGTTACAGTAAGAACCGGTAGTTGTTGTGTATTCTTCCGCTCTCAAACCTTCTAAAATCGACCATCTTTCTTCCTGTAAAAACATGAGAAATGTGGGTAAATAAAAATTAATAGTATATCGATATTTTTAATATCTTTAAATAAGATTTAAATTATCAAAACACTTGTGTTGATTCAAAAAATAAATTCGTTCCCCACGACGTACACTTCCATGTATTCCTTTGTCTTTCTCCAGTCTCCAGTGCAACACTAAAATTCAAATTTTATACAGAAATATTGTATAAGCCAATTTAATATAAACCATAACACACGTGACTAACCATTATCACCCAGGGGACAGTTCTAAGGGATATGAATACATTTTAACTAAATAAAAACAAACAAAATGTTATAAAAATTAAAAAACAAAAGGCCAGAATAATATCCAATGCTTTAAAATGTTTGTTCGCTTTTATTTAGTCCTATTCCTAATCTTAAACAGATATAGTTGTCATGTGCTACTTTTGAATTTTTAGTAAAAATTGCATTCAAGATCAGCTTGAATCGTAGCTATAACTGCGTGTACAACCAAGTCTAAGTGTGTTCGGCTTTTTGTGTCGTGCTCTGTGTATCTTTAGCTATTGCATTTGTCAACGATTCCTTATTTCACTTTAGAAAAAGTTAACTACTGATTACTCTAGAAATGGCGTTTATAGTGATATAAGTTCCTTCGTTAAGCAAACTGAATAAAGCGCGCTGGTAAGTTTGCTTTGTACAACAACGGAACTTATAGCCAGCCCTAAAACGTCATTTCGAGACAGTTCAAGTGTTATAATATATATATATATAAAAAACTTTTTTTAAATCTGATTTTGATTTTTGTCCTAAATGAAATTTAAAGCACGGCTGCTTACGACATGCATGTTCAGTCGCTGAAACAGCCAAGAAATGACGTCACAAGCATATATATGCATTAGCAAAAATGACGTCGTTTACGTCATTTCGTCAATGATAATTATACTCCTATAATTACAAAGGTCTTTAGCAGAGTTTTATAGAATAAAAACATCACTAATGTAAATATAAATTTATAACATAATGTCATTACCTCAGTAAGTAAATCCTCATTCAACATCACTAAAGAGGACACAGTTATATAGAAAGTAGATACTTATGTATGCATTTATATGTATATAATTTCAAACTGCTGATTAATAAATGTTTATATAAGTTGTATTTTTTTGCTTTTATACTAATTTCATTGCGCTATTATTAGAAACAAGTTGGTGTTGTAACCTTTGTATGCTGTGTGCTGACATCATTACGACCTACCATATATTTTTTGGAAGTATAGGGTTTGTCACTCGTGCTTATTTTTATTTTTTCCAATAGTCATTCTTCCTTATACTTACAATACAGGCCTGTCAAAAGTTTAACACTAAACTAACGAATATATGCTGAATCGACAGCTCAAATCGATCCCTCGTTAGTTATATCTCGACAACATTTCGACAACTACTTTCTATCTCTCGTCCAGTAGCTATCTATACCTCGGTTATCTGGTAGCCAAGCTTTCGATTCTTTCTCGTTAACTTAGTGTTAAACTTTCGACAGGTCTGTATTGTCACTAAAATCTAAACAACAGATAATACAGGGAAATGTTACAACATTATTGAGTCCCATGGAGATTATCGAGGATTACGCCAAGTCTTACAATCATAAGGTATGTGCTAAGGTTACAGTTAGGTTAAAACTTATTTTTACAATAAAATTAGCTTATGTAATCTTTGTTTCCTGATGTTTTAAAGAAGAGACATTTGATGTTATGACCGATTTACATAACCTGTCAAAACATTGAAACTTCAAAGACCGCTTTATTCATTGTACTTTTAGCAACATTTCCAGGCTCTTTGAATTCTAGTTTTTGATCAAAGTAAGGAATGGGCAACACATGATAGAATGGCATGACTAATAAGTATGAGTAACCTTAGTGCATATGAACTAAAATGTATGATATGTACTAACTATGATAGGTTAGCACCAACTTTGATGTTACCACACAGAAAGGATTTCTATTAAAGAAAAAAATAACTTCGAATCTAAATATAACGTCCGTAACGTATTCTTAGTAAACGAATAATTCCTAATGTATGCTAATATACCGAGTTATCGAAAGGGAAATGACCAAAAACCCTTCCTTGTAAAACATTTGCCATTTAGTTTTATATTTTATCGTTAGGCTCTCGAATAATGGCAATATGACAGAAGTCAACATCACAACACAATAATCAAGACACAAATTACAATTCTCACACCGACATATGGTATTACATGTAATGTAAACACACTTCAACTGCTGTAACATAAGTTAAGTCACGTGACTAAATACTGTTAAGGAAGCCCTTGACACAGATTTAGGTCAAGAGTTCTGTATTTTACTTTTAGTGTTTGAAATAAATCTCAATTTGCCCTGGGACCTCAGTGGCTAAGTTGTCTAAAGCGTGTTTGTACTTCTTTTATTGGCTCGAATCCAGCTTATGAGAAGTTTTGTTAGCCGAAGGCCGGTTCTTTTAGTTTCCACCATCAAAAAACTGACCTCCACGGTATATGTTTAACCTTAAATATGGTATAAAACGCCTTTGCTCAACTCCATCATATCCGTCTAAACACCTTAATTTAAACAAACTTTTAAATAACATCAAAGTAACTATCCCGTAAAAAGTACACAAAATGTAGAGGGTTCTATAAACAATGGCATGAGTTTATCCAATTTAACCAAATTATGTGCTAACGTGTGTTTGTTTCGTAGCAAGATAAAACAACGTTAAATAAGGAGATTGTTTTAAGAAATAAAACTTTTCTGTTTCACCTTCAAACGCTCACAGAACTCGCGCAACTAGTACTGCCTCCATGCCAGCAACGATACAAAAGTACTTTAGCTTCTAGTTTGTCATACCATTTTCGCATTTATTGTGTATTATCTGATTTCAGCATGTTTAAGTATAAAACCCTAATATAGTGTCCGTCTTTGTACAAAAACCACTTGCCCATATAAAAAAACTGTATAAAAGCCCCTTAATTTCATATTACAATCAAACGAATCTATGTACAAAGATAAAATTCATATTTCTCTTAAGTAAAGGAGGTGTTTATATGCAGTTTCTACTGGCCATGGATTGCTTCAAAAATATAGCTGACCATGAAACTAATATCATATAATTTTGGTAGTTTTCCAATACAAACAGAAATCAACAACTACACGTGAATTATCAAGATATCAGATTATCTGTCCGTTACCGCTGATATTTCAACAGATGGACATTTTCCAATCATTCTGTTTTAACGTCAAAGGTCATTTTAATTTTGAACAAAAAAGAAAAGCAAAATTAAATGGAACCTGTATTCAAAGTTTTCAATAGTAATGTTTTACAGTATTGAAAAAAAATCAAAAAATTCCAAAATCTTGATATATGAATACTATGACTATTGTATACATGATATACCGATGTCAGTCTGTTTTTTGTTTATGTATTTACATTTGGTTTATCATGAAGATCTTTTGAGAATAAACAAATGTCTTATAACTCATTAAGCGCTACAGTTGATATCGAAGTCATGGAAAGTTTGAAGTAACCTATTCCGAGTTCAAAAAGTTAAGGTAGAATGTGATAAATTATCTTGTCGACGGGCAGGCATCATTTGTAAACATCATGTATTAGAACACTTGTCCAGAATTCCAATGTATACATGTATCAGAAATATGATTTGTTTCATCGATGGCTTGCTAACCCAGTGTGTTGTACGGGTAGTGTGTTTTGTGGTCCAAAGACAAAGCCCTTGAGCATGGTAGATCGCTTTAACTTTCCTAGTCGGGTAACAACAATCTTGCTTATAATTGTTTCCTCTATCGTTCTCTTTATCATAATATCTTAAAAAGTACATATTATAATGTACATCAATGAAATAAAAGATTTTCAAAGTCCCAGTGCCAGTGTGCAGGTGAATCACGGTAACGTTATAGAATATTTTGCTATATATCCAGTTAACGAAACGCACAACTGTAAACAAGTTGTCATGTGCTTATCTCGATTCATTATTTTAATTAGAATACAAAGCTTTTGAATTTATTTGTCGATTCTAATGAAACGAGTCCAGACCCCGCTTGCAAAAAACTTCTCAAACCAAATTCAGTTTCAACTCAAGTAAATCTCAAGCATTTGAGATAGAATTGGGTTTGAGATTTTATTCAACTTCAATAGTTTTGTGCAAGCGGAGCCAGATCGATTGCCATGTTATACTAGGTATCATAACTGATAACCAACTGCCAATATAAATGTCACTAAAAGAAGTTTAACCCCAAAATATGGAAACCAACTTTTTAAAAAACAAAGCAATGATACAAGATAGGAAAACTCAAAGATATAAAAAATAAATCAACATATAAAACATCAACTCACTACTGGTTATTATTGCTGAGACATTATCAATATTTACTTTTTATATCATATAAATTTATATGAGGTGAAATTTTCGAGCATTCCCGGTGAGATAGCAACAGGCAAATGCGTCTGTTTTACATTACTTCCGTGTAAAATACAAGGGAGCACGTGTATGGTTTTACGTGAAGTAAACAAACCGTATGTACCTTTTTACATAATACATGTAAATGTTTTTAACCTAATTCACAATTTCATTTGATATTGTCACGATAAACCGCCAAGTCCCAAATCTAGAGGCTCTAGGATCGAATCATACAATAACATAAGTTTTTTTCTCCTAGTGCTGGTTTGTCAACATTTTCTTGTCGCATACGATTGATACTGTTTATGTCAAATGAATTAATGGTTTGCTATCTTAATTTGAAATGCTTGGACTCGGAGTTCTTTGAAAAAGGGACCCAAAACACCACCTGCAATATACCTTATAGATTACACCACGAACAATTGTTCAGATTGATATTTGAAACTCATCAAGCACCTCTAAAGACGAGAGACTGAAACCTCCCTAGTTTAGACGTGTCGCTAAATAACAATACATGTATTTGTTCAAAATAGACACGGTCTTTTCAAAACTATTTACAAATTAACACGATCGTTTTTGAAAATACTATAAAACATATATAACAGGTTGTTTGGTCTAAAGTTCCGAAATCCTCGTTCAGTGGAACCAACAATTTTTTTCAACATAGCCATTTCTCTGCAATTTTTCCAAATTATAAAACGCTTACCCATTTAACCTATGTCAAAATTCTAAGATTCCTTTTTTTTTTATTTTTTGCCGCATTTGAATTTTCATTTTTAGATGTGCCTGGTAAATTTAAGATAAACCAGAATCTTGTAAGACACTATCCATTAGTAGCACTTGCTCTTAACAAAATATATAACTAAAATATATCTCTACAGAACATACAAAAATATGTTTTCTTCATTAAGCATTCAAAAGCATACTAGACGAGGTAAGCCTATATATATCCTGCAGTAGTCTTCAATACGATCAGGTCGGTCAGTATCCGCACCAGTAAGTGATGCGTAATGCTGATTCAACTCTGTGTCGGGTAATGTTTTCTTCGGTTCATTTTTATTTTATCTAAATAACGACATGAAGAGGCGTGGGTCAATACGACTTTTATCAAAGCACATCAAGTATGATTGATAAACTAAACTGATTTATTAGTTCAACAGCATACTAGGTAAAGGTACTCTTAGTTTACAAAACTGGAGATTTTAGTTTTCACAAAATTTGAAGAAAAGAGAAAATTGCTTCACACATCAACTCTACATACATGTATAAGAGGGTGTAGTCTCTTTTGTAACAGATAAATTTGTTTTATGCTAGTTATCAGTTGCAATTGACCATAAAACAAAGGTACATATGTATTCTGCGTGGGTACGTGCGTTCGTGCATGTATACGCCCTTTTACAATGCGCGTGTTTAACGAACATAACTAAAAAGACTATTACACCTTTTAAAGATTGAAAGATTCACAAATCATCATTTATATGTGCAAAACAGACCACCAAAATTTGTACGTGATGTAATGTCAACCTTTAAACCATTATACCAGTAACAGGTTTAGGAATTTAAAAAAATTACAAAGTTCGCTGCTCCCACTGTTTATCTTACAGGACCTAAGACATAAATGAATATAAATGCCAATTTTAATGAAACAAAATTAAGAAAAATGAAATCTATGCTAGTTATGAAAAAAGTTATAACCCTCATCTATAAATTCCACTTCTATCATAATTTTTATCTATCTTGCGAAAAAACACTGAAATAAAAATCGTATCTTATCTTATTAACTGTTTTTTATCAGTTAAAGGTACAGATAAAACACTATTATATGACAGACGTTAGGGTTTTTATGTCAATACATCATTTAAACTAACTTCTATCTTATGTTCTGTTTGATATCGTGAGTTATGAGAGGAAAGTTCTCTACCATCTTCAGAAGTAGGAAAACTTGACATTCTGAAACTGGCAGAGTAAAATTAAATTTGACGAATTAACGGAGTTGACATTCTGAAATTCTGTAAATGGCGAAGCAGTTCAGTTGGCATTCTGAAAATGACGCAATCGTGGAATTGGCGAAGTAACGGTGAAGAAACTCAGAAACTGAAGAAGTGGTAGAATTGACATTGTGAAATTGGCACTCTAGTGGAGTTGACATTGTAAACTTGGCGAATTATGGGAGTTAACATTTTAAACTTGATAAAGCAGGGGAACTAACATTGTAAAATTGGCAAAGTAGTGGAGTTGATATTGTGAAATTGGCAAAGTATAGGAGCTGATATTCTAAAATTGGCGAAGTATGGAAGTTGACATTCTGAAATTGACTAAATCGTGGAATTGGCGAAGTAACGGTGTTGACATTCTAAAACTGAAAAGGTGGACATTGTGGATTTGGCACTCTAGTGGAGTTGACATTGTGAAATTGGCGAAGGATGGGAGTTCACATTATAAACTTGATGAAGCATAGGAACTGACATTGTAAAATTGTTGAAGGAGTGGAGTTGACAGTGTGAAGTCGAAGGAAGTGAAAGCTGACATTCTAAATTGGCAAAGTATGGGAGTTGACATTCTGAAATTTGTAAAGTGATAGAGCTGACATTCTGAAACTGACGAAGTATGGGAGTTAACATTCTTAAATCGACAGAGTATGGGAATTAACCTTCTGAAATTGGCGAAGTAGTGTAGCTGACATTTTAAAATTGACGAAGTATTGGAGTTGGCGTTCTGACATTGGCGAAGAAATAGAGTTGCCATTCTAAAGTTTGAGAAGTAAATTGGCAAAGTATATGATGAGTTGACAATCTGAAATCGAAGCAATGAAGTTAATACTTTGAAATCAAAGCTGCGGAGCTAATTAAATGAATACCCCCAATAAAATCTAGAATTGATAATTATTTCTTTATTTTCATATCGTTGGTTTATTTGCCATTATTCTTGATGCTGCGTAAACACCAGAAATATTAGCAAGTGTCTAATGTCATTGAGATCCTGATCCTCGTCTAAGAGTACTGATGTCTACTTTACGCTGATGGTTAATTTACTATGATTTATATTATTGCTGTGGTATAACCATTATAACTGATATATCATTGCGGTTTGTTTTGATAGTATTACTTCGATAATCAATGATCAATGACATGTGGTTCTGATCTTGTTAACCCCCATTATATCTTGATAGGTTATGTCAGCAGCTTCATTACAATTGTACTATATAATTTTCTTGGTTCTTGTACGTACAATTTTGATGACAAAGGTTAGGTTCATGTAAACATGACATACAATAAGTAAGAGAAAGTCGAAAACACTTAACATGTACACTATTGAAGCAGACACTAGATTTGTTTACGTCAAAATACACCAGATTTGTTTACGTCAAAATCTAGAAAATTGCAAGAAGGATACATTATCGTAATCATTCTTAATATTTGTTGTATTGAGCTTTATATGTTCAGAATATTCTGACAGAATATATTATATAACTTTTCGAGAAATGTTAAAAAATAAGTAAATAAATACAAATAAATCAATCTTATCATGCTATTTAAGAGGCATGATTGTATCGATTTTTCCCACTCAAGATTTTTCTGGCATAAAATATTAGTATTGTCATATATCATTTTTTTAATGTATTTTATGACTATAAAAAATGGTATATGACAGTACACAGCGTGAAAGTATATATTTCTGTAAAACAGTTCCGATTTTAAATTTCAAGTAGATGGTTTTATTACACATGATCATCAGGCTACATTCACTTATTCAGTTGCTGTGTTTTAAAATACAAACATTTAGACAAAAATGTTTTTATTCCAATATGTTGCTGCAAAATAAATTTATAATGAGGAAATACCTGCGAAAACGTGCTTAACATGTGAATTTTTTATAATTCTTTGTCAATAAAAGTATAACTATTGTAATATATAGCCATATGCGTTTGTTTATTTTATCATAATGTTACAGGGCTTATAAACTTTTGTATATGAAAAGTAAACATTAAAAGACAAGGGTAAACATACAGGATAATTTTATTTCCGTGAAATTTAAAACAATTATTTTTATAAAGCATTGTCGGTGAGGCAAGATAAAAAACTACTTTGAAATGCAATCTGAAAGCAGACCTTGACCAGTCACATAAACTTTATTAAACTCCCTAAATTCGACTTTGCCTAGTTGCAAGTACAAACTTCAACTGTCCAAACATTAGCGCACTCAATATTAACGAAGTCCGTTTGATGCTACTTAGACCAGGTGCAGGTACCTAGTTAAATATCCTAAACATTTGCAAAATCAAATTGTCTCAATCTGGGGAAGATTAATAAAGAATGATACAAAATTAACTTTTTAATTATCAGTCGCCAGATCTTGAAGATGTAAGCGTTATTTCGTTATACATAAAGGCGATTTTAGCGAAGAAACGAAAACGTAATGATTTTTCTGGGTAAAGTGTTCGAAAAATGTGTTCTAATTAAATACCTTATATTTCTTTCCGGAAACATTACTATAACGAATCACATTCTGGATTCTATTTTGCGAAATAGCAAGGTAATTACGAGTGTTCGGAAAAAAAACAATCCCGAATGTACATTATATTGTGAATATACGAAATACCATTTCGATAATACAAAAACGTAATTGAAAAATACGAAAATTTTTCTTTCACACATGTCACCCTACGGGCTTATATGCCTGAAAAGAAACAGAGCAAAGCACTCCAATTCCGTAAAAGTAAAAATGTTATGAAAAAACATTATTTGTTACAATATAAAGTTATATATACCAAAAACAAAGCAAATGTTTGATTTACTGGGGGTAATCTTGCCCTTAATGATTCCTGGGTTTATTTAAAATCTGGTTTGAGTTCACTCATGATCTGTGTACTAACTCTGTGTGGGTTGCAAAAAATTCTCAGTTAGCGCAGTTTACCGGCTCTCGTTTACATTTAGGATCCGGATTAAGTTTGGTATCCAATGTGAACATGGATTTAAAAAAGTATAAGTTCGTGAACTTCTTAAACATGATATATGGATAATACGGAACTCTAAAAAACACACACTTAACATTGAGAAATAAAGGCAAATGCTTTCTACCAGATTTACAGGGAGTTACTTGACTTTTCTCACGACATCGCCGAGAAACAACACTATTAACAACCCTTAAGAGTAGTCTTCCTGAATGAATACGATTCTTTGTGTTTTATTGGTGTTATCAAGTTGTGCATGCCGTGCAGACCTGTCGAAACTTTAACACTTGGCTAACGAAAAGAAGTCGAAGTTCGGCTGCCCAGCGACCGAGGATTGGTCGAAAAGCTGTCAAGAGTCAGATAGTACAGTAGCTGTCGATAAAATTTCCGAGAGACAGCTAACAAGATACCATGATGGGGTGCCGATTCGGCACTACATTCGTAAGTGTTCAGTTTAACTTTCAACTGGTCTGTTCTGTACCACGTGCAGATAAATATAAAAAGTCAAATTGCTGCCTATACGGTACAGACCTGTCGAAAGTTTTACACATACAAGTTAGTGCCGAATCGGCAACTGATCTTTGAGCTTCGTTATCGATATTGACAGCTTTGGGGCAGCTACTAATATCTTTAGACAGTTTTCCAGCCACTGTCTATCAATATTTATGCCACTCGGCATCTGAATTTCGACTCAGTTTCGTTAACTCACTGTTAGACTTTCGACAAGTCTGCGCTGTATATATGCCGATGTTTTTATATTCTATAGGAACAAGTCCTGTATTAATACCAACGTAGATTTATGTGGTGTATTTTAAGAAAAATGTCAAATATATACACGTATGTGTAATCAAGGAGAGATTATTAATTAAAATTTACATTAATTACGTACGGAGATAAGATAAATGAACTCATATTTAGATTACAAACACAACTAGAGCTGTATCGTGAGGGACGAATACCCCTGCCCTCAACTATGTTGACTTGTTATTTCTAAGATTTGACCTAATTATCTTAATTTGGTAAGTGAGACATTGTTTCGTGGTGGTTTCTATTTGTGTTAAGTTAGATCAAAATCCATCCATAGACATGTAAAATGTGGAGCGGGTGGTCAGACGGGCAATTGGTAGGGGTAATTCCTATATACACCCTGAACTTCGTTTGCGGAGGGCGGGGGATATAAAAATCTAACTCTATAAACGAAGTGGGTGGCACATTATTTGGTCACATTCGTTGACGTCATTTTATTATGGACGACGCAGAATTCCTACGCAATAGCGATGCAATTTTTTCATTGCTACGGTTATATTATTGCTTAAATTTGGAAAAATCTATAAATTGAATCACAAGAAATGATTTTTTGTTTTTGTTTTTTTCTTTTTTTTTTTTTTTTTTTTTTTGCTTGTTTGTTGGAAGTATGAAAGAATCGTAAAATTTGCACACGTAAAATAATTCGCGTATCATAAAGGCATAAGAGCATAAAAAGCAATATCGTTACCTGTCCTTCCCAAATGTCTTCTAATAGTAAAAAACCATTTACGTATCTGCGTCTAGGGATATTAATATATAAATGAAGTGTCGGACGGATCACAGTTGAAGACTTTTGTAGTTTTTGATTTAAAGAGAGTTTTTGACATGTAGAATGTTCACGAATAACTCTATGTGCAAGATTTTGGATATTTTTTACATTTTTGGATAATTTGAATTGCCTCTTCACAATTTGTAAAGAGGCAAAGTGGAATACCATTGTATACTGATAGATCTGACCTTTATGGTTTCATCCGAATTTTAACTGTCTTTTTATCCATAATAACACAATGTCTAATTGCTACTGTTTAACACATTGGCAGAAATGTTTAAGGTGATATCGTCATATAGAATGTATTTGAACTGTTTCTAAATCCACCATTCTGGACCAAACACTACCTAGTAACATAATTCAGTTCACTACACATTTCTATAAAAGTGTCCATTATGTCCGATTGTAAAAGAAAGTCGGGTTTTACCACTAGTGATAAATGATCAGTGCAAATAGATTTATATGATACGAAGAGATAAAGAAGAAATGATAACATTCAATGTAATATTAAATACATGTATAGCCAAACAACATTGACCTGTCCGCTTGACCTTTCACTGGGAATATTCATATGGGTGGATCCACCCAGTACATAGGTAGTGTAAGGATTGGCAGTTAGTACATAAATAATGTACGTTTCCCAATGATGTAGACGGAATTAACACCTGTGTTCCCTATACATAACTGTACTGGTCCATGATCAATATTTAAATAAAAGGTCAAGTGGACAGGTCAATGTTGTTTGTTTACACAAATAGTGCAGTAATTACATGCACAGTTAGTACTACAGTCAAACCTGCCTTAAAGGTCATCTCTATATAAGGGGCACCTGCTTCTAAAGGCCAGTAAAATTTTATCCTAATGACACTGTATTAGTGTTATTTGAACCACCTGTTTCTAAAGGCCAATGAAAATTTATCCCAATTGCACTTTATTCGTGTTATTTGAACCTGTATATAAGGGTCACCTGATTCTAAAGGCCAATGAAAATTTATCACAATTGCACTTTATTCGTGTTATTTGAACCTGTATATAAGGGTCACCTGATTCTAAAGGTCAATGAAAATTTATCCCAATTGCACTTTATACATATTATTTGAACCTGTATATAAGGGTCACCTATTTCTAAAGGCCAATGAACATTTTTCACAATTGCACTTTATTCGTGTTATTTGAATGTACATACATATTATATATATATATGACCACCTGTCCATGACGATCATTTTCATTGATCCCGTAAGTGACTTTATAGACAGTATTGACTGTAATTGTCTCTAGGTTAATCACTAATAATTCCAGAATAAACAAGAGGCACATGGGCCTGATATGCTCACCTGATAACTAATGGCTAGCTGATAGATTTCAAGAAAACATAAATACTGAAACCCCAATGACTTTTTTCTTTACATCATAATGACCATTGTATCAATGCCTACAACATTCTAATATACATGCCTATACAAAAAGTTAATAGTTTTCAAGATAATTAACCATTTCAGTATTGTTTCGCATCTGTGACCTTGACCTTTGAACCCATGACCTTTTTCTATACATCAAAATGATCGTTGTGCAAATACCTACAACATTCTAATATACATGCCTGTACAAAAAGTTAATAGTTTTCAAGATAATTAACCATTTCAGTATTGTTTGGCATCTGTGACCTTGACCTTTGAACCCATGACCTTTTTTTATACATCAAAATGATCGTTGTGCAAATACCTACAACATTCTAATATACATGCCTATACAAAAAGTTAATAGTTTTCAAGATAATTGACCATTTCAGTATTGTTTCGCATCTGTGACCTTGACCTTTGAACCCATGACCTTTATCTATACATCAAAATGATCGTTGTGCAAATACCTACAGCATTCTAATATACATGCACATGCCTATACAAAAAGTTAATAGTTTTAAGATAATTGACCATTTCAGTATTGTTTCGCATCTGTGACCTTGACCTTTGAACCCATGACCTTTTTCTATACATCAAAATGATCGTTGTGCAAATACCTACAACATTCTAATATACATGCCCATACAAAAAGTTTATAGTTTTCAAGATAATTAACCATTTCAGTATTCTTTGGCATCTGTGACCTTGTCCTTTGAACCCATGACCTTTTTTATACATCAAAATGATCGTTGTATCAATACCTACAACATTCTAATATACATGCCTATACAAAAAAGTTTATGGTTTTCCAAATAATAAATATAATCAGAGGTAAAAAAATTAGGTCACGACCTTCACAATTGACCTTGACCTCATTTTGAAGATATTAAAAAGAAGATGTCAAAACTGAAAACCCCATGTCATTATTTGGTCAAATAGTCAAGTTATAACAATTTGAAGCTATTTTACGATTTTTTCAAAATTAAACGCAAAAAACGCGTAACCCATTTTTCAACCAAATTTCACGAAATGAACAAACTATAGGCTTAAGACCCTAGAGAAGCCAAATATCACATCAGTTTTTTTCTCCTATCATCGGTTTCAGAGAAGAAGATTTTTCAAGATTTTTGCACCCCTAGGTCACTGTGACCTAGTTTTGGTAGCCATGGCAACGCCATGAACAAATCTAAATTGCACCGACCCAGACATGCTTCTGACCAAGTCTCGTTGAAATCTGCCAAGTACTTTCAGAGGAGAAGTCGAAAATGTGTGTTAACGACGCACGCACGCACACACGCTGCACCATACCATAAGCTCACATGACCTTTGGTCGGGTGAGCTAAAAATGAAGTCACTGATAATTAAAACTTTCGGCTGGTCCTACAATCGATTCCGGCTATCAAAGGAACGAGCATAAGAAGAAAATCCTAGCCATATTTCCGTCCGTTTATGTAAGGAAGGATAGTCTTTATGTCACCGGGGTGAAAACGGATTTTGTCATATTTATAACCCCAATTTGACACTTAATTACTAATAGTAATTAATATCTATATATCAGAGTGTTGCTTAAGTATTAAAAATCGAACCTATTAGATTATTGGCGCACTATGTCTAGAAGTGGAGTTATTTGATAACCACAAAGCTGTCATATAGCATTTTTTTAATTTAATCATCCAATACACTCAAAAATGGTATATGACATCTCTATCTAATAGTTTTGTATTTTCTTTATCTGATTGTCTTGTCGTGTGTAAATCTGTTAGTCTTGCCAATACCCATTTGTCTTGTCTTGTGTAAATCCGTTAGTCTTGCCAATACCCATTTATCTTGTGTTGTGTAAATCTTTTAGTCTTGCCAGTACCCATTTATCTTGTCTTGTGTAAATCTTTTAGTCTTGCCAATACCCATTTGTCTTGCCTTGTGTAAATATGTTAGTTATGCCTTGTCTTGCCCTGTTTAAATCTGGTAGTCTTGCCAATACTCATTTGTCTTGTATCGTGTAAATCTGTTTGTCTTGCCAATACCCATTTATCTCGTGTGTAAATCTGTTAGTCATGCCTTGTCTCGTCCTGTCTAAATCTTTAAGTCTTGCCTATACCCATTTGTCTTGTCTTGTGTTAATCTGTTAGTTATCCCTGTCTTGTCTTGTCCACTCGACAGCCGAGCTAGCTTCGATCCCTTTTTAGTAAGCTAGTGTTAAACTTTTGACAAGCATGTACTGTATCTACTTTACTTATTTATCATAACACAGAGTCGTAGTTAAACGAGAAAAAGAAGTCCATAAAAAACACACAAACAAGCCAAATAAGTCAACAACAAATAAACAGAAAGAAGAACGTTTAACATACCTCTGCTGGTTTTAAGTCTAGTATTTCGGTACTCATCATGACTTCGACGGTAAGCTGTTATATCCAAAACAAGGTCACACACTGTTATTCTTTTAAATTTTCTTCTTTTTTTTAAAGAAAATTCACAATTTTGTCTAAAAATAAAATAAAATTGTAAACACGTTAGAAGTTCCTCAAAGCCATCTTACAGATAAACATTTGCAAAACGAAGTTATGTATATCGTACTTAGAATTTAAAACAAAAATAAAAGTTGTTTTTAAATAACCCGTAAGTGAAATATTCCCATTGACAAACACTTGTAGTAACTATAAAGTTTAAAGTTTCTTCTGTAGCATCGTTAACTTGTGTTAAAGAGCCCAGAAGTATAAATGCATGTTATATATATATATAGATGGGGGCACTGGATTCCGGTATATCCTATTACACGTTCGATTGATACATAGATTGTTAACAATATATATAATATATACTTATTGGTGCTATCGATAACGTATGGCTAGATGCACGTAACTCGGCCTTTTCCGTTGCTACACCCGTCAGATATTCGGTTCCGTCAAAACAGGTTGTATTGATTGGTGAATGACATATTGCATGTGTTTGATTAGTAACGACAGCACACTAATTAATTGTGCAACATCTTGTAATGTTTATTTTGTCGAGGATTAATTAAAAAATATATATTAAGTGTGACAAATCAGAAATATCAGATTTAATAAAATAGATTTCAAACATTTCAAATATGTTCAGTTCTTTATAAACTTAATAATTATGTATAGTATTTGTACTTGAAAATACAGACAAGTCACCATACATGGCAACAGTAGGCGATTGTCGGCTCGGCGCCATTGTAGAAGTTGGTTTCATGGCATTATATAGTTGTTAGATTCACGTTTTTCAAGTGCATCTAACAGAGCAATGAAAGAAATTCTGGGCATGACTGCACACTGCTAATCTTTCACTTCAGAGTTATGTATACACATGTACATATGTTTGATTTTTTGTACTAATAAAATTTATGATATAATGCATTGGTAAAGTAGTTGTAATGTAATGCATTACTTTTCAAAATACATGTAATTGTACTTGTAATATTCTGCTAGTTTTGTCAAAGCAAGTGTAATGTAATGTATTACATTATACACAATGTAATCGGAGCCATGTTTGATCAGCAACACTTCCTTTAACTCCTCGGAGTCTTTAATACACCGCCGCAATGATATGACACTCTGGAACAGTGCAAAACCATTTCAACTGCATGTACATTTAAGTGCTTTACGTCATATTTAATAAACCTAACTATGACATCATTCAGTTGTGATTGCAAAAACGTTAACTGCGGATAACGTAAGTACAATTTTGACTCACCTTACATGACTCATGTGAGCATATCACAAGCAAAACTTGTAGACATATGTATGTATGCGTTGTTCAACGCGTTGTTGGCGTTAAATTTAGAACATTCCATTAAATGGCTTCAAAATTTTATATCTTGATTATATGAATACGATAGAACTGCGATGTTCTAAAAGCTGTTTGGTATTGTAAGTAAGAACAGTTGATCTGTTTCCCACGAGTCCTGTTGCCCATCCTTAACGACAAGTTAAAGGATGGTTTAATCATCAAAAAATACAACCCTGCACTGATAGTAGTATTTTTTTAATTTGATTGGATTTTCAGTGGGAAAAGTAGCACCATGTCAAGTGACGTAAGCACCCGCTGACGAGGGTTTTGTATCGCCTTACAGAAGTATCGATATTACGCGATACTATGCCCCGTGCACCTGTGTCCGTCCAATCAATCCTCCAATATTAGATCAATGATGTTACTTAATATTGATAAGTCGATAAGCACAGAATAATATGCGAGACGATCCCATTTGTGACAATTGCACTTACTTAAATTCGGATTTCATTATTTTTTTATTAATTATTTTTTCTTTTATGTTTAGCATGATTTAAATTTAAGTATTTTTATTCAATACGTACGTTAGCCGTGTGTAATAGTACGACACAATGTTGAAATCAGGTTGTTCCTTCACGTTTATAGAATGGTGTTCTGATGGGATATCATTTTGTATGTCTAGTGGTGGTACCGTTACTTCATCTGTAGTACACAACAGTTTACACGTGGTGTTGTAAACAAATTATTGTGATTTTATTGTTATTTGTATTTTATTATGTGATTTTTAATATTGTTATTTATTTTATATTTTATTTTGTAATAAAGAATTAATTATTTTTAATAAATATCTGTTTTATAATGTTATACATAACAAGATGCCTTTGTCTGTCTATTTGTAATCTTATTCTATATTGTATACATTTTATGTTGGTATGTTGAGGTGCATGTATAAAATATATATGGTGGTTACTTCAGATAGCCAGTTTAGGAGCTAACTATACGTATCTGGCTTCTTGGTTCACTGTTGTCTCAAAAAAGGCTTAGTTTTACACTTTTAACTTTTGAAATATGCGTGTTTATGTACAATTGCTTATAAAATAAGTAAGATGGTTTGGGCCGTCTAAAACCATTATAACCAGAACTCTGAACATAATTGTGTTTGTCATTAAAGACAAATTAACCAATCCACGTCCAAATTTATTACAGTACCGAAGCAAAAGAAAAAATTTAAAACTGGTAAATTAGATTAAACACGTGCACTTCCACCAGGGAAGTGAGGCCGTGTGCTCCGGAAGCATCTTCTATGTAGCTACACAAGCCACGTGTAAGCCCTTTTTCAGGGAATATATATTCAGTGACCGCATTATTTCGTTATAATTAGTTAACATCGTTTTTCACTTATTGCAAACTACAACGTTGTTCAGCTACAAACTCAAATTGAAAAACTACATTTCCGTGGTATTCTAGACAGATTTCACACTCTCAAAAAAAAGGAAGGCTTCGCCATCGCTTTGAATGCCACAAAAGCATAAAGTTTAATCATATCTTATAAACAGATCATCCCATTTTCTGAGTTGTAAACAATACTGTTGTGTTGTTTTATAAACTTGTAAAAGTAAACAACTTTGACCTGTCCGCTTGACCTTTCATTAGGAATATTCATATAGGAGGATCACCCAATAAATGGGTAGTGTTAAGATCCAAGTTACTCATGATGTATACAGAATAAACACTTGTGTTCACTATGTATAAAAAGATAAACTTGGTCTGCGATAAATATTTAAGTGAAAGGTCAAGCGGACAGGTCAAAGTTGTTTGCCTATATATATGTATATATTGTCTTAATTCGGGCATATATTTAACGAAACATTATCGTGTGAAGTCTGTCAATATTTATGTTTTATTATGCATAAAAACAATACTTAGAATATGACGCGGCACAGGATGGAGTGAAATATCGATCACTTCCGTAACTTAAGACAATGAATGGATAATTTAATGACAATAGCTATAGCCTGATGTACTTTGTAATTTTAATACCACTACGGTAGCTTAGTTGGCAGAGTGCTAGCTTCGTATGTGGGAGGTCGTGAGTTCGAACACCAACTGGGTCCTGTCAATAAACTGTCGTATTAAAACTTACAAACTTTGTAATTAAGCTACCACTACGGTAGCTCAGCTGGTAGAGTGCTAGCTTCGTATGTGGGAGGTCGTGAGTTCGAACACCAACCGGGTCCTGTCAATAAACTGTCGTATTAAAACTTACAAACTTTGTAATTAAGCTACCACTACGGTAGCTCAGCTGGTAGAGTGCTAGCTTCGTATGTGGGAAGCCGTAAGTCTGAAAACCGATCGGGCTCTGTCAATATGCTGTCGTATTATAACTTACAAACTTTATAATTTAAATACCGCTGCCGTAGCTCAGCTGGTAGAGTGCTAGCTTCGTATGTGGAAGGTCGTGAGCTCTGACCAAGAAAAAAATGTAGACTGCTCTCTCGCCAAGCATTCGACATTTTAGAAATGAAAGTCACGGGGTTCTCCGGTCGAGTCTTTTAAACCTGATGCCCTGCGTGGCATCGTAAAACCCCGCTCAATCAACCAATCAATTAATTGTAATTTTATTTGCTGTGTTGTTAACTGATAGCAACTGATAACTGAAAACTATCTATGTTCCCGGATTCATTACTTGTCAATTGGCATGTGTCATATCCTCATTTTGTTCAGCTATTCAGGACTATTTTATTAATCTAAAAGATTTATCTCAACACAAGTTTATGTGCCAGGTCGCTGGAGGCATAAGTACCTCTTGTGTGTGGCAGGTCGCTGGAGGCATGAGTACCTCTTGTGTGTGGTAGGTCGCTGGAGGCATGAGTACCTCTTGTGTTTGGCAGATCGCTGGAGGCAAGAGTACTTCTTGTGTGTGGCAGGTCGCTGGAGGCAGTTGTACCTCTGGTATGTGACAGGTCGCTGGAGAGGCATGAGTACCTCTTGTATGTGGCAAGTCGCTTGAGAGACATGAGTACCACTTGTATGTGGCAAGTCGCTGGAGAGATACGCGTGCCTCTTGTATGTAGAAGGTCGCTGGAAAGACGCGAGTACCTTTTTGTATGTAGCAGGTCGCTGGAGAGACACGAGTGCCTCTTGTATGTGGCAAGTGGTTGGAGAGACATGAGTGCCTCTTGTGTGTGACAGGTCGCAGGAGAGGCATGAGTACCTCGTGTGTGGCAAGTCACTGGAGAGACATGAGTGCCTCTTGTATGTGGCAGTTAGCTGGAGAGGCATGAGTACCTCTTGTGTGTAGCAGGTCGCTGGAGGCACGAGTACCTCTTGTATGTGACAGGTCGCTGGAGAGACACAAGTACCTCTTGTATGTGATAGGGAGCTGTAGAGACATGAGTACCTCCTGTTTGTAGCAGGTCGCTGGAGAGGCATGAGTATCTCTTGTATGTAGCAGGTCGCTGGAGAGGCATGGGTACCTCTTGTATGTAGCAGATCGCTGGAGAGGCA
Organism: Anadara kagoshimensis; assembly: GCA_021292105.1. NCBI lineage: Eukaryota > Metazoa > Mollusca > Bivalvia > Arcoida > Arcidae > Anadara > Anadara kagoshimensis. The sequence goes on along the minus strand of CM037870.1, from coordinate 40,962,672 downwards.
TGAGTACCTCGTGTGTGGCAGTTAGCTGGAGAGGCATGTGTACCTCTTGTGTGTAGCAGCTCGCTGGAGAGGCATGAGTACCTCTTGTATCATGGTGGCAGGTCGCTGGAGGCACGAGTTTATGACAGGTCGCTAGAGAGACATGGGTTACTCCTGTTTAGGAAAGGTCGCTAGAGAGACGCGAGTGGCATCGTTTTTTGACAGGTCGCTGGAAAAGAACGAGTGGTTTCTGTTTGTGACAGATACTCGCGGCTGGAAATTGGATTTGCACGGGTGTCTCCTGTTCATGACAGATCCTTCTGTTAAGGAGAGGCACGAATGGTTTCTGTTCATAACGGATCGCTGGAGAAGCACGAGTAGCTCTTGTTTGTGACATAATACTGTAGAATAAAACCACCTCTATAGAGAGGACCACCGATGAAACTTGTTATAGCGAATATATGTCTATGTACATGTAAAGATTCTCACTTTTCCAAAAGAAGCAATTAATTTACTAGGGGAAATCCGCTTAATGCCGGACAGGAATGTAATGTCAGACAAAAAGGTAATAAAGCACTCTTATATCAAAACATTTTTATGGTGTTTGTTGTTCTTTTAACTTTGTTAAACTTTCCGATGACTGTAATATATTTTTCAATGTTCTTAGCTGCCGAGATATGAATAAAGGGGGATAACTCGCATATTATATATATTTTTTTATAATTTATCCAAATCGTATAATTTATACTTTTCGAAATCCTGCAAGTAAAACGTAATTAGAGAGAGTCACTGTTTCTTCACATTAGCTTCCCTATTAAGACGTGTTTTATGTCTTTACTACTAAAGTGCTATATATGCTGTCATTATTTGGGTGTATTTTAAGAAAGTGACGCAGTGAGTGTGCATATCAAGCTACGAAGCCGCTGCAATTAGGCCATTTGAAGCAAATGGAATTCCACTCAGTGGGTGACACAGCAAAATAAGTATCGTGTCATAGGACACACCGAGCCAGGTGCAATGCATTCAAAATGAAAAATTATTAATCTTAACCTATTAACTTTTTAAGTGATTATTATGAAACTTTTTGTTGGATAGTTTACTTTACACATTAATATTATTAAATTTAAAGATCAAAGCATTGTTATATGTGTACTTATTAGCTACCACTTACCAACTATGGATACAGGAATACAGGAAACTAATCAACTGTCAAAAATCTCTGAGATTGACTCTCTTCATATTCTATTCTCAATTTTGCAAAAACACCTGATGTTTAGATCTACCAACTTTTCATCTTATATATCCGGCCGATTTATTTTATATTTTATTTATTTAATTTATTTATTTATTTTTTTTTTGTCATGTGACATACAAGTAATGTGTAGATACATGTTTGATGTGCTAATCCAACAAATACTTGTCATGAACGCATATATATTTACGCGCCATTAATTAGTAAAAAGGTTCGTATCAAGTACATTTGTACTTAGATGTAAAAGGTTCTGTGTACCTTCTATTTTGTTATAAAGCACTTTGTACATCTAAACCCTCGATATGCAAATCATCAGAATCAGAATTAAAGATGATACATCACTATGACTTATGAACCGAGACTCGTGTATTTTATATTTAAAGTACCAACACGACGAAGATGCCTCCGTTATTATTATTACGTCACGGCTCCCAGGGCTTCAGTACATTCTCAAATTTATTCTTCAAAAATTCCTTAACTGTGTTCTTGTTATTGTCTGTATGTAGTATCCTTCGGAGTTGACGCGTGGTGTCTGGTGCTGTGTCTAGGTATGTGCGTTGAATGAAGCCTGCGGCGACCTTATATACTCTTCTGTTAGGTAACAGAAGGGAAGAGCATGGCCTAGCCTTTTACCAAATATCATGATTTGTAAAGGTCAACTTAGACAAAGGTCATGTATGATGACCCGACTGTAAGTTATTGAATAATTGCCTAGAGGTGCAAGGCTTGCATGGTCATTGACATGAGGATGACCTGAGTAATTAACCTTATCTAAAAATATAGCAGAAAGTACAATTTTGTAAAAACAGAAAATATTTGAATTTATTTTTATATGATTTCTAATATCATTACAAGAATCCCGGCTAGGATCCACATTACACTGTTACATTCACCATGTTCACTTCTTGCACGCTTATGCCTAATACGCCTACAGATAATTACGCGACGACGTAAAAATAAGATGCAAGTACAAAAAAAGCCAATGTTTCAAATTTAGGAATTCTGAGCTCCATAAAATATGAGCGCCGAACCGATTATGACAAATTTAAATGAAACTTTAATTTAAAATAAAAATATATCTAATTTCCATAAATTTAACAAGTTGATCACACAAAGTTTCACAGATTGTATTATATACGCGTAAATAAGCATCGATTCATTAAATAATACATCATGTGTAACAGAAAAAACAATCAAATATTTTAAAATTCGACCTTTATAACCTTGACCTTTGATTCACATCAACAAATGTAAACATGATTCATGACAAACTTCATCTTATCCCGTTGCACACTTGTGCACTTTATTGTTGACAATATTGGCAACTTATTGGAACTTGTAGTTAAAGGGAAGCAACTCGAGAAACCACAAAATCTGTTTATGGCCATGAAAAGGATGCTATGATTCGCCCTTCACTGATGGCCTTGATCTATGTCTCAAATAATTAAACATTATTCAAAACACATCATTTTATACTTGTGCTCATTTGTACGAGGTTTCGTTAAGATCTATTGAGAAATGTAGGAGAAAAAGAGCGGCGAGCACGGCTGTAACGGACAAATTAAACAGACAGACGGGCGGACAAAAAACAATACTTCCTCACCCCCACCCCCACCCCACCCAAACCCCCCCCCCCCCCAAAAAAAATAATAAATCGGGGGACATCAAAAACGTTCACCAAACATACACAATTTTCTATTTCAATACATTTTGTTGTACTGGTATGCTTCCTGAAAACTGGCGTAAAATTCATTTTCTGTTGTAGTTAGGTTTTAAGGGTAGGTATAGTTTTGCTAAATGGATTTTTAAAACTATTGGTATATGTATATTAGACGGAACTTATCGGGCAAAATATCCGCACATTGGAAACGATATTTCAACGAAAAACCGGTCTTAGTCTAATTTTTAAATGTTTATATATATATATATATATATATATATATATATATATATATATATATATATATATGCGGTCGCCATGACCGGTACTGATAAAATTATCTTTTAAAACGGTGGTTTTGCTATACAGAATATTATTTTTAAGCGGACAAACACCCATCTTAGATAGTTTTGTTTTTCATTTTTTTCATTATTTTTTTTTTCTTTTATATATACTTGTAACAACGGTTTATTTATTTATTTATTTATTTATTTATTTATTTATTTATTTATTTATTTTATACACTCAATGAAAAATTTATGTTATTTGTAACTAAATGATGATTTTTATAAATTATTAATATATTATAATCGAGGAGACTTTTCACTTTTGTTCGTTCCGGAATCCAATATTGTAACTTTGTTAATTATATAAAATCAAAATAAATATTATTTAAATTTGCACGAAAAATTAAAAAAGTAAAATTTACTAATATGTCTAAAAATCTACTCACCTAAAGCGGCTTCATTTCCTTTCCACAGATCTGCTCAATTTACAACATGTGATAAGATTCTGTACATATTTTAAGGCCTAAGAACCGAATAAAACCAGTTTTTACCAGACGAGCATTGAATCTTGATGATACACGTCACGTGGTATTCGATTCGCAGCAGAACTGTTTGAAGAGGCATTTGTAAACACATAGCTTACTTGGAAAGCCAGTCCAGACAATATTAGATTCTAGAACAATGACAACATTTTCTAACTGCTAGATGTTGAGATGTTATATATAGACTTTAATGACTTTGTATGTTAACAGCGGGCTTATGAACAAGCCTGTATCGTGTGTATATATATAGCGCTTTATGTTAAAGTATTGTTTGTATCATCATAATTTATTATTTTCGCAAGCGGGAAGTAAAGTGAGTGTCAGCATTATTGCAGCTATTCGCGGCTACAAGCGGGAAGTAAAGATATTGGATGAATGGGAGCAAAATCGCGTCTTTAATTTGTTATAGTGACATGATGTGTATCGCTCTTAGCAAAAAGTGTATAAAAAGTATTTTATTCTTTATTTTAATTTTTATGTTTATCAAGAGACAAACGAAGCTAGCACCTACCATCCATAGTGGTTCTCTGGAGGTGAAGGGTCAACTGCGTTTTCTATGATTAAATAAATAACAATAAAAACGCATATTAATTCCATCGATATCGCCATACATATTATTATCTAATGTCCAGAGTTCAAATTCCAATACCAATACAATATATATATATATATATATATATATATATATATATATATATCGAGCCATATTTTTGGATCAAACCTAGTGTTTATAAACTTATTCAATTACTTAGTGTCAATAATGTAAAGCAACTGTGTAATCTCGGTAAATATCTGCAAAGCTGTCAAAATCCGCAATGATTGAACTCGTTATATCTATAAATGTCTGTTTAGTATTATTATTTTTACTATTATTATTATTATTATTATATAATATATCTCCGATTATGTGCTATCATGTATCCACTGTTACAGTACTTAAATTGTTATATAATGTATTTATTGTACCAATAAGTTATATGAACTTACGGAATTCAATACGTTAAAGCCAGTTTATACTGAAAATGAGCGGTCAGTCTATGAACTTGTTATAGGCCAACACCATTGGCCTGTCCGCTTGGCCTTTGATTTAAATATATTCATAATGGACGAATGAATTTAAGTAATAGGGATCACGCGTGTGTATTTCGTCTGTATGATGTGAACACTATTCATGGGCAATGTGTCTTTATCCTAACACTTCCCATGTATCGGGTGGACCTTCCTGTATGAATAATCCTAATGAAAGGTCAAACGGACAGGTCAATGTTGTTTGCCTATACCATAAATCAATCGTCCGATAAAATTGTTTACGTTAAGCGAATGTCAACGACGATTGGCCAACCTTGTTAGCAAAGGTCATTGATTAATTTCAGATAGATTGATTGATTGATTTATATTTTTACGACCAAATCACGAATATTACACTTATATCGAGACGTCACCAGCTATAGGTGAAGTGGTAGAAATGTTGCTCCGGGTAATGTACAGGGAGGGTTTTTTACGTGCCACACCTATCGTGACACGGGATGTCGGGTCATTTCCGAGGGACCCTGCGACTTTCTTTTCTAATGCGAAAGAACAGTAACTACTGTATTTCCAGAAATACTATATCCTCAAAGATTAATTATCAGCAAAATTGAAATGAATTTCATGTTTATGTGCAGTGGCGGATCCAGCGGGGGGGGGGGGGGCACAGGGGGCCCGTGCCCCCCCCCCCGGTTGCCCCGACTTTTCCCCTCTCTCTCACACAGCTAATTGCCAATCAACCAGCGTGATGACCAGTTAATTAGTGTTACTGATTAATTAATTCGTGTACACAGGTAGGAAATTGCAATCGGGTGATAATGTACTTTACCAGTTCGCTGAAGCATGAAAGAATCCAGGTAGTACTGACCAGTCTTAGGTGATGATGTTATTTACCTGATCGCTGAGGCGTGAAAGAAACTAGTTAGATAACGTTAATTAGTAATACTAATTAAGAGACTTCCATGAAGAGTGATTCCATTAATCATACGTGAATTCATCTAATTTACCTTTTTAAACCAAGGGACATGGCCAAGAGAGAGAGAGAGAGAGGGAGACTGAGAACTAATTTTTAGCACACAAAATTATTTGTATATTTTTACAGCACGATGTTCTATCTCCATATAAAAGTACAAATTTTTGTACATTTTTATTTTTAATTGGTTTTATTGGAGGAAAAAATCTGTCTCATTTGGCTTTTTATTCTATTCGTCCGATTATCGGCTTTACGAAACAAATCAGTGTTTTTTTCTAGTGACAAGATTCTTGTGTGTTGCACCTTTAATGCGCATTATACAATGATGAAACTGACTAACTAGTCATTTTAAGACTAATACACATGTACAAAATGTAATATAATAAAATTAACTTGAAAGTTAAGATGGATGTCATACAGTTAATTTTAAACAAGTGTGGAAAAGGGGTTGTGGTAGTAGGAGACCTACCCCTTCGGTATATGTAGCAGGCAGGTCAGTTGGTAGAGTGCTTGTTCCTTAAGTCAAGGAGGTCGAGGGTTTGGTCTCGGGTCAGGTCTAACCCAAAAATTCGCTCGGCATTAAAAATGAATGCGGGTCTTTCGGACAAACATTAAAAACCGAGGCCCTTTGTCACGGTAGGCGTGGCACGATAAAGAACCCTCACTGCATAATGCCATCACCGCAAAGCACAGGTAAATATTTCTGCACCTACACCTATAGCTGGTGGCGTCTCGATATAAGTGAAATATTGTTGACTTAGAAGTTAAACCCCATTAATCAATGATCAATCAAACTCAGGACCGGGATTCAAACAGAAAGACTTTCCTTTATCAACTCAACTGGATCACCCAGTACAGACCACGTTCATCCATTTATCGACTAAATTAAATCAAAACACTGGTATCCCTCCAAAGGATCGACGTATCGATCTACAACTTCCAAAGGTCGAACGAACTCCTTTAATATAACGAAAAAAAATGTCGGTCTGGATCTGCGGTGCACAACTACACCTCGACAAATAAAAAGACCGACAATACAAGTTACCGACGGCGACAAATATCGATAAAGATACTAGTGTTGTGAACTCACCGACACTCATAGCCACCTGCGTCAATAAAAAGGCTAGACTGGTTTAGATCTATTTGAATGCGAGGTAAAAAGGACGCTCGACAGTGTTCAAGATGCAGGAAATTGCACCATTTGTACTGAACAAAAAAACGATTTTTTTCTGGGGGAGCATGCCCCCAGACCCCCCTAGAAGGTCGCGCCTTTGGCCCTTACTTGTGTCCCCCCATTCACCAAGACTCTGGATCTGCCCCTGATGTGTTCAAAATATCTATACCCCAACCAAATTATTTTTAATTTTAATTTACATGCAGCGAAACTATGTTGTTTATAGAGAGAAAACGGCCTTTTTCAGTTAATTATATTACCTTACATACAGCCCCTAGAGAAAAACGGCCTTTTTCAGTTAATTATTACCTTACATACAGCCCCTAGAGAAAAACGGCCTTTTTCAGTTAATTATTACCTTACATACAGCCCCTAGAGAAAAACGGCCTTTTTCAGTTAATTATTACCTTACATACAGCCCCTAGAGAAAAACGGTCTTTTTCAGTTAATTATTACCTTACATACAGCCCCTAGAGAAAAACGGTCTTTTTCAGTTAATTATTACCTTACATACAGCCCCTTCAGAACCTCTATATAAATGAGAGAAGGAAGGGTAGGAATTAACCCGTGAATGATATTTGTATCTTTCACCCCAGGTGTGTACCTGTTTACTATATATAGATGTACTTTTTACAGGTAAGAATGGAGACCATACCCTATTGACACCATGTGACAATTGTTTGAGGCAACTTAAGGTCATATAAAAATGCTTGAGTTGGTAAAAATAACTTTTTTTTTCTATATTAGGGGCAAATATTAAATCACTTAACTAAAAGAAAGCCAAATTCCTGTTGGGTACAGCAATTTTAAATATTATTTTCATAATTTGAAAGAAAAACGTTTCGTTATTATCAAGTAAAAAATAAAAGATCGACTATATAGTATTTCTGGAAGTACAGTACCTATTATCCGACCGGGGTTCGAACACACGATCTCCTACATACGAAACGAACACTTTACCAATTGAACTGTCGTATATATAGTGTTGATATATTGTAGAAACAATACTACACCGACGTCATGCGCATCTAATGAGTATAGCGATATCAATATTGCAGTAATACATGTAGTTCTGCTGTCATATACCATTTTTTGAATTTAATCATAAAATACATTCAAAAAATGGTATATGACATATACCATTTTTGAATGTATTTTATGATTAAATTCAAAAATGGTATATGACCCTGCGTTCATCCCAGCACATCGGCTTTTGGACATTGTGGTTATCAGAGTACTACAGTAACACCCGTGCTCAGCTCACTCCACGATTATAACGGTAAAATCACGAATTGTGGAAATGGGTCTTCATTCATTGAAGTATCGTGTTCTACCGACAATTACGTTAGTTAGAATAACATTCTTCGAAATTCACATGCGAAACAGCTGTAACGTGGGTCATGTCATTACCCCACTCTAGTCCTCATTTTTCTATCTTTAATCTTTCTACCTTTTCTTCTATCTTGGGGGTAATGGCTGGACTTGCCCCTTTATTGGCCTCTCCTTTACTATATTTAATTTAACATCATTTTTAACACATGTCTGTTAGTTATTCTTATGCAAATTGCATAGGCGTAGGAGGGTGTTTAATATTGGGGGGGGGGGGGGGGCAAACCAAAGCTATGTCTATGTCGTGCCGCAGGTACGACCTCGTGCCCATGGCACGAGGCGGGGAGAGTATGAGAGGGGTGCTAAACCCCTCGCATAGGTGGGGGTCCGGGGGGCCTCCCCCGGAAAATTTTCAAAACTAAGTCCTGTCTAGACGCATTTTCAATGTATTGTGCATCGTTTTGATAGGTTAAAATACTGTGATATCAAGGCAAGATTATATAAAATAACCGTATGACACAAGTTCCATAATCAATCTCTCTCATTGGAATTGATCCAGAATTTTAGAAAGGGGGCGTATAATGTGAAAGCCGAAGGCTCGAACCTTGTAGGGGGGTTCGGGGGCATGCTTCCCCGGAAAATTTTGAAAAAGTGGCGCAAAATCCTGCATTCTGGTGCAATCTAAACTGAACAATATGTATTATTAGCGACAAAAAAGGGGGGGGGGGTACGCCCCCCGCTGAATCCGCCACTGGATATGGGGGTACCCCGGAAAATTTTGACGCCCTTTTACAAGTATAATGATGAAATTGATAATTGATTGGTTACCAGATGGACATTTCCTGTTAAAGTTCTTGGGGTTTTTTTTTTTTTTGTTTTTTTTTCTTCTATTTTTTTTAGCATGATACAAAATTTCACACAATATATTGCGGGGGCCTGGCCCCCCTTCTCTGACGTGTCATGTCTTGGTCAGTTAGATGCATGTGTTGAATATGGTTACATGCAAACGCTCCGACGTCTGTGTCGTCATTATATGCCTATAAATAGGGAGTTTCAAGACATGTGCTCTCTCTTTTGTCGTCTGCCGTGAAGTGGTGTCCGTGGTGTCTAGTTCAGGTATTTAAATAATTGTATGGCTAGAATGTCCCTAAATTGATTCTGTAAGCTGTTTGCCATTTTTTTTATTTAGTTTAGTTTAGTTTCCTTTTATTTTCAATTTCTCGCGTTCGGGAGGGGGTGGTTTCGCGGTAGTGTGGGGTTTTATTTGGGACAGTGCTGGCAGTGTACAGAATATATATTTCAGTTTACTAATTTTTCAGTATTAGGATTGTCACGTGCATAATATTCAGGCCAGTCGTGTAGGGTTAACTTTGCTTGACATTTATTTTTAAATGTTCCGCCCTTTTATACACGTGATTTACACGTGTGTCATCCATTAATAATGTCGTACTGATAGTACTCGTTTTCATAGTCCTAGACCATTACATGTTGTAATTGACTCGTGTTTTGGGCTGAGCTATTTGAGCTGTTAATTGAGCTTAGGTATTTCTATGATTATTTACCCTAATATTTTTCATTCGGTTCCATTGTTTATTAGGCAATATATATTTCCTGAGCAAATAGTTATGCTGTCGATTGTTATGAATACTTCTGTTCAGCATTGTAATTGACTTGATGAACATATTTTCATATTAACTTTCAAGGCATTAGTTTTTGCTGATAGTGCTTATGGTTGCTAGGTACTCAATGTAATTTGTGTTTGCTGGTGTTTTACATCATATCATTTAATTTTCATTGCAATCCATATTATCTTGCCCTTATGTGTATTTATGTCCTTTAATAAATTATAATATTAAATTTCTGTCTTTTGGTCTACTTACTGTTGGTATGGAAGCCGAACGTTGACAACCACCCATTAAATTTGATTTACTTATTTTATTTACGCGAACATACTGTTGTCTTGTACTGCTTCCATGCCAGTTGCAGTGTTATTTTATACATTATAGTCTTGCACCTTTTTCACTTGTTTTAACTTCAGTCATGATTTTCTATTCACTTTTCGGTCAAGATTTTTTCCCTCATACAGCACACTTCTTAAGGGATTGACTTACTCACGAGCCGTGCTCGATTCCTCTTGAGGTTTTGTGTTCATACGCTTAACTTCAGAGGAAAAACGCTACACAGCATCATAGTGTGTTATCAATAATAATAATAATAATAATAAAAACATAATAATCCATTTTCAAAGCAAAGTAAAACTTTAAAACTGACAAATAAAGTTAAACACTTGAACTTCAATTTGGAAGGTTGAGGCCGGGTGCTCCGGAAGGGTAAGCACCTCCTGTTAGCTAGCTACACCCGCCGCGATTGTAATAAAAATTGAACTTAAAAGGAAGATTGAACTAAGTCAAATATATTCAGGGTAATTTTGGATACAGAGACATCATGTACGTATGTTCACTTAATAAAAAGTGATGAGGGTCATAAAACTTTTTGAGGGCCTTGATTTCCCTAGGCTTGCATTAAAGAAGTGCGGTATATGATCAAACCCTCGTTATTGAGAGCAACACTACCGGTTACCGAAAAAGGAAGAATGTAACTTTCAGTGAAAATTCGAGTCTACAAAGTAACGCGACAAGGACCCAACAGGAGCGGATCTAGGATTTTTTGAAAGGGGGGGGGGGTGAGAATTACTAGTATATCAATGCTAGGCGCGAGCTTCCAGAGACGTGGGGTCTAGTTAACGCGATCCGGAACAACACGTATACAGAAATGGGTTGTTACATTTAACATATGGGGGTCACATCAGTCGATCAATAGCTCTCTCTCTCTCTCTCTCTCTCTCTTTTAAATTTTTCAAAGGGACCCCCCCCTTAAATCCGCCACTGCCCAACATTGATGTTGGTAACGAACCTAACTCTTTTGATACATATTTATAGTGTTCATTTAAGATTATTGAGAGAGGCAATTTTCAAAACATAATATTCTCTAAAACACCAGTGTATGTCGGAAAATTTTTGTATTCATTTGATGATTAACACGGTCCACTAACACCTTAACAATGGGGCCATTAATTTTGACAAAATAAGAGATTGATAACCCCTTCTATCTCAAATGAACACTGTACCTAAAAAGTGCACTGTACGAGCACCGGGTTAGAATTTACGTATACACAAACTGGTATCATCCAGTTTTCACGACAATGGAGTCCACGTGACTCAGTTTGTTAATATAAGGAATAACTGTGATAATATTGTTTTATTGGTGTATAAAAGAAATAATATCACAGTTATTCCTTATAATTTAATTTAGACATTCTTTAAGTATTCAAGAAATTAAAAAAAAAAAACAAAAATCTGAAACATTTAAATCAAGTTTAATAATATCTACATCGATAGTCATCATGAGGCAGATGAATATGACCCGATTGATTTTTATAATCGTGATCTCATTCATAGTGATGTGTATTGCAGATGTAAACAATGAAGAAGTTCCGGTTAAATCCGCCAAAACGGGGCAAGTGGGCGGAGCTAATCTAATTTTTTTTATTGAGGTATAAAGAAAAAAATCGGTCACGTGGTCTCCATTGTTTTGTATTGTGTTCTGTTGTATAAACAAATTTTAATTAAATTATTCCTTTTTAAAAACAAATGTAAACAGTCAGGATTCTGGCTTGAATCGTCATATGTAGACCATGACTTGACAGCCGTTAAGCTCGAAAGATTTAGAAATTGGTGGAAAATATCGTAGACGCTGCGAAATAAAAATATCCAAGCAAATCAAGACACTTAAAAGGCGTAAGGCTGGTGAACACGACAAAATGGAAAATGAACATTTAATCTATACTAGCGAATAATCAATGCAGGCACTGGAAATAGTTTTAAAAGCATATTGAACAAGTTATGGAAGAATCATCCCATAATGTTACAAAATGTGCGCAACCTGGCGGACCACCAGTTTATAAGACTACAGAAGATAAATTTGCACCGCCACAAGTCGACACAGACATATAATGGTGTCTAGGATGGTAAGAAAGTGAAACATTATACAAACTTGTTACATGCCTAGCCTGTTCAACAACATCTTGAAAACTGGCAGAACACCACTGGAATGGAAAAACGGTAAATCAACAGCCGATCCAAATAACTACAGACCTATCTCGTTACTACCTACGTGTATTTGAAAATAAACGTTATTTATAAAAGACTCACAAGGTGTAATGTTATAAACAAACACTTTCCAAACGTCCGGCAACAGGGGTTTCAAGGGAATTTGAGTTGTTCAATGGTATCATTTAACTTACAAGAAGCTATTCTATTTTTATTCATTAATTTATTTATTTATATTTTTGCATTAAATGGAATGGAGACATCCAAAATAAACCCAGTAACAGTGATAAACCTTTACAAAAAAGTTTTCATAACAATGGTCTTATAGGTTGTGGTGTATTTGAAAAAATAATTATGAAAGACTCTCAAGGTGTAATGTTATAAACAAACGCTTTCCAAACGCCCAGCAACAGGGGTTTCAAGGGAATTTGAGTTGTATCATTTAACTTACAAGAAGCTATTCTTTATAATATCAAACATGGTAGCAAAGTTTATGCTGCTTCCTCAGTGGCAGCTGAAAACATTTAATACCTATGTCACAATGATGTCCAATACAAACTAATTCAATTGGACATAAAGAATAAGCTTTGGCATATTATATAGATCACACAAACACAATCAAGGGTTTGATAACAACCAATCAGATTGGTTTCCTGTGGAACAAGGCATCAGACAAGGTGACGTCTTATCTTCCCTTCTGTATTGTGTCTATCTATATATAAATGATCTATTGAACATATATACTTGAAAACCACTCAACTTCTATAAACATTGCTGATATAAAAGTTGGTTATACAGTTTTTGCCAATGATATTACGTGTTTAAGTAGCTCTCCAAAAGGTCTTCAGTAGTCTAGATATGCTTGATGTTTGTTACCATTATGCTTGTCAGTGGAGATTTAAATTCAATCCGAACAAGTCTGTAGTGATGATATTTAACAAGAGGCAATACAACGCTCAACAACGTTAACATAGAGAAGTGACTTTCAGAATCTGTGAAAATAAGACCAATAGTGTTGATGAAACGCGTCATCTTGGTATAAAGTTGGACTAATTTCAATCAGTTGAGCGAACGCCAGAAAGGTTAAGAGACCGAAATACATTTTTTATTTATTTATTTATTTTTGCATTTAATGGAATGGGGACATCTTATAGGTTGTGATATCTGTTATAATCTGAAATTTTCTGACTATATAATGCATTAACATAATGTGTTTGTTTTTAAACCAATTGTTTTGGTTCTTTTTCTATGTTAAAATAGAGACATTTTTAAAGCTACAAGGTTTGGCTTATATTTTTCAAATCACTAATAATACGACCCCCTCTCTCCTAGCAGAGAGGTGACTTCTCACTTATTTGCTATTAACACTTGGCCAACATTTTTAGATAAACATTTTAAATGTTTTTACATAAAGTTGTTCTCAGACATGTCCCTAAAAAGATTTCACCAAGAAAGTTGTTTCTGTAATCTTTTTCAACATTTGATTTGTGATGCAGGGTGTCACTTTGTGATTATTGAAAATTATATACAAGAGTTACCTCTCTTCAACTAGATTTTTTTTAACTAACGGAAATTGTGGACAACTATATTAGAAGATTATTATGTCAAATAGTCTGCCTGGACAATCACATACTTCGTTATTAATGACATTTCATGAATATTCATTGAGAGAGGAATAAATAACTAAAATTATGTTTTGTGGCATATTTAGTCAATATTACCCAAAAGCTGTCAACCATAATTTGTCATTTATCCATCTTTCTCAAACTGCGGAACCATTATTATGGTTTCCAGTATATTGTTATCTGTCTCTATGAATTTTCTGCCCTTTATTTATAGTACTATTGGCACGTTGTTTGAGTTGAGTTGAGTAATGGTGTTTAACGTCCCAGTCAAGAATATTTAACTTATATCGAGACGTTATAGGCGAAGTTGCAGGAATATTGCCAGTGTGTTATACAGCAGCGATCTTTACCGTGCCAAGCCTACCAAGCCACGGGAAATTGTTTATTTTCAGTTCCCATCCGAAAGAACCATGACTTTTATTTCGTAATGCCGAGTGCTTGGCGAACAGTCACTACCCACTTTTAAGTCTTGAGTCAGGCCCGACCGGGGTTCGAACCCAAGACATCTCACCGTTACGGAGCCGGAGCACTTTCCAAACTGAGCTACCGCAGTGGCACCTTGTTTGAGATGCACACTTTGTGTGTAACAATCATTGCGATAACTTGCCAGTCTTTTATGGGTGTGTTATATACCATTTTTGGTATAATTCTATTATTAAATGCATTTAAAATGGAAAACGACAGGTGATATAAACATACTTGCTCCTCTATTATTGTTAGTGCATTTACAAAGAGTTCCCAATTGGAAGGATGTGTATCTTTCTTGTTTTCTGTTAGTTTTGTTTAACGCAGGCGTCAAAACCCAAATTGTCTAATATAATAGGGTACGAAATGCCTCTTAAGCAGCAACCCGCTTCTCGAATAAAATGTATTTATATCGGAGTTTGACCTGTCACTTGCATGGCAGGCCAATTAAAAGCACCCGAGTATTCCCCGGTCTTTTTGCCATTTACTTGTATTTAGATATCCTAAAACTAGGATCGACTAAAGGTGATCTTAGGACAACTATCTTGTTCTAAGTTTAGGGCGATATTAATTAAGGGTTTGTCACAAATTACTAATGCGAAAAATTCCCGGACGATATCATGAAAAACCAGTTAAGAATACAGTACTAGTATTACTCGGAAAAATAAGGACAATATTAATCATGAATACTCATGGGAACAATCATGAATGTCCGTTTTTCAAGATGGGGACAATCATGAATACCAGTCCTGTTTTTCGGGATAGGAACAATCATGAATATCCATTTTTCAGGATAGGAACAAACATGAATAGCCGTTTTAAGGATAGACAGGGACTATCTTGAATAGACGTATTCAGGATAGGGACAATCATGAAAGACCAGGTTAGATAAAAAAAAAGGCTAAAAGATAGCATTGAAACTTTTTAGTTTCACAAATTATTCGAGTCATCAACAATTCGCCTTTATCATTTTGCATATACAATTGATTATCTAGAAATTAATATTAATTAATTATTTATTTCGTTTTATTTTGTTGAAAATAATTATTGATGAACAGATTATTGATGTCCGCGAATAGCCGGTTTACTTGATTAAGGTTATCTCCCTTTAATGTAAGTGAGATATCGAACACCAGAGGCGCTTTAATTTCCGACAGGTGAGGAATAGCAAACAATTTGACAGGTGAGTGGAAGTACATGTACTAACTGCAGAAGTTGTACAAATGAACATAATTGTAAATGTAAGTAACTAAGTTAAGAATTTAATGTTTATAATTGTTGTGTAAAGAATATCTACCGAGAGATATGAAACCAGTTTATAAATTTTTTATTTGCACATGACAAGTACTACACAGTGCAATACGTAGCCATACAGTAACAGTTCAAGTACTTTGGTGACAGTTCCGATGACTAGATGTCGGTGAAATCCGTATGTAAAGTACATTTTGTTCTTATTCTCAGAGCCCAGAATGACTTATTTTCAGTTTAACTGTTTAAGTCATTTATCACGTTTATAATTAACTTTAAAATTGGCAGAGTAAATAGACTCCACCCATTCACTTTTAACATTACAGAATGAATGGTCTTGTTTACCACATTATTTAAAACCAACCTAATTTTAGTGTTTGGTGTCAATATGTCCCGATCTGTATATTCTACATATCTGACCATGTATATTTTATATATCCGACCCTTTCGCAACGGATTCTGTGTGTTCCATATTTATCCCAACTCCGATAAAAAATCTTTATTCCCATTGGTTAATTAGTAAAATAATATGGGGTTATATAAGGTCACTAGTGATTATCTGCCTTGCCTAAAAATGTTCTGACATTAGCGATTACATCCCCTGTAACTTATTTAAACAGTTGGCAGCCACAATGTCGTCGTCAGTGCATTTTGATGTTTCAGCAAATGTACTGTTTTGACATCTTGAAGATCAAGGTCCTTGGTGGGATAAATTCGTTACACAGTGATTAAAAAACCTAAATGGGGAATATATGGAGTCATTAAAATTCATATTGGCCGACACGATATATAAATTTCAATGACTAAATATATTTCCGTATTGGGTCACTAAATCACTGTGTAACCCGTCTCGAATAAGTGAAATATTCTTGACTGGGATGTTAAACACCATTACTCAACTCAACTCACTGTGTAACTACAGGTAATAGTATCTGTCCCTTTCACATATCAGATTCTGTGTATT
This sequence comes from Anadara kagoshimensis, assembly GCA_021292105.1. Lineage (NCBI taxonomy): Eukaryota > Metazoa > Mollusca > Bivalvia > Arcoida > Arcidae > Anadara > Anadara kagoshimensis. The sequence continues at coordinate 40,946,039 of CM037870.1, read as the reverse complement.
CCATAAATATCCAACCCTGTTCATCCCCTACCTGGGGTAAGTGATACATTAACACCTGGTGGTTAGGGGTGTGCGATATTACCGGTATACCGGTATATTGCGGTATGGCAGGGTCAATACAATATACTGGTACGCAAAATAAAAAAACTGGTATACCGTGAAAATTTTAAAAAATCAGTAGATATGCTTTACGGTCATTATTTTGTTATTAACACTCAAAAGGCTGTAATATAATCTTTATCTCGTAAGTTTTTGTCAACTACATACAAAATAAAGCGCGTTTGAGATACAGACATGTTATATCCGATAATGGCAGACGACGAAGTAAAACTTATCAAAAACAAACCAGCAAAGGCAAAAGTGTGGGAAGATTTTAAATTAAGGCAAATAGCGGGGACTATTAATGAAAATATAGCAGTATGCACTGTCTGTAATGCAGATGTTAAATATGCTGGGGGTACAAGTAATCTTACTTCGCACATTCGCCGCCATCACCCAAACTTGGATGCCGGTTCGTTTATCTTTTAAGCATTCATTAACTTTGCAATATATTGCAATATGTATTGAAATATTTTCTCAAATATTGCAATATATTGCAATATGCTTTTTTTCCCAATACCCACCCCTACTGGTGGTTTTAACTAATTGTTTGTAATATTGTTTTCAAATATTGGTGACAAGAGCAAGTTTATTAATCTCAAAAGACATATATCAGGCCCATAAGGTCTCTTGTCAATTGTGTTTATAGTGGATCTTTAATAGTTCTAGGCCAGTAAGTTCTATTCCATTTAACTCTACATCCTTTAATTAGGGCCTCAGTGGCTGATTGGTCTAAAGTGCCACCTTACTCATCAGTGTAGATCCACTCCAGCAAGTGCCACCTTACTCGTCAGTGTAGATCCACTCCAGTAGATCCTTAAGTGCCACCTTACTCATCAGTGTAGGTCCACTCCAGCAGATACTTAAGTGCCACCTTTCATGTCAGTGTAGGTTCACTCCAGCAGATCCTTAAGTGCCACCTTTCATGTCAGTGTAGATCCACTCCAGTAGATCCTTAAGTGCCACCTTACTCGTCAGTGTAGGTCCACTCCAGTAGATCCTTAAGTGCCACCTTTCATGTCAGTGTAGATCCACTCCAGTAGATCCTTAAGTGCCACCTTTCATGTCAGTGTAGATCCACTCCAGTAGATCCTTAAGTGCCACCTTACTCATCAGTGTAGGTCCACTCCAGTAGATCCTTAAGTGCCACCTTACTCATCAACGTTAGTCAACCTACAGCAGATCCTAGTGTGAGAAACCTACAGTTAGTTCCCATGCTGTAGGTCTGCGAGTTTCTCTGGGGTACTCTGGTTTCCTCCAGGTTCCCAAGCTATGAACAGAGGTCAATATCCTTACTTTTTATGGCTGCCTCGTGACATATGGGACTAGAAGGTAGATGCTATTTCAAAGCTTGCCAGCATCCATGAACTGACTGCCTCTGTATACTAAAAAATGAAAGAATCTTGATTGCCCGGGGCCTTAAACTCCACTATTCCATTCTACTCCACTTTACATCCTTTGTTTTATTTACAGATAAAGTACTGAAATGCATTATGGGGTAGCCGCTGGATTTTAACTGCCATTAACTGCTGTAGTAGTTACTGGGAATGCTGGAGAAGAAGCAGAATTGAAGCCTATATACAATAACAACTACAAAATCTACTCATGTACCCTCTGTTTGTTGGTTAAATAAATTAATGTAAGTACATATTACAATATTATATATACATGTATATATATGCATAACTTTAGAATTCATTGAAACTTCTATTTATTGTCCTTGGCCAGCTTACTGTTTGGGTTGCTATGTTTGTGACAGTGAATTATGCTAATTTAATGAAAGTTTTCTTAGAAAAAACCAAACTTAAATAATTTTGTCTATGTTTCGTTAACTTGAACCTAGATGTAACTGAAAACTGCTATGAGCACCCGCAATTACCATAAATAATTTCTTTAGAAAGGAAAATATGTTGCTGCTATGGGGAGTTTGTGTGTTGAAAATAGCAATATTAACACCAGAAGTGATATCCTTGGTGATTAATTACATTGTATACACAAAAGAATTCATCACTTTTTCATGTCGTAAAACACAAGCTAGTGCACCTTGTTTTTTCAACATGTTAAATTCCAATTGCAGTAGCCTGTCAATCTGTGCAGAGACATTCTATGGTAATTGTGGATATACATTATGACAAGTTTAAAGTAAGAGAAAAATATCAGACTTTATTCTAGATATTATTTAGTGACTTTGATAGTAAACATCAACACCCTTCTGACAGATCCTGATGTGAGAACATTTGTCAAATTACTATTTTTGCCAAAGGATGAGTTTTTTATCACTCTGGTTTCCTCTGTATTTTCAGCTGTCTGCAACAAGATAATTTCTTTCTTATTGCTGTAAGCTCAAAGAGTGACCTAAACACAAACTGATGCTTGATTTTCTTTTGCAAGTGTTTCTGATCTGCCTTGTATTAGTGCATACTTATGCAGCCCTCAAAGTGGGTTTCAAAACTAAGTAGCCAGCTGGCCACCAATTTAAATTTTCAGGTGGCCAGTGGAAATTCCAAGTGGCCAGGTAACTTTTTTTTCCAAATGAAGGAAAATTATGGCTTCTTTTAGGTATGGAGAACAAAAATGAACATTTTTAAAATTGATTTACAATCACTTACATACATCATGGCAACAGTATCATGAAAATTCTGTAACACAGAAATAATATCTGTTCATTTAAAATTAGAGTTGACAAGCTGACTGCCATTTACAAAATTTAGGTCGCCAGACATAATTCCAGGTCGATTTGGTCACCATTTTAGTAGACAAAATTAAGGGCTGTTATGACAATCTTTAGAGTGCTAGTACACTTGCCTGTGCTTTTACAAATAAACATTACAGACCACTGAAATCTATTATGTTACAAAGTCAACAAGTAAAGGTCTACAACAATAAAACAAAAACCCAAAAACTTTCACCTTCGGTCAAACCCACAGAGGTAGAATGTCTTTGAGTTGTTTAAAGGCCAAAGCTTTTACCACTTGGCAACTATAACCCCTATGTTTAAAATAAACCATAAGATGGTTCTTGTTGCAGAAAAACAGAGAATTGGGTTCACCACTGTACCACGTGATCAATACCTCTTAACGTTTGTGCGGAACATTTTGGAAAACATCAACATCACAAATTCCTGGAATAACGGGGAAACGTCATATTGTGTGATTCCATGTCCATTGGAAACAAGCGTTTCGCAGACACTTTAGAAGGTATCACGTGGTACAGTGGCGAATCCCATTGCTGATGTATTGATGTATTGTATTTTTTTAGAAGATAATTAATATATTGAGTAGCGAAAAAATTATTTTCACACTTACAAATAATGTAGAGATATTCTTTTGGTATTTATTTGTAAGGTTATTATAGGATCAGCTGTATGAGACTAAATGCAACATCACCACTTTTCATACCATTTTTAGGGTCATCAACTCAACAACAGTCACCTCACATGCCACTATTTTTACACAGGTAAAAGTGCTATACACGAAAATCATGAAAAAACTTCATGAATTTCGTGTCAAATTTTCAATCGTAGCACTTTTACCTGTGAACATCACACAAATTTGATTAATTTCATTTAAAAATCATGAAAAAAATTCACAAATTTTGTGTCAAATTTTCGTTTGTAGCACTTTTACCTGTGTACATCACACAAATTTTAGTAATTTCATTCATTACATTTAGAACATGCTGTTGTAAACATATTTTTAGTAATAATTTGTGCTAAAATTTGTTCTCATGATCACCTAAAACTAACATGCATACAGTGATCAAAACAAACTAATTATCAATATATTTAGACCTTTATGATTAATGTCTGTGTTTTGAACATGCTATTTTGTCGATAATATAGATTTAGCATTCTGCATTCTAAGACCAGCTGTGACTCTCAAATAACACTTATATTTTTAACAGAAAAGAAATGTTTTAGTCCATTTCTGACAGATCATAGTTATTATCTTATTCTGCAGTTTTCTGAGAATGAATATAATATACCAAATACAATAGAATCTAGAATCTGCAAATTATTTACTAGTATTGGTATATAATATACTGGTAGTAATATTGACATTTGTCATCAATTTTCTATCTAAAAAACATTGATGTTTTTGTTAATGAAACACTTATACTTCTTGAGACTACTTAATACTAAATTAGTTATAACAAAAAACTTATTATCCCCACCTTTTGAAGAAAGAAGGGGATGTTTCAGATTTGAGTTTCCATCCATCTTTCTGTCTGTCTGTCCATCCGAAATTATTAATTGTTTACACAAAATCTCCTAAACTATAAAGCACTATTTCATGAAACTTTATGCAAAACATCAGCATTAATTATTAATAGGGAATGCACATATCTTTAACCAGAGTTGTTTTGCTCATTATTCTGGAAGTTATTGCCCTCTGAACATAAGTGCAAATCACAACCAAAAAAAAACTGCTGGCGGGGAATCCTAAATCACTAGATTTATTGTTGTTAGCTATCCTTTAGCTGTATTGGTTCTCAGTAAACAATATACCTAATGTGTTGATATCCATTTGTGCCAAAACATCATTCAAAAGCATGACAATACTAATTTGCATGTCTACCTGTAACTTTAACAGGTATCAAAAGTGCCAACGGAAATAAAACAACTTCTCTCCTTTTCTTCTTCTGACCAGCAGTTAAAACCTGATGGAGTTAAAGTCACTTGAAGTTTAAAATGTAAAAGCTGTCACCCTGTCTATTATTCATTAAAAAAACTAGAAGTTTATTTATATTTGTGTTTTTAATTGTTATCATTTACATCTTTTTCAATGGCTGCAACTTGTAGCTGATAGTGTGAATGAAATTAAATGTATGGGAAAACCATGCATCCATGCTTTTGATAGCCTATTATTTAATTTGTGCTTATGGTATACACCCTTCCGATAAATCGCGACACCTGGCGGGAGTGCCATGATTGATAGTAGAATGTTACGTCATACAGGGAGTTATGAAAAGGAAATACTAGCATTTCGTATTTTCCCTCAATATAATATTGTTTTAAAATTAAATATTAAATTTCAATTTTAATTACATATCGCTGGTATTTTATTCCATGACTTCTTGAAAAATAATTTGAAATTAATATTTTTCATTAAAATTTTAAAAATTCATTTTAATTGTTACATAATAATAACTGTTCCATGACATATTTGATATTGTAATACCAAGTCATGGGCAGTCATTCGGAACTAATTAGGGCACTGGTTTTGATTACCTGATTTACAGGAGAGAAAATGCTTCGGTCCAACCTAAGGACAATTTGCTTATGCATGAATGAATCCAGGTGTGTCAGAAGTAGCCTAAGCTGTTCATTAATCTCGGAAGATTCTCAGTCGGTAGAATTATTTAAATGAGAGAGAGAGAGAGAGAGAGAGAGAGAGAGAGAGAGCTACAAACATTGCATTTTAAGTATTCTGTAACTCAGTGAATAAGTATATAAACGAACAAATTATCTATCCGAAAAAATTTATAACGAGTCATGGGATAATTATTTATCCGACATTTTGAAACTTAACATATTTGTTTACAGTTTAAAGATGATAAATAATAATAAACATCGCATAATTAGTATTATAAGTTATTTATTTATTTTCATTTTTATACTTTTTGATTTTTTGACAAATAAGTATAATATAGCCAAATATGAGAATAAATCAGATATTTATCACTGTGTATTATAATCAGGCGTTGCCTTGTTCATCTCGTAATCAGATAATCTAGAGAGGTAAGCGTACTGGTATTTTCCTGTTAATTGCAAATTGGATTAATGAAACCAATTCAAAGTCCTATTTTTAAGTCAACATAGGTAAGGATGCCATCATTTCTACTTAGAATCAGTTGTTATTTATATAAATTTGACCGAAATTTTAACCTTACAACCAAAATTTCAATGTTTTTTTTGTTGTTGTTTTTTAAATATTTTTATTAATAAATTTGAAAATAAATTTTTAGAACCTTTAACATGTTTAGCAATAACGGATCTTTCTTTCATTAAAGTTTAATCCGTTGAACAATATTGTTAAATACAACTTTAAGACGTCGCTAATTTGTAATCACAGAAAATTATTTTGACTATCAATTATGTATCTGAATTGTTTAATTTATATCAATATTTTGTAAATAAGTTTTATTAAAATTCCGATTTGATAAAATAAATAAAAATAAATAATAAAAAAAGTGGAAGGTGAACGTTTGTAGTAATTTGATTAAAAAATTAAAATATTTCCAGTCGGATAAAAATATGAATTTCAAATGTCCTTGAGGGTAATTAAATGGTCCAAGATATTAATAAATATACGTACATGTATTTTATATTTTTCAAATTTGAACATTTACAAATTGCAATTTTCTAGTAAAAATAAAACTTGTTATTTTGTTGAAGAAATTACAACAAATTCTACACAATCCTTTACAATGTTAAGTGTCTTTTTGGATGATCATCTATGTGTTTAAAATTTGTTTAATTAGCCCATTCAGAATTTGTAATTTATTTAAAGTAATACTCGCTTTGTCGGATTATCATCTCACCTGTAGCTTACATATGACACCTAACAGATACTCGAACTGAGTGAATATACTGTACATGATGATGGGATCGATAGATAGCCTTCCCGGTGTGACGTCATATCAAGAGCGATAACCAGTTTCCGGCTATTTCTGGAAGGGTGTATACTGGCCCTTTTAAGTTATCTGCATTTGGTATACTATAAAAAAGTATACCAATGCAGATTAGCTCAAATGGATGCTGCCCACCTAGTGGCGAGGTGTCCAGTTGATATATTGATAAATTGGCACTTTGCCAGGAATTATAAATAAATGAATTACCTAAACAAATATGAATCAAATTGTCAATGAGTGGATTTGAAGGGAACCTGTTTGCAGTGATTTTTTTACCTTTTTCAACAACCACCTTCTACTTTTTGGATAATTGGGAAATTTTGATAATGTATGTATAATATTAATATATAAGATATATAAAATGTTTGCAATGAGATATTCATTTCAAAGCCTTATTTAGACAAAACATGTATATAATATTTGGTAATCAAGACAGTTTGATATATATATTTGATTTCATCGGTGTAAACAGTTTAATTTTCCTATGTGGCATATCTAATTTTAGGGGTCAAATTGGGAAAAATTAGTAAAGGAGTTACATGTACTGGTACCTTTATTTGGTAGTAATTTGAGACATAATCACTGGTTTGGTCCCAGCCCTTTTGATAACTGATTTCAGTAAGGAGAATCAAAATCTTATCTGTTGATTAGCTCAACTGGCTAAATTTGGTGTGGAAGGTCCCTAGGTGGGTATGACTAAAGTTTGCACCAAATAACCCTGTTTGACTTCCAAGATGGCCTACATTACTTTAAATAATTAAAAGATAAAAGTAATCATTTGTGCATTCAATTTTGAATCAGGTTTGTTCAAATTTGAAGTAAATAGCTGGGAATTTAAAATACATGTATATAACAGGTTTTTGTGAGAATTTTTTTTGTTCACTTAATTTTTACGAATTATGCAAATGAGGTATAGTAATTTGTCAATTTTATGGACAATCTTCTCTGAAACTACTGGGCCAATTGGAACCAAATTTGGTGTGAAAAAGTCCTAGGTAGAAAAGACTAAGATTTTCACCAAGTGACCCTGGCTGATTATCCAAGATGGCCACCATTACTATAAGTAGCAAAAAATGCAAAAGTAGCCATTATGTATATAATTCTCAACTGATTTTGTAAAAAAAAAAAAAAGATAGCAGGCATTTAACATATGTAACATGTTTTTATGTGAAAATTTTCTATTCAACAAAATTATCATTATTTACGCAGATGAGATGAAACTTCTAATCACATTACTGTTGGCATTATTTCAAGAAGTATGATGCCATTTCACATAATATATTTGCTTGCTGTAAATGAAATGCATAAATTGCTTGCTAGTTGAGCATCACAAGCCCAATTGGACCTGTTATTTTTTAACCTATTTCACTTTTGAGCTGCCTCTTACAGGTTGATATTACATTAAAATTCCATACAGTGTATTTAACACATTAGATCATTTCTGTCATCTCATGTTTGATCTCAGTGTGTTTCAGAGCTAAAATAAATACTTATTTAAATCATCAGGAAACCTTCAGTATTTACACAGCTAGGGTTTGATATGTACATAAGGTACATACAGTACAGGCTTGTCAAAAGTCCAACACTCAACTAACGCAAAGGAGCCACAGGTCGGCTACAGAGTGGTCGAGATATCATCGATTTCTAATGACCGAAAAGCTACCAGGAAATAGATAGCACCTGTTGTCGAGGTATAGTTATTGAAGGCACAAGATGAGCTGCCGATTCAGCAATAATTGGTTATCTAAGTGTTAAACTTTCGACAGGCCTGTACTGCAGTTTTATTGATACGGTATATAGAAGGATAGATTTCATCTGATTTTCAATGTAATAAATGTATTTTTATGAGGTATTGATCAGTCAGGAGATATATTCTTCTGTAAATGGTATAATTAGGGATATTGATGATGATACAGAAGTGTTCCATCAGGATAGGATTAAATGATATCAAGCACATAGATGTATAAATAACAGGTGAATGGTTCAGAAAACTAGCTAACGGACTGGAAAGAGTGAAAAGTTATTAGTGATTGTATTACCTGTATTTAATTGATAGCATACAAAGCAAAACATGCAAATAAAGACTGTTGATGACAACTTTAAAAGTAAGCATTATATGTGTATTTTTAAGACAACAAGGTATCCATGGTATCATTGCCAGATTGTAGGTAGCATTGAGTGACTGATTCTAAGATAATAATGTATCCATGGTAACACTGTCAGATATTAGCATCAAATGTCTGGTTTTACGATAATAATGTATCCATGGTAACATTGTCAGATATTAGCATTAAATGTCTGGTTTTAAGATAATTATGTATCCATGGTAACACTGTCAGAAATTAGCATTGAGTGTCTGGTTTTAAGATAATAATGTATCCATGGTAACATTGTCAGAAATTACCATTGAGTGTCTGGTTTTAAGATAATTATGTATCCATGGTAACATTGTCAGAAATTACCATTGAGTGTCTTGTTTTAAGATAATAATGTATCCATGGTAACATTGTCAGAAATTAGCATTAAGTGTCTGGTTCTAAGATAATAAGGAATCCATGGTAATATTACCAGATAGTAGCATTGAGTGTCAGGTTTTAAGAGCATAAGGTATCCATGGTAACATTGCCAGATATTAGCATTAAATGTCTGGTTTTAAGATAATAATGTATCCATGGTAACATTGTCAGATATTAGCATTGAGTGTCAGGTTTTAAGAGCATAAGGTATTCATGGTAACATTGTCAGATATTAGCATTGAGTGTCTGGTTGAAAGTTACAATGTGTCCATTGTAACATTGTCAGGTATTGACATTGAATGCCTTTTTGTTTTAAGATTATAAGGTATCCATGGTAACATTGTCAGAAATTCTTATTGAATGTCTTGTTTTAAGATTATAAGGTATCCATGGTAACATTGTCAAAAATTCTTATTGAATGTCTTGTTTTAAGATTATAAGATATCCATGGTAACATTGTCAGAAATTCTTATTGAATGTCTTGTTTTAAGATTATAAGGTATCGATGGTAACATTGTCAGAAATTCTTATTGAATGTCTTGTTTTAAGATTATAAGGTATCCATGGTAACATTGTCAGAAATTATTATTGAATGTCTTGTTTTAAGACAACAACAGTCAAAGTACCCATGGTAACATTTTTAAAACTATTTTGACATGCTAAAATAACAGTAGAGGGTGTTCCTGAAATAGGAAGAAGCAGAGTTTTAATATACCTTAATATTTAATGAGAATTATTACAAACTATAATTTATTGACATATATATTATAGTTCAACAGATTCGGTTGGTCTAAAACCAAACTGTCATCAACATACATTATATAAGGTAGTGTTTAAATATCTAAGTGAAATTCAAATTTTCAAAGGGCATAATTCAGAATTTATTAAAATTATTTTCCCTTTTTTACATGCACAAAGGGGCTGCTCAGAAGCATATGTGCCAAGTATGAACAACTTATCATTTCTTAGAAATTTTAAGAAGGAGTAGACTCAATTTTGTTTACATACCTACCCTCAATTCAGAGTTTTAAAGGGGCATAACTCACTGAAAATTTATCTGAATAATCTGCCCTTTCCACAAGCACAATAGGGGTTGTTAATAAATATCTGTGGAAAGTATGAACAATTTATCTTTAGAAGACAGCACACCATTGTTGAAGCCTGCCCAACTGCACACTGCAAATATAATACATCAATCTACTAGCTCAGTGCAACTCTGCTGTAACTCTTCTAAAAACTATTTCTTTCATATCAATTTTATATGAAAATAAATCTGTGCCCTGCAGAACCTTATGTTTAAAATAATGCTAATTTTATGTACCAATTAACACTTTTAGCTGAGAAAATGTGACAGATTGTATTCCACCATTTATCAGAGTGTGTGGATTTTAACCCTGAAAGAATTTTAAAAATCTAAACCATATTAACACATTACATTGATATCATATTAGTTTATGTTAAGATTGTAAGATCAGTGTTATTAAGCTTGATACAATGGTTCAGCCTAATGCGTAAGTGACATATGGGTGCTAATCAGTACCAGTATACCAGTAATATTATGAGTTATAAATTGATTGGATGAATGGAGATTTTACATCTGAGTCAATAATGCCTCACTTATATCATGACATCACCAGCTATAGGTGAAGTGGCAGTAATTTTTACCTTTGCAGTGTGCTCAGGACAATGTACAAAAATGATTCTTTAACCTGCCATGCCTGCTGTGACAAGGGGGTGGGGTCTCTTCTGAGGGACTAAGTGATATTCATTTCTAAATGTTGAATGCTTGGCAAAAAACAGTCACTACTTATTTTCAGTTCTTGGTTAGACCTCGGCCAGGGTTTGAACCCAAAACTTTCCACATTCGAAGTGAGCACTCTACTGAATAACTTACTAGTGGTAATATGAGTTATCACAGATTTATAATACTGTGTTGTGATATATACATATAACTGTTTTGATTTGTGTCATTTTGATACATAGGTGTCATTTGATATTTCATGTAATATACGAACATGAATATTCTAGTATATATTCTATTTCTAATTAATCAAAAATGACCATCCTAACAGGAAAAGCGCTTTATAAACATGAAAAATTGATATCTACATTTCAGCACAGACATTTACCATTTTCTGTTTTACATATCGAGCATGTATATAAATAAGTAAAAATTGTAATTACACCTGGAGAACATTTACCTTCATATTCCAATCAACAGGTAGAAATATCAAGGTAGCCAGTCAGCCAGGTAGCCAGTAATCAGAGTCATTTATATTAAATATTTATTAAATTTATTGATTTTTTTCTCTGGCTGTTATTTTAGTTACAAATATCTGAATCAGAATGCAAAGATACATTTGAATTTAAACCTGTGCTGTATAAGAATTTATTTATTTACAGTTTAACCTGAAGAGTATTTATCACCATGAGTTGATGTATTGATTAATCTTGGGCGTTATGTAATTAAGTGTCATATCAAAACGATTATAGACCTTGATTGATTGATTGATTGAATCATTGATGATAACATTATAAGCCTGTGGATTGAGGTACGTGTACTTTAATGTTTCTGGAGTTCTTGCTATCTTAATGAATTGAGAAAGGTTAAATTTATATTCTAATAATTTGAGCAGTAGTTTTAATATTCTCCACTATACATATTGGCATGGTCTTATAATTACGATACCCTCCACTAGTGGCTGCATATTCTTTTGCCAACTTTTCAGGATTTAGAAATGAAAGTCACAGGGTCCTTTTGAACAAACCTTTAAAACTGGTATCCCCTGTCACGGCATGCATGGCATGTCAAATAACTCCTCCTGCACATTGCCCTGAGTGCACTGCAAAGGAAAAAAATCTGCCATTTCTCCTGTAGCTGGTGATGCCTCGATATAAGTGAAATATTCTTGATTTGAACATAAAACACTATTCAATTAATCATTCAATTTTCATTGTGTTCATGTCAATCTGTCTATCTGTATGTTTGTTAGTCTATTCATATCTGTCTGTCTCCCTGTTTTCTGGATTATTATTTTTTTTTTTTTTTTGCAAACTTCAGTAAGCTTTTAAGTACAATAAAATACAAAATACAAATAAAGTTCCATTTTCAACACTCTAATATTTGAAGTTTCACTGTTCCTCCATTGTGTTGATAATGAACCAAACAGTATGAACCTATTACAAAGAAAGTCCATTCTAACTTGTGGTCAACTAGGGTTTATATTATAAAGGATAAAATAAAACAAAGTTTAAACAGCACTTTCAGTAAATTTTCAAGTAGAAAACAAATTTCTGAAAGTAGCCAGCAAATATGGAGTAATATGTATTGCAAAACATATTCAGATATATATATATATATATATATATATATATATATATAATATATATATATATATATATATATAATATCTGAATATATATATATATATATATAACTTTATTGGAAGAGCAAGACAAACTTAATCCAATTAAAAAAAGTTGCAGACAATTTTTGTCGCCTTGTTGAAACCATTGTTTAAAGTTCTTATATGTACTCTTATAATAAGCTGCTTGTCACAGGCTATATGTATAAACCTATAATTGGCTTTTAAGTTGACCACTGGATAACTTATGAAAAGTACTATTTAAGTGAAATGAACAAATTCTTGTCTTTGTTACAATTATATAATTTTTTAAGATGCATGCATAAATTTTTTGTAAATCTACATCATTGGGTACAAACACTAACATACAAAGTATATAAGTGTTTATTTAAAATATATAAAAATAAATATTAACTAATTGCCAACAAGCTGAGAACGTCACAGACTATACATCATTATGACGTATGGCTGTCTGTCTATATGACATCAGCATTTGTTCCCACAACTGCTATTGATCCATGCACCATGTTATCTGTTTATTCGAAATCTAAGGTTTATCTTTCTGTTTTAATTAAATTTTAGTGTATTTAAGGTATATAAAATAATTTATATTTTTATCTTTGACATGCACACTTAAGTGTTACTGTACAAAGATAAGTATTAACCCTAGCTATTTACTGGTAAAGGCTGGGGGTAGGTATAAAGTACAATATAGATAGATCTAGCTTCCTGGTCTGAATCAGAAAAAAAAATCAATAAAATTCTGATATGTACAGCTTGATTGTCAAAACGTGTAAATATATCGCCTAAAATAAAAATGTGCATTCCATATGCAGGGACAAATATTTAACTAGTACATTACTGAGTGTTTGATTTATTATGATGTAGTGCATCGAAGATGGACTTTTTACTTATTATACAGGTAAATCATATTTTCTTACCTGCATTAAGGTAATTTTAGAATTAAAAAAACAAGAAAGAAAATTCATATCTAAAATTAAGTATTTCACTCTCTGATTTTTGTGGTTTATTTTTCAAATTTAAATACATTGTAGATAATTTCAGTTGTCAAATCTTTGTCTTGTTTTCTAACTTTTTTTATAAAAAGAAAAAACTTAAAAATAAACTATAGTTTTAACACTTAATTAGCTTGATATATGTAATAACAAATAGAATATTGTTGTAATTATCTTCACCTTTTCCAACCCTTTATGTCATTTTTTCTTCTCTCTTTTGTCGATTGGTCTAAAGCCTTGAACACTGCCTAGGTTCAAATCATACCCTAGACAGATCTTAGTTTGAGAAATTTTGTCAGTTTGCTTGCCAAAGGTTGGTGATTTTCTCCACTATCCTAGAACTGGTCACCCAAATATCAGTGAAAGAATCTTGACTAGAAGTAAAAACACTATTACTTCATTTGTATTTTATGTAACAGGTGCAATGCTGTGCCACAAATTCATTTTAATTCTTTTTGAAAAAAACCAATATAATTTTTTATTTTTTCCCTCTAAAGTTTAACAATTAGTCTATTGTCATAGAGTTGTGTTGCTTCTGTTTTGATTAAAAATTTGAAGAGTTGATAGAGACAAAATTTCATAGAGCTTCTCTCTTAAATTATTTGTTCTATTTTCTGTCAGTTTCAATACTGTGATTATCACTTTTTTTGTTTCTTTCACTGTTAGAGGATTAAGATTCCATCCAGTAGTCTGTAGATAAATGACAATATTGATAGATAAATTGATAAAGATTAATTTTCCATCCACCAGATGTTCAGGTTTTTCTGTTGCTCGACCAACATATTTTAGATTTTACTGTGGGTCCAAATCTATACAGGAGATGCAGTTGGTAAAGATATTTTAATTTTATAGATTTTTTGCATGGAATAATATATATAGCACTAAAATTCCTTTTTAGAAAAATACCTGTACTTTTAGGCTTATAAAATTACATGGAATACATTATCGTTTTCCCAGGAACCCTCAGTTGGTCCAGTAGTTCTAGAGTTAATAACATATGTACATGATCATTTCCCTGAAAAAAAACCCTCAGATTGCAAACCATTCTAGAGTTAATGACATCTATTATCTCAGTTCCCCAAAACCTTCAGTTGGTCCAGCAGTTCTGGCATTTATTATCTGAGTTCCCCAAAACCCTCAGATGGTCTAGCAGTTGTGAAGTTAATGGCATACATTGTCAGTTTCGCAAAACCTTCAGTTTGTCCAGTGTTCATAAATTATTGGTTCCCGAAAACCCTCAGTTGGTTCAGACGTTCTGGAGTTACGTACATATATTTTCAGTACTCTAAAACCCTTAGTTGGTTTAAAAGTTGTGAAGTTAGTGGCATTTATTATCAGTTCCCCAAAACCCTCAGATGGTCTAGCAGTTGTGAAGTTAATGGCATACATTGTCAGTTCCCCAAAACCTTCAGTTTGTCCAGTGTTCATAAATTATTGGTTCCCGAAAACCCTCAGTTGGTTCAGACGTTCTGGAGTTACGTACATATATTTTCAGTACTCCAAAACCCTTAGTTGGTTTAAAAGTTGTGGAGTTAGTGACATACATTTTCAGTTCCCCAAAATCCTCAGTTGGTCCAGCAGTTCTGGAGTTAATGATTTAAATTTTCAAATTTTCAGTTATCCAAAACATTCAGAAGTTCTAGAGTTATTGGCATACATTGTCAGTTCCCCAAAACCTTCAGTTTGCCCAGTGGTTCTAGAGTTAATAACATGCATTGTCAGTTTCCCAAAACCTTCAGTTGGTCCAGCGGTTCTGGAGTTAATAGCATGAATTATCAGTTCCCCAAAACCCTCAGATGATCCAGAAGTTCTAGAGTTAATAGCATACATTTTCAGTTCTCCAAAACCCTAAGTTGGTCCAGAGGGTCTGGAGTTAATGACATACATTATCAGTTCCCCAAAATCCTCAGTTGGTCCAGCTGTTCTGGAGTTAATGGCATACATTATCAGTTCCCCAAAACTCTCAGTTGGTCCAGCAGTTCTGAAGTTAATGACATACATTATCAGTTCCCCAAAACCCTTAGTTGGTCCAGCAGTTCTGAAGTTAATGACATACATTATCAGTTCCCCAAAACCCTTAGTTGGTCCAGCAGTTCTGAAGTTAATGACATACATTATCAGTTCCCCAAAACCCTTAGTTGGTCCAGTGGTTCTAGAGTTAATAACATACATTGTCCATTCTCCAAAACTCTCAATGGGTCCAGCAGTTCTGGAGTTAATAACACATATTATCAGTTCCCCAAAACCATAAATCAAAGACTGATTTTCAGTAATTTTCTGATTTTTTTTCTCGACTCTTGAGTGTTTTTCAATGGATAATGAGAAAAGTTATGTATATAATTATATATATTGATTTGTGTAAAATGCCACATTGACAATATGACAATATTGTCCTGTCACTATTGACAAAACATATTAATTTTTAGTGACATGTATTAATGTGTGACCATAAATTTAGAATGTACATCATGTGTATATGAGTTTGGTAATGAATCTAACACAAACATTACCAGTCCATGGAGATTTCCATTTGTACCCTCCATTAAAATTTTAATTTTAACTGAAAAAATGTCTAAAAATGACCAATTCAAGCCATTTTAAACATTTCTGTGAACAATGATTTTTCACAAATTTTACATAGTATATAATGCCTTAATGGGTGAGGGTTACAAAATGAAGTTTTACCCAAACCGTGTCCAAAATTACAATCCCCAAAACAAAGTAAAACTGGAAAATTGAGTTAAAACAGTTAAAATGAACTGTACATTGTATACTGTATAAGAAGAAATATTTGCCATAGGAAACATTCACGGTTTTGACCTTCTAAACTATTCCACGATAAGAAATTTTCACGGTTTCAGGTGTAGAAAAAGTGAACACAGTATATATATATATATATATATATATATATATATATATATATATATATATATATATATTATATCAGTATGCTACCTGTAATGAGCTTTACTGGGTACTTAAAATGCATATTGTATATAAGTATGGTGAATCAAGCACTAAACTAAACAAAAAATATATTATCTGAAAACATTTTGTTTTGTGTAAACTTTAAGATATCCATAATTTGATACTAAATAAATATTTTGTAATTTATATATGCAAACAGTTTTTATTTTATACCCCATATGGCATGGTTGACTTATTATATAAATATGAGATGTTTACAGTATGGTTGGTAGTTATGAAAAAAAAGGTACTCGAAAAAAATCATAAAAATGTTATTTCTCATTGTGTATCTTAAAGCAAAGTTTTTGGTTTAAAAAGTACTTGATGTTAAGCAGTCTAAGAATTTGATTATATTAAATAGGTTTCCACAAATTTAAAATAATTAGTAGCCAAATTTCCAAAATTTGTGAAAATATAGTCCTTTTTAAAGTATTTTTCCACAAATTTGCTAAAATAGGTTACTTTTTGAAAGAATTCCTCAGATATTAGTAGCCAATGGCGATTTTTGGCTACCAGGAACGGAAACATAGTATTAATCATGTAGTTGTCTGAGCTATCGTATTTGATGGATATCCTGCTCAAATTTCCAGTCCACCATTTCTGAGGGCCACAATTGCCACCAAACTTTAATAATGTTAATAGAAAGAAGAAAAAATGCAGGTTTGGACCAGGGGTCAAACCTTGGACTCCCAACACTATAGGTCAGTGTTATACCAGCTTATTCTGTACCCTGACCGCTACAAATTTAAACCACATAAGCTGAGCATCTTCAGTAAAGCTAAAACAACGAGATATTTAAGTTTAATATAAATACACACCCATAAATAATGAATAAAGATAAGCTCATTTTAAAAAAGAAAATTAAAAAATGAATCTACCCAGTTTTGTGTGTTACGTCATATACATGAGGTATTGGATATACAGTATAGACCTGTCAAAAGATTAACACTGAACTAAGGTAAAAGTTGTCGAAGCTCAGCTGCCGAGGAGAACTAAAGTGGCCAAAAACCTGCCACGAGATAAATAGCACCTGCCGAAAACCTGAGATATATTTAATGAGGGTTCAAAATGAGCTGCTGGTTTGGCACTTATTCATCGGTTTATTGTTAAACTTTAGACAGGTCAGTACTGTATATAGTCTACCTGAAGTGTATAAGTAAATACTTATCCTTTATGTTATGTTGGTTATTAGGGAATGTATTTGTATTGTTGATCAGATAATGTGGTAGATCTACTAATACTTACTAAGGGTGGACTTACATCTTATTTGTTATCAACAAACATGTGTTTATGTCTTGTTTAAAGTAGACATGATTATTAAAAACGGCTTAGGGGTGGTGTTGTTATAATGTCATCTATGGCTGTTGGCATCAGTAATGTTTTTCTCACTACCGGGTATATCTAAACATCTTAAATATTTTGAAAACTATAATGACACTTGGTAGTCTTAAATGCAGATTTTTTTTTTTTTGGTCCAATCATTTTTTTTAATTTGTGTGTCTACCTTTCCAAGTGTATAATATGTGTGATATTTTATTGACTTTCTTTTTATGTTTGTCAAAAATCTCCATAAACAAAATATGGAAAAATGCAGGGTTTAATCTGCTGATGTTTCAATTCAAAATTGGACGGGAGAAATGTAGATCCCTTGGTTAATCCCTAATTGATTCCTAAAATGGAGTTCTAGCAAAGGTTTTGGACTTTCAAGCTATAAAAAAGCTTGAAAAGTCACAAAAAGAATGAAACCTTTTTCATCATACAAAAAGACACTTATTGATTTGATGTTTTTCCACAGTTATCCCCCTTTACATACTAAGTTTTCTATCATACAGCTGGGAAGGTAGGTGCCTTTGGTTTGGTTTACTAGTCAAATGATCTTTAGTTTAGTGGTGGAGTTGTAGATTATCGATCAAAACATTAATGCAGTTTCTAGAATGTTTAAATTAGTTCTACTTGATAGCACCCACAAAATTATCATTTAATTTCCAACGACAGCTAGATTATGTAAGATTACATTTTATCCTCCAGATACAGTTTTTGATTAATTTTTACAGTTGCAAATACAAAATTGTTGGGTTATTGTATGGTTAAGTTATTGTGATAGTGGATAAAAATGCTGGCAGAATCTTTAGAATTACTAGCTTTTACATTGCAGAAAATCGTCTAAATAGGGTAAAATCATTTTAGTACATGTAATATATGCTCTTATATTTGATTCTTCAAAACTGTTAAGCCATTGCCGCAAAAACAAAATAGAAAGCTCTTCTGGTTGTTGATCATAATAGTGGGGTGGTTTGATAGGTGATTTGGGAATAGGTAGTTCATGACATTGCACCTGTTTACCTGTTTGGATAATTATAAAAGGATATATTAAAGATTAATATTAGTATAAGATAAGATGAGATAATAGATTTTAGTATAACATAATGGTACTGTGGACATTTCTCCTCCGACCCATTCCTGATTGGTAATTCATTCCACAGGGATATCAGGTGATATATTAAGTCGTTTCACGATTATGACATTTTACTGCCAATATATTTGTGTACAGCTATTAGAGGTTCTGTGACTACAAAATCTCTAGATTATACAAACAAATTAAAGGATATTTTATTTCATTGTGTAAGCTCAAAAGAAGGAAGTGCTGATATTTTTTGGATGCTTAATTAGTAAGTGCATAATACTGTAAACCAACTTTTATTCGCATGCGAATAACTTTCGCGTGTTTCTCAAGGACAAAATAAAAACGAAAGCTAATTCTCGCAAATATGTTTCCGAAAATGGTTTTATTAATACCAAATATTTCCATATCGCGAAACTTAATAGCAGTGAAATGGTTTAAATAAGAAAATCGGGAATCTTAATATCCGCGAATATATTGGTTGACAGTATTACTAGTAAACCATGTCTGTAATTGATTTTTGAGTAATTTATGATTTTAATTGATTTTTGTCAAAAGTTATATAATTCTAAATTAATATTAACACCTGATGCAGTCCAAGTTTGATTCCCAGCAGTAATGGTGTTCTGTTACCCATGGATGCATAATAAGTTAGTAAACTAGTATTACCAATTGAAATAGAGATAGGTTTTGGAAAATGATATAATCATGATAATTGAGTTAATGTAACAAAAATACTTGAATCATATTACTGGATAGCATATTGATTTCAATAACTTAAAATCACATGTAGATGTCATTAACTACGGTAAGTTGTTGAGTTTATAGTTTCTAACAAGATGGATACAACTCATAGGTCATTCAAAATCTGATGGCAGTGTATTTATAAACATGGGTGACTCCATACTTAAACTAGATAGAATAGTGTACTATGCTTGTTTACAATCACACCGCCCTATGCTATATCTGTCACAACAACCGTAATAATAAAATATACTTGCTTTACACATCGCCATCTGATTGTGAACAGCAATAACAGTAATCATATCTAACACAGTGTTCATTCTAGAATGGGCCATGGGGTCATTGATCTTTTTTTTTTTGCCAAATGACCCTATTATTAAGGCCTTATTAAAGTGAGCCAAACCGGTATTTCACATTACATGAATGGAAAAAATATAGATATTATTGTGTTTTAGAGGATTTTTTGGAAATGGCCATTTCTGAAAAATCCTAGAATGAACACTGCTGGCATCCGTCAACGTCGGAAGTCCTATAAAAAGTGGTATAATATATATATATATATATATATGTATCCTGTGTGTTGTTTTGCTATTTGGTTGTTTTAGCTTTATGTCCAGGTACATGTTATTTATCAGTATAAAATACATTTACTGGTAATATAATTTTCGAAAAATTATTTTTGATGTATGCTGACGTGAATTGTTTTATATTTTCAGACATTGTAAGTCAAAATGCTGGACATGTATGACAGGTACAGTAGTGTAATAAAGTTTTCCCAGTTGAAGGACCCGACAGATACATGGAAAATAGAGTCCTTAATTGGAGAGGGTACCTATGGCGAGGTCTACTCTGGAAAACACAAAGTTACAGGTATTACATCATCTTTAATATGTTATTATATATTATGTCATGATTTAACGGAACATAGTATTTGTGTGTTTGAGATGATGCTAGGATAAATTATTATTATATTTCTATGGCATTAAAGGTTTTAAATACAGTCAAACCTGTCTTTAAAGGCCACCCAAGGGAACAAGTGAAAGTGGCCTTTATGGGCAGGCAGGTGCCCTTTATATACAGGTTCGGATAATATGAATAAAGAACAATTGGGATACAATTATACTGGCCTTTATAAGCAGTAGTTATACAGAGGTGGCCTTTAAGGCTGGTTGGACTGTACAAGGATTTTATCTGTTACCATTGATTATAACGGTATTCATATATTATGTCATAAAAGTGAAGAAAAATCACATGTATTTTAAACTTGCTACCTGTAAACCACTCTTGAAGTTCTGAGTAGAATTATTGGCAGAAATGAGATGTTATCAATAAATTCTAACCATTTTATCCATGCTAACTGATAGTTTATAACCTTTGTAACCTAAACTTATAAATCATCTCTAGTAGTATTATGCAATAAAACATTTCTTAGGCTCTTTATTGATTTATCATAATCCCCAGCCATTCAAAGAAATAGGAGATATTAAATTCGAAGAAATATGGGCTTAATTCAATCCCAACTTCTGTCTTTCTGTTCATCCAGACACTTCACGTCTTGAAGTAATTCTCCAAAACTATGAAGCACTATTTTATGAAAATTAATGCAAAGCATCAACATTGATAGTACATGTGCATATCATTAACCCAAGTTGGTTTGCTCCTTTTTCCAGGAGTTATTGTCCTTTGAAAAGCCTAAATTGCAAAAAAGTACCCATTGGCAGCAGATCCTAATTTACTGAATTTGCTTGCTATACCCCCAGCAAACTAGGGGGTATATAGGAATCACCATGTCTGTCTGTCCGGCCATCTGTATGCATTCGTCCATCTGTCTGTTCATCTGTTTGTCTGTCAGTCCGTCCTTGTAAAATCGTGTCTGGGCTATATTTCATAGCTGCTTTGGAGGACTGTCATAAAACTCCATGTGAATAATCTTCATGGTCCAAAGGTGTGAAACAAGGGCATATTGGAAAGGTCAAGGTCGTGGAAAAACATTAAATGTTGGTGGCAGGGGAATTCTGCTATTAGGACACAGTTCTAGTTTGTATTATAATGTTTTGTATACTTTAGGTGAACAGGTGGCTATCAAGGTTATAGAATCTATACATGAACAGATTGAAGAAATAGAACATGAATATTTAATACTGCGAGACATGTGTAACCATCCTAACATGCCAAAGTTTTACGGTCTTTACTTAAGAGAAAGACAAGAAGCAACAGAATCACAGATCTGGTTTATAATGGAGGTATGATAAACTAAGAAAGAAAAGTATGAATAAAATGTTTGATAAATCAGAACCATAACTAATAATGTAAACAGAATAGTTCTATCTCTGGTTTGATTTGAGATGTTCATCTAGTCATTTACTATGAAGTATTCAATACACCAAAGTGCATTCCTTATCTATATTAAACACTGTATAAAAATAATGACATATGTCTTGAAGCTTATCTGAGCTTAATTGTGGGTCAATGCTGGTTAGCTTTATCACTGAGTACTTGGGTCTCATGTAACTGAGTCTTATCCTGGGTCTGTGGTAATAAGCTCAGTGGTAACAGTATAATGGAATGAATGGTTAATCTCTGGCATTGCAGATCAGGGTATTAGCACTAAAAAGTCATAGCAACAACAACAGCACCATAGCGGGAGCTCAGTTGGTAGAGTGCTTGCTCCATAAGTTGGAGGTTGTGGGTTCGAACCCTGACCAGGTCTGACCCAAGACTTGATAGTGGGTAGTGACTGTTCTTTTGCCAATCACTCAGCATTATAAAATAAAAGTCATGGTTCTTTTGGATGAGAACTTAAAATAAAAGAGGTCCTGTGTCATGGTAGGCTTGGCACAATAAAGAACCCTGCTGTATAATGCCATCAGTGCAATGCACAGGCAAAAGTTCTGAACTTTTGCCTATAGATGGCGACATCTCGATATAAGTGAAATATTCTTGACTGGGACATTAAACACCATTACTCAACTTAGCTCAACTCGACTCATAGCAACAACATAGATTTTAAACAATATATATATATATATATATATATATATATATATATATATATATATATATATATATAGTAAAATGTGGCCATATCAGATAGTTACATTAATTTATTTTACTTTGTAGATGTGCAGTCAGGGATCAGTTACACACTTGTCCAGGTGTTTACTGGATACAAACCAACATTTAGAAGAATACCTTATAGCTCATGTACTCAAAGAAACGCTCAAGGTAAGAGTTGTATAGTGCTAAACCTCGATTATCCTTCATTATCCATGACTTATTTGTCGGCCAGGTGCTTACTGGATACAAATCAACATTTAGGATAATACCTTATAGCTCATGTACTCGAAGAAACTCTAAAGGTAAGAATTGAAAACTATGTACTGTAGAATGTTGATTAGTCATCACTTATATGTCCAGTCAAACTGTTTGTGTTTTATTAACAGATACTTATATTAATTACTCTTTCATAGTAAAATATTAAGAAATTTGCATGTTGGATTTGGCAGTTTTGAGCTACCATATATATGCTGTGGGACGGTTACATATGTTGTGTAATATGTAAGTTGAACCTTATAAAGGGCATGCCTTACAAACTTTGCAAAATGTTTACATGTATATATACATATCAAAGATGTGCACCTACATTTTTTGACAGATTTGTCAAATTTATTATTATCTGTGTAGTGAATCTAGTGACATATAATGGTGTATGTAATTGGTCTTGTTAATTTTGGTCTTCGCTCTTTAATACCTGAAATAGTATGTATAACGGTCATAGAGTAAAAGTCATGTTCATGATGTTGGTGTTTGTACCTTATTTATACTCTATCTAAGTGCACTTGACACCAGTATTACATCCACCATGAGGGTCCCTACAGGATCCACATGCTCCTGTATACAGCAACTTACATTGCAACAATGTGTTGATACTTCATCCACTTACCTAGTTGAAACACTCAGTATTTGACACCCAAATATTGCATCAAAAATAATCTTTTTAGTGTGGTATTTTTTGTAAACAAAATGTCAGGCAAGTTTGACTAAATTACTTAGAGAATGTTTTGCCAAGTATTCAGCAATTAAAAATATATGTAGAAGTTTCTATGTTCTTTTGGAGAAGCCATTTTTAAAACTCTGCATGTTGCAGTAAACAATTATTTCATGGATGTTTGATAACAGTCACATCTATTGTTCAAAGGTATCAGGGATGTACCGTAGAACTGCTTCCCAAGGTCGTTAGGCCATTGATTACCTACCTAATCGTTGTCATGTTTTCTAACAAAATATTCTATTTTGACACCAGAAATGTCTTCAAAAAGAGACATTGTTTGCATGGTTTTCTGTTATGATCAGGGTTAGCAGAACGCTTAAAGAGGCAACAAAAAGGCATAGATTGCACATTAAGTTTGTTCTGCCAAGATTCCATGCTTGTCTAGAGGAATTAAAAACCTACAAAAGCAACCATAGGCATCTGAGCAGTAAAAGATCAAAGAAACAACATTGCATATTTCCACAAATGTACTGCATATCTATATATCTGCAACTTCTGACACCCTTTGCTGCCAAGAGATGTCTTTAGTATAAAGTACATGTATATAAATCTTGACATAGGTGTAAAAATCCATTCAATTAATTGATCATAAGAGTATTGATATTAGAGCTGTCTTCAAAGATTTCCACACAACAAATTATAGATCTAAGTATATTGTTTTCACAGCAATATTGTGAATCAAGCACGATCTTTTGAGTTCTGTATCATAAATTCATATATATATCACCTTTGTATATTTATTAGTTTGATCTTGGGTTTTATATACACCTGAATCAGTCAGTAATGTATCTCTGTTTTATATATAGAGTCAGATCATGATAAATTAAAACAGTGCCGTATTGTATTTTGTTAACTTTTTTTTACAGGTACTTCATCATTTACATAAAAATCATGTGATGCATCGTGATGTCAAAGGTCATAATATTCTGATCACAAACTCTGGGGATATTAAACTGATAGATTTCGGTAAGTTTTGATATTATGAATGTACATTTTCTTGAATTTTTTAAACAAGACAAATTAGGCTTTCATGTTCAGTCATTGAATATACTCAAAGTAGGACAAGTTATTTTGAAAAGTTATTGGTAATATAGGTTTAATCAAAATAATCTATGTCAAATCTCCTGGATTCTTAGACTTGACAAAGCCTTCCATGTTCGGTCTTGGAACAGTAAAACCTTGATTCATCACCATCATTTGTTCAGTCAAACTTTGGCGTTATAAAGGGATTTGGCGATAAATTTGGGGAGGCGGATAAAGAAAAACATAAACAAAATGGATTTTGGGGCTTCAAAACAGTGTGGCGATAAGCGAGGTGGCAAAGTTATTGAGGGGCATTATAACGAGGTTTTACTGTATATAAAAAGGGCAAGGCAATTTTGACAAATTACCGGTAATATAGCTCTATATTACAGTTGAATCTCGTTATCTCGAACTCGGATATCTCGAACTACCGGATATCTCGAACTTTTATAAAAAGTCCGAACAGAGTTGTTCTTTATTAAACCAAAATAACTCTGGTTAACTCGAACTCGGATATCTCGAATTATCGGATATGTCGAACAATATTTTCGTCCCCTTGAATGAAAATCCTAGGAAAATTACACTCGTTAACTCGAACAAAAAATTTAGGAAAATTAAATTTGTTAACTCGAACAAAAAATTTTGAGAAATCAAATTTGTCAGCGCCTACAGATTTTTTGGTAGAAAAAACACTTTCCGACACAAATAAAATATTTGACTGTCGGCCTCGTGTTGATTTTAAAATTACAACATTGCACTGACCTCCCAATTTCCTTAAGCCCTTAATTATTACCCCCTGCATAAGCAATTAAACCATCCAGGTGATTATCAGGTGTTATAATTACTGCCAAGCTGAACATGGCTTCCGAAAGCGTGTGATGTGAACATTACTCAATACAACCGGAAGCTTGGGGTGATTAAAGTACACAAAGCGAAACTGGTATGGAGACCAAAGCCGACTCCACCATTTGTCGGCTAATAACAAGTAACAGATAATCTCCCGATTTTTTATATACTACATTCTCAATTATAAATACAAATAATATATAATGCAGTTTTTATATATCATGTTTGAATACATACGATATAGGAGAAAACGGCAATATACAGTTTGACAAGATAAAACCGGAAGCGACTTCCGGTAGGCGTGTACGAGTTACTTCCCTTTTGTTGTCGTTTTTAACATCGGTTATCTCGAACTCCGGATAAGTCGAACTTTTGCATTTCCCCGTCGAGTTCGAGATAACGAGAGTCAACTGTAATTAGAATTACAAATTTTAACTAATTTTGATATACTTTTTCATCAATTTTATCTAAAATTAAATATATACAGTATAATAAAATTATAAAAATATTGTTTAAGACTTTCATTAGCAATTAGTGTTTGTGGTTAGTAACATTGTTTGATAAGTATATTTTTACCCAAGAAAAATATTTGTTTCCATTAATGTTATAATTCTTCTTTTATTATTATTTTTTTTTATTATCATTTTAATTTTTCCAAACTTTTGTTTATTTATTTTTATTCATAATCATTTTTGATTTATTTGTTTATTTAAATTTATTTATTTAACAGGTGTATCATGTCTACTGAAAAACTCAGCAGCTCGCAAAAATACCTCAGTAGGAACTCCATATTGGATGGCACCAGAGGTTTGTAGAGTATATTATATATGCACATTGTTGTCCTCAAGAGCTTAAATTTCCATAAATGTTACCCTGATTGAAATGTATAGCCACTGCAGTAGCTCAGTTGGTAGAGTGCTCGCTCCATAAGTGGAAGTTCATGGGTTCAAACCCAAACCAGGTCTGACCCAAGACTTGAAGGTGGGTAAAGTGACAGTTCTTTTGCCAAGCACTTGGCATTATGGAATGAAAGTCATGGTTCTTTTGAATTGGAACTTAAAATAAACGAGGTCCTGTGTCACTGTAGTAAGTTGTTGTTTTAAACCATTTGAATTAAAATATTCTCCTCTGAATGACTAGACGGAATAGTACCAAATGTAATTAGGGGGATCGTTGTTTATGAGTACTTTAATTTTCACAGAGCACAGTGTTTCAGTTGACTATTTAAAAATCATCTCCTAGACAAGTTGAACAATATTTGGTGTGAAAAATCCTTTTTATTAGTAGAATTATCTAAATAAATGATGTTTCAATTTAGTACAATTTGAAATTAAGAAGCCTGATACATACGCACATTACAGTCCTGTCAAAATGTTAACACTATGATAACAAATTGGTGCCAAATCAGCGGGTCATCTTGGTCTCTCATTGGTTATATCTCAACAGCTTTAGTGGCAGAGCTTCATCTTTTTGGTCACTTACTACCTATCCTGTTTCAGCCACTCGGCAGTAAATCTTCGACTGCTTTTCGCTAGCGCAGTGTTAAATTTTCGACAGGTTTATAATGTAGTAAGATATATAACTCACTATATTCTTGATATTCTTTAACTAAATGCAGATTATCTGCCATTTGTTTGACTTTTTTTAAGTTCCTATTTAAAAAAAATTCACATGTTTGTTTTTAATGATATTTTGAAGAGAAAAATAAATATTTACAGTAATATAAGGTGATGAAATGATTTACCTGAGTCACAGGTAAGATGTCAGTATTACCTGTATCAGGTAAAATTGTGTCTTGATCATCATCCATACCTGTGCTACATATCTTTTAACAATGATGAAAAAACTAGACTATTATAGTGGAGATTTGTGTGTGTGTTCTGTTTTCACAGAATTTTTTTTCAAGCAGTGCAAATTGATGACAAAATAATAATGTGCTCGGACAAGTTTAGTTTAAATGCTAATACTTGTCAGTTCCAAAATTTTTACTTTGCTTCTGGATTGTGATTAGGATATGGATTAGTATGTTTGTTTTTGATTAGTATCCTATTTGGAATACTTTAATGAGCCTTATTCAGGTTGAATTCTGGACTTATTAGCAGTTAGAAGCATAGTGATTTACTTAATGATAGTATTCACTGGTTACTGTAAGTAGCTCTGTACCTAAAAATATATATCATATAAAGGAAGAATGAAATCTATAATAAGATTGAAGTTCATTGAACTGTCTAAAATTAATGCTGCTGTGTCTAATTATGTTGTAAATTATTCGTATTTTCCTTATCCGTAATTTCAATTTCTTCCACCTTCCTGTTTTATCATCACCTCCACATGCATTTATACATCACTGTATTTTATTATACCTTTTGTAAATTTCTCGAAATCTGATTGGTTAATAAGCGTTTGGATAAATTTAATGTCACCCTCGGATTGCAGAAAATCTGACGTCACAGGGTGACATTACGTGAGCGGTTGACATTACGAAAAATGTCACATGCGCAGAAAAACTGCGTATGCGGTTCGATCGCATTCGTCTTCTAAATCAGTAAAACGCTTTTCTTAAGTAATGATAAATGCTACAAGCGTCTCACAAGTTGCTTACGGACGACAGCTGACTGTCATGATTTTCAATCCAGTATACTTTGGTTGCACAGTATAATTAACATCAACAATCGGTATAATAAAATAAATATTACATTTCTGATAGGGTGACAGCCCATATTGTCACCCCTCGAAATTCATTGTCAACCTCGGCTTCGCCTCGTTTGACAATGAAATTTCTCGGGGTGACAATATGGACTGTCACCCTATCAGAAATGTAATATTTATATAATGTCATATTCAAAAGACAATCACAAACAATTCTGTTTGATACGGTACATGATGCATCTTGCTCTTCAAACCGTTTGTGAAATATTCAAACCCTCAGGTGAGAATTCATTATCCTACATGGATACTCATAATGAATTCTCTCTCTCTCTCTCTCTCTCTCTCTCTCTCTCTCTCTCTCATATTAAATAAAAGGGAGATTCATGACCAGTAATCATCATTTCACAATATTTTTATGTGAGGACATATCAGATTTTGTTATATAACCTAACCTTACTTTATAACAAATAGGGTCTTTAAATCATTCTTAAACTAAGCCAAGAAAACTGAAAAGTGAGGATGAACTGTAAACATGAGGACACAAATTTTGTCATATTTATAGTAGTGTCCTCATCATGCACACATAAGAAGTGAAAGAAAAATGTTAAAAAAATTTCCCCACAATTTTACTGGATATCTCTCTCTCTCTCTCTCTCTCTCTCTCTCTCATATTAAATAAAAGGGAGATTCATGACCAGCAATCATCATTTCACAATATTTTTATGTGAGGACATATCAGATTTTGTTATATAACCTAACCTTACTTTATAACAAATAGGGTCTTTAAATCATTCTTAAACTAAGCCAAGAAAACTGAAAAGTGAGGATGAACTGTAAACATGAGGACACAAATTTTGTCATATTTATAGTAGTGTCCTCATCATGCACACATAAGAAGTGAAAGAAAAATGTTAAAAAAATTTCCCCACAATTTTACTGGATATCTCTCTCTCTCTCTCTCTCTCTCTCTCTCAAAGCCTCTCTTGATAGTGTCAGTGAATAATGCCATTGTCATTGAACTAAAAAATGAAAAAGCATATAGAAATATGGTGGATTATGCTAAAATTATATGATTTGTTCTATAAACAAATAGCCTCAGAAACTTGAAGGTTATTACACCTTCATTTAGAGTCATGATGGTTCGTTAGGTAATTTAAAGTCATTTTTTCTTCATTGATGTGACATAATGGTCCTGATATTATGGATATATATATAGAGTTGTTATGTTTTAATACTGTATAGATTTAATAAAGCTATATTGATGAAAAGATAATATATGCTGCATCATTTGTCATCTTTGATATTTATCAGAATTTACAAATTATTACCTTTATATTCAAAAGTTTTAAGATTGTCTCATGATTTATAGAAAATGATCAATTCTTAGAGTGATTTATATCTATACAGGTAAAATACTGTAATTACTAAGTCATTTTAGCAACAGTTAGGGTTCAAAATTATAAGCATGCATTTGTGCTAAATTTGACCTAAATTCTGAAAGTTGCAACCTAGAAGTTGACTCAGGTGATAAATTTAGTCACTAGTCATTCTTAAATGTGCAAATAAAAACTTAAATATAATATTGGAGTTCTTGGCATTGGCATTGGTCCACGTAATCTCTGCATATTCTGAGAAACAGAATCATTCAAAACAGGAATTTAATTAAACACCAAATGTATCATGTATTTTGTTTATTATTTTGAACATAATTATCTGCAACAAATGAATAATATTTCATTAGGTATAATTAGTTATGGAACATAACAATTTCCAGTTGATTAAGCGGCCTGTGCAGCTTTTAGCACTCACCAAAAAAGTGAACCCTGCCAGTTTTGTTTTAGCAGTAGATTGATTTTAGCGCTTTTTGTGGTCTGATCTTTCTGCTAAAATAAAATTAGTCTAAAACTAAGTATAAGTGACTTCAGGCGTGCACAAAAAAGTGGGTGCACCAAAATAAAATATTGCTTATACCTTTTGTTAAGTAAAATCACTACATGTATAATAAGAATAATTAGAAATTTATTATTCCAACATCTGGTGCATCAAAGGGTATATGGAAAAAATTTTTTGAAATTTATTCTTATATTGAAAACCCAAATCAAGACTCTTCTCGAGTGAGATTAGAACAACAGGCGAATCCATAACCTCCCGCTTTAGACGGATGGGCCGCTGGAGCTCCTACATAATTAGTGCAAGGGGTGACAGTACAATCCACATAAAAGTACTATCTGCATGCCTGAAAAGCTATCCAAAACTATTTAAAACTATACTTGCCAGATTTTACTAAAACTTTCAAAAAAAATTATCAAATCATGACTGCAGTTGATTGATTATGTGACAAGATTCTGTATTATGATTGGTGAAAATATGATATTTACAATTGAACTAAGCACTTAACTTGTGTTTTAAGGTCATTTGAGTGTAACAAAGTGTATGTATATGCATGTGTTTCAATAACACTTATTTTTGACTTCCTCTCCCACACTACTGCATAGTTATTTCTATGAAATTAAAATGGGACAGTGCATTTTCAAACATGTGACATTCTCATGAGAAACAAATAGGTTATTGGTACACATGCTACATTACATGTAGCATAAAAGTCCAATTTATAATGTTTGTCATTTCAGATTAAAAGTGGAATTAAATTTTATGTTATTTCAGTTTATTTACAGACAGTAATGTAGAAAACAGTGAAAAATGAAATATTGTTCATTAGAAAATCCTGTGGTGATTTAAAATTGATAAAAACACATCAAAAATATGTCTTTAAATACTGCGAGAAATGGGGAATTTTAGAAGTTAGATTATATTACAGAAGAAATAAAAATTCAAAATGTTGATCCATTAACCGTTATTGAACCCAAAAAAATCATTAATGTTGATGTCCAATTTTTCAAATGAACTATTTATTACAGAATCAAAAAGATTTTATTCAATATAGTAAGATTTAGTTTGTGATGAGAAAATGTGCCATTATGTGTATATGGTATCTGATGTGTTTACATGAGTTGACAATATAATACTATTATAACCAAAGCAGCATTTTGTTGGTGTAAAGCTATTTTAATTACTTGTCTCTGCAGATACTTCTTAATATCAATCTGACTTAGACATAGACTATCCCTGAACCCAAGTTAATTATAAAAGAATAGCCATACAAATGTTCTCTGTTGTTTTCTCTTTAATATTGATCCTTTGGTTAATTTTACTTTTCAATCAAATATTGTAAACATATTTATTTTCGTAATGTACTAATTTTCACTTATTTCGCGGTCATTTGTTTTGCATGAAAATAAATACAGAGCAAAAATTATTAAAGCCTATTGTGTTATAGTGCATATATCAAAAACGTGAAAATTTAACTATGCAGATATGTCGAAATTTCCTTAACCGTGAAAATAAAAACACGCAACATTAAATACGTTTACAGTATTGTGCGTCAATTTCATATAGATGTTACTTACAACATGACTTTTTGAAATTTATTTCATTTGACTGCTTTGTACTTGATGTAGTGATGTGTTTAAAAGAATAATATGATTACACATATATATGACATTATACCTAATACGATTATAAAATTATATGCCTATATATATATATACTCAGTACATATAATATGATTATATTTTATACAGGTTCTATATAATATGATTACATTGTCAGTTAATACTTATAATATTTGAACATTTTTGTACTTGTTTAATAGGTTATTGCATGCGAGAGACAGATAGAGTATAATTATGATATTCGCTGTGATATTTGGTCTTTAGGAATAACAGCCATCGAGATAGCAGAAGGGGAACCACCTTTAGCTGATATACATCCAATGAGAGCATTGTTTAAAATTCCAAGGTAAGTTATTATATAATTAAGAAATAATCAACATTTACCTGTGGTATATCGTTGAATAATACACTGGCCTGAGTGCACATGCGGAAGAATATATCACGAGGTGACTTTGCCACTGAGTAGTTTATTCGCCGCATGTTAACGGCGGTCTTTTGCAAACTCTTTCTACGGAAGTACATTTTACTATGTATTTGCATAAAGGTTCTTCAAAACAAATCGACTGTTGAGATTTCCTCCAGAAAAACCAATGATTTTGTGGATAAAAGTTATGTCACAATTATGTATTGTGATATATAGTATGACGTCATGAGTTAGGTAGTATATAATAAAATAGAACAGCCATGGGTATATTGTTTGTTATACCACAGCTGGCTCTCTTCATATTTCATATGAAGGAAAACGTGAGTCATGTTAGAATTTTGTATAATTCATCATGTGGTACTCAACTGTGTTTTGGCTGAATTCTCCACCAGTAGAGATGGAATAATTAAGTCAAGTCACAACTCCACAGTGTTTATGTGGAACTATTATTTGATATATAAATAATAAAGCATGGTAAAATCTGTATAGCTTGTCAAACCAGCCTGAAACTCAAATATCAAACAGGTCTGATATTGGTCGGGTACTGATATGGCATGTGATATGGATTATATGCTTTATCATAATTATATTAAATTTTTGCATATATGATATCAATTACAAAATTTGTCATCGCACACTTTTATAAAAGAAAAACACTTACATTTTCTGAATTACAGAAACATATTTTTCAACATTATAGAATTGAAAAAACCCAATACGAACTAGGAAATCGGATGTTTTTACTCTAAAATGGAAAAACTATGCAACACTTTGAATACTAAATAAATTGAAATCTTCAAGTATCACCAGAATACTTATTTACTACGTTACTGTAACTTGACTTTTTATTTATATGAAATTTTATGCTTCATTGATGCCATTCTACTTATTTTTTTGTACTTAATTTGCAGACATTTGTACAAAGTTTTCATGTATGAAAGGTGAATGTAAGTGTGCATGAATGTTGTCTTTGTCTACCTCATATTTTTGTAAAAATGTTAAAAATCTAAATAAAAAATAAAAAAATTATTGAAAGGATCCAAGACAGGGTGTAATAAAGGGTATGACGTATTGATTTGTAGTTTGCATAAGTATCATATATTAAAAATCAGAATATTTTAGAACAAATATATGATAAAAAATATGTAATTTGAGTCTGTGATGAGGAAATGTACTTAATTCATAATCAGTTAGGACACTACTAGACAATGTAGAGACAACCATTAAAAACCAAGAAATAGGGGGAGGAAAATTTCTATGAAGATACATGTGACTTTCTCATCGTTTTCATCTGTGCTTGGACATAAGGTACCAACAAGCATCCTTCATTTGTCCCTGTCTTTTGCCATGTGTTGTGCTTGCTCCCAGGTGTATCCCATTTGTCTCCCTCCTTTGTCCTGTATCCTCTTCATCAGGGCTGGCACATAAGGCACCAACAAGCATCCTCCATTTGTTCCTGTCCTTTGCTATGTATTGTGCTTGCCCCCAGGTGTATCCCAGCTTTTGTAGCTCTACTTGGATGGTGGTTCTTCTCTAGGTGGTACAAAGTCTACCAGGCTTTCTTTTTCTAGGTGTCCAATCCAATGCTGTTTTTGGTATTCTCTCATTGGACAATCTCATCACATGATCTAACCATCTAAAGCATCCATACATGAACTAGGGTTTTACTAGTTGCAGACAGACATGTTTGGTTTGAAAGCTATTGTAAACCACTTTAATTCATGGATATTAACTTTCGCAATTCTCTTGCTAAAACTATTTCATGACTATTTACTTTCGCGATATTGACTTTAGCTGAATATTTGGTATAAATACCATCTTCGAAAACAAATTGGCGATGATTAACTTTGACAATTATTTTTTCATCGCGGAACACGCAAAAGTTAATCGCAAACAAATTAAACTTGGTTTACAGTAAATAAAGTAAAATGCCTATTTGTTTGACTATTGGTATTCCTGATCTTGTGTCATTATTAAGGCGAGAAATTTAAAGACCATGATTTTAATATGTATATTTATAGGAACCCACCACCACAGTTTGCAGATCCTCAGAAGTGGTCAAAGGAATTTAAAGATTTCGTTTCTAGGTGAGATATTCATTATTGAGTATATTTTTGCATGTATATGTCACAGTAAAAACTGGAATTCAGTAAAATCCAGGATTTTCCTAGTATAAAGCAGAATTCTAGTTTCCTGGAATTCTGGTTTTTACTGGAATCGGTTCAGTAAAAACTAAAATTCCACTTTTTACTAGGAAAAAGCTGGATATCTAGAATTTTACTAGTAAAACCCTGGATCTTACTGTTTTTCATGTCTGGTATAAAACTTAATGATTAATAATTTGATAGGGCCAATGTTGATTCAAAAATTCTTCCCTGTAAAATTTTAAATATCAAAGTTCTTGACAATTCAACAGAACTCTATAAAATTTACTCTAAAGATGGAATTAAAAAAAAATTTACTATTCCTCAGATGATAGATATATGCACTGTGTGTTTTCATGGATTAAACTCTGTAGATCCAAATATACTCGTTGAGTTAACTCATATCAAGGTGTGTCAAAATAATTCTAGTGCTTATTGCCTAAGATTGGCAATCCCTAAACAGCTCCCACTCAGCCCACTGGCTACCATGATTTCACAGGTCAGGCAAGCTTTTATGGAAAGCTAGTACCTGTTATATAATAAGTTCTAGTTTGTAATTGATTTTGTAACTGTTCTGGGAATCATGAAATTTTAATATATTCTGTAGTTTTATATTGTAGTTAATTTATATAACAATAAAATAATGTTTTAAGAGTGATTTTTAATTTGAAAGTGGCTCTAGTAAGATTTAGGATTTTACTAAATTTAAAATTCAGAAATCTGGTTTATACTAGTAAAAAGTGGAATTCTAGTTTTAACTGAATTAAATCCAGTAAAAATTAGAATTCTGCTTTTCACTAGTTAAAACTAGAATTCTGCTTTTCACTAGTTAAAACTAGAATTCTGCATTTAACTAATAAACTCATGTATTTTACTGAATTTCAGTTTTTACTGGTAGCATCTGTAAAGTTACTTTACATTAATGTTATATCTAATATATCTGGGAAGAAATGTTGTAAATCAAATTTATGTGCAACCAAATACTTTAAATTGGGGAAAAATTTTGTTTCTTGGGTGTAACTCGTGTGAGTATTACATCTATTATGACACAGCAAATAAAAAAATTATAATATAATCCAAGGATGCAAAAAAAAAAAAAATTACAAACTCTGAAAACGTACGATTCTCATGAAAAATCAACTAGCTTGAAAAATTCCTGATAAACCACAGCGATCAATATTAAATTGTACCTCTATGCATACATATATAACATAAAGAATTAAATATTGCTGTATCAGTATCTGATTGATTTTTGATTTAGACGGTCTGAAACTTTAAGGTGATTGATCATTGTCATCTTATAAATGAATATCTGAGTACTGACGTAAGATGATTAACTATCATATTATTATTGCATACATCCTTTAAATATAAACTACATGAATATATACATGTATCTGGTAGCATCTGTCAAATACATGTAGTAGAATATAGTTGATAATATGTAGTATAGTTTTGATTAATTGCAATATTTTGTAACATTTTCAAAATTTTATTTTTTTTTATTTTATGTTACAGATTTCTGACTAAAACATGTATATAATTACTTACTTATTGTACAACAGGGGTTCAAAATTCCCCATGTCTGAGGTCTGGGACCTATGGGTTTACATTCGGACCCTTGATATTTAAACCTTGA
The DNA here is from genome assembly GCA_021292105.1 of Anadara kagoshimensis. NCBI lineage: Eukaryota > Metazoa > Mollusca > Bivalvia > Arcoida > Arcidae > Anadara > Anadara kagoshimensis. The sequence goes on along the minus strand of CM037870.1, from coordinate 40,910,010 downwards.
AAGACTAATGGACCTACTTTTTTTACCAGTATAATACAACTGTAAACGAATTTAATTTCACGTGTATTCATTGTCGCTGTATAGGAAATTTAGACTTATCCACGTAGTTAAATTTTCGCTTTTTCGAAATATACCCTATAACACAATAGGCATAATATTATATTCGCTTGGTATTAATTTTTGCGCAAAACAACCATGAAATAAGCAAAAATTAGAACACAGCGAAAATAAATATGTTTACAGTACTTTTCTATATGTTAACATAATTGCATATGGACCTTTTGGTGATGATGTTTGATTTTCAAAAACTTTATGTGGGATGTGCCAAAAATATAGGCAAAAGGTTCTGGACCTTCTGTTGCAAAACATAATTTTTAACCCCAGTACAAATGCAGTTACTTCTATAATTTTACAATTTTTTTTTTGCTCATCAGCTGATATTTTGGTTTTTACAGGTGTTTGATAAAAGATTTTGAATTAAGACCTAAGACAGAAGACCTTCTTAAGCATCCGTTTATTTCGCAGGTACAAGAGGATACATCTGAGGTAAGACTGGAGTATAAAGCATCCAAACTTGTCCCTGATAATGAAACTACTTAGAAAATTGATTGATTGATTGATTGATTGATTGATTGATTGATTGATTGATTGATTGAAATGGGGTTTTACGTCACAATCAAGAATATTGCACTTGTATTAAGATGCCACCAGCTTTAGATGCAGTGGCAGAATTTTTTACCTTTGCAGTGTTCCTCGGGGCAAAATGTTTAGGGGGGTTCTTTAAAGTGCCAAAGGGCATCTGTTTTTAAGGTCTCTTCCAAGGACCCAGTGACTTGCATTTTGAAATGCAGAGTGCTTGGCAAAAGAACAGTCACTACCTATTGTCAAGTCTTTGATCATACCCCGGCAGGGTTTCAAACCCACAACTTCCCACATATAAAGCCAGCACTCTACCAACTGAGCTTCAGCAGTTGTATTTAAAAGGATAAACTGAAAATTTTACCCCAAATATCAACACCTGTACTTTGAACACGGAAATAAAGTTAATATCACTCTATATAGAAAACTGATTCCTGAATTGACATTTTTGTTACTATGACAACAAAATTAATTTATACTTGTGCAAAATTATATAATTGTTAAAACCTTCATTACCATTCAATTAACATGACTAAAGATAAAGTCAACTGACATGTACGTGATTGGAATTAAAATATCTTTCTAAATCCTTTGTAATCTGAGAAATTTGTTTTATTTTTCTGGAATTTAGATTTATTTACATAGTGTGTATCATATTTTCATAAAGTAAAATGATATTCTACCTGTTGGTAATTATATATGCCAGTAGTATTTATAATATTTCACAGTTATATATAGTAACAACTATTTGATATATACCTTATATAGCTTATTACTTGTGTATTTCACGTTGTTATACAGGGAAGTTTAATCATTTGATGATTTGAATTTTGAAAGGTGTTGTCTGTGAATAACAGTTTTTTGTGAATACTTTATTTTTGAGAATAAAAGTAAAAATTTACTGTAAGTTGGAAATTAAAATTTGTAATAAGTATAGTGATATACTCATGGTACTGCCTCTGATACTGTTGGTAAGTAAAAGTGATGTTTATTGAAAAATTGAATTGGAATGCAGAAAAAAGTATAACTGTTACTGTAGTCAGAATAAAAATGATGTGATCAGATACAAGAAATTAATATCTTTTTGTGCACACAACATGAAAAAAATAGGGTTTTAGCTAAATGGATTGCTTCTTGCATGATATGGAAAAAGCATGAATGATATAGTTTTGCTTTCATTTGTGGCAGATTTGCTATTTTCTTATTAGACCCTTATTAACAATTTCTTTTGAAAATCAATTTAAATTTATTTATAAATCTTTGTATCATGTTTTATTACACTTTTCTCTCAATTTTCTTTTTTAGCTTAAGAATCAGTTGAAAAAACTAACTGCCAAGTTACAACAAACTGTACATGAGCCAGACATCACAACTAAGAAAGGTAGATTAAAATCACATAGGAAGTCCAAATTTAAACAGACGGATATGGAAACAGCAGAAGATCTCGCTAGCTTGGAAAATTTAGATGAGGTTTGTCTACATACTTATTATATATTTGTTTTTATCATATTTATATTTTTCCTGTAACAATTGCAAAATTTTTTCTTCAATATCAATGCTAGGTTTACAAGGACTAAGAATTATTAGCATTTCATCTCAAGATGCATTTCTTACCACACTTTTTTGTACATTATCTAAGATTTTGTCAAACCATACATTGGACTTTCTGTCTCGGCCATGCTCTGGATATTTATACATATTTTTAGAAAATGATCCATTGAATTTTTACTAGAAAGAATACACTACAGGATAAAAAGTTAGTGATATCAAATTTAAGGTTCAACACTGCAGAGACGGAATGTCCAATGTTAGGTACGAAATGGTATAGAAGAGATTATTTCCTAAGGAGGAAATGTCTTAGAACTGTTTTACAGTGTACAATATATATCAAAGTAGAACAGACATTGAACTTATATAACTCATCAGGGATCTTTTTGATGTTTGAACTTATATAACTCATCAGGGATCTTTTTGATGTGATTTTTTTATTGCTACCTTCTACCTTTTACCTGTGGGAAAATTTGCACTTTAAGAAATGGGGAAAATTGAAATTAAATACAAAATAAGTTTTATATGTACATGTAGAAAGTGGCATGGCTTCAATAGCTGGGGTCCTCATTGCGGAGATGTTATATTGTGACAATATGATAATATCTAAAATCTGTGTGTCAGGATAATTTTGGACAACACATAAACAAAAATTGCCCCTGTTTACGGCCTGTTTCACTATTTGGAATTATAAAAATTTTAGTCATTTATCCTGGAGGAAAACAACCCATATTCTGTAGTTAATATACAATACAAAGCTGTCAAATGTTACCACTAAGCTTACAAATGAGTACCCAATCAATAGTTCATCTCTTACCTTCAATAGCTAAATTTTGACATCTTTCTGCAGCTGCCATTTATATCTCAGTATACATGGTATAGTCACTAGCTATTGAAATATCGGCTCCTAGGCAGCCAAACTGTGACTCCTTTTTCGTTAGCTAATGATAGCGTTAAACTTTTAACAGGTCTATACTGTCACAAAGCAAACAATATCATTGCTCATTATTTGGTCTTATTGTTTTTGTTTATTTTATATTTTCAGGATACTATAGTGTCACAGCTTCTACATAGATATAATGAGGGTGTCATATATACCTACATTGGTGATATTTTACTGGCAGTTAATCCATTCCGTCCACTGACATTATATGGAGATGAGGTAGGGTCACTTTTGTTTTGATTTAATTGAAAAAAAAAACTATTTTGTTTTGTTTGGCTTTAACATAGTTTTATGCTAGTTTCTTTATTCTTGCCATGTGCCTCATCAGTGGCGAAGCTAGAGAAAAAAAATGTACAAGCCCAAGTGGCAATCTATCAGCAAGATCAGAAAGTGAATCCATTACAGAAATAAATAAATTTACAGGAAAGACTCAAGTGTCCAGTTATTGTAATTTCCAACCAATTCCTTCATACCACTGAATAATTTTTTATTTTTAAATTCAAACTAAAACAAATCAATAGACTATCTGAAATATTTTTTTGTAATAATGTACAACCCTTGGCTTGTGTCACTGCTTATATCCCAAATTTCCATTGTTCATTGTTTATTGTCAATATGAATGAATGTATGTTTAAAGTGATATTGATATATTTTTGTTTCTGTAATTTCAGCATTCACAGTTATATATGAATTCTGTAAAAGATGATAATCCACCACACATATATGCAGTAGCTGACCAGTCGTATCAGATGATGATGCACAATAAACGCAATCAGGTAATGTATTGTAAAACCTTACTATTATGCCCCTCGATAACAAATGTTAGCAATGAATTTAGGTTTGATTTCCCAACAGAATTTAAAAAACTTTATACAAGAGTTTATCATGGTAATATCTTGGACTAGTTCAACTTTTTTGACTGGTGAACCTGATTTGACAGAGTTATTGCCCTTTGTTGTTTTTTTTTTGAGTGAAATATTTCTGGCTGCACTCTAACAACTTTTGTTAATGTTTTTTTAGCCCACACTTGGTATATAAGTATCACACAATACTCCATTGCAAGGGAGTTAGTATCACTTGTAAGGCCTTGTTCAAAGTTTAAAATTGCTTTAACTTCCAATTTGAAATTGTCTGTCATTACATCATCTCTACTTTCAAAATACCTTGGAATTTCAAAATATTTTAATGTCAGCTAGTTATGCCCTATCAAATTTTCCAGTGTTAACATTAAGTATAAGAGTTATGATGCATATATGAAAATAAATGATATATAATGCATTTGGAATCATTTCAAATATAACGGCTCAATAACTGAGGACATGATATATTGATTTGATTTGTTAATTTTGTAGTGTATAGTAATAAGTGGAGAATCAGGAGCCGGGAAAACAGAAAGTGCTAATCTACTTGTACAACAGTTAACACAGCTTGGAAAGGTATGTATGTATGTATGTATATATGTACAGTCAAACCTGTACAATAAAGACCACCTGCTTATAAAGACCAGGAGAGGCTACAATATCAGGCTTCAGTTTTATTGTCTTTCCTTAACTTAGATTCAACATTAAATCTGATAATTTTTTCGCAATCTTTTATGGTACTAGAATATAATATTTCAAAGCGTGCCCTTACACATCAAAGAACCAGATATACACATCAAAGAACCAGATATCCATTTCTTTGGTTAACTTGACAAACAATGTTAATAATTATATCATAAATATGATGCTAGTTTATGTATATAGGTTTTCAGTTTTAACCCAGATTTCAGTTTCACCATGCAGGTCTGGCTTTTACATTTAGTTTTAACTCTGGATTTGGTTTTTACAGGTTCCACTGTATTTAATATTTAGCTACAGATCCAGCTCTGTTTTCTTCTCATTGTTTATCACTGCAATCAGCCATGTTGTTTTTGTTAATGGTATTTTTTCACATATTTTAGGCAGCAAACAGAACTCTAGAAGAAAGGATATTACAGGTCAATCCATTAATGGAGGCATTTGGTAATGCTAAAACTGTTATAAATGACAATTCTAGTCGATTTGGTAAATATCTAGAAATGATATTTACTCTAAATGGAACTGTGATAGGAGGTGAGTATCAAATGATATATAGTGAGATTATTAATTTTTGTGTTGCCCAATTTTCATGGATCTTAGAAAAAAGAAAAACCATTTAATGGAGTTGTAAACTTATTATTTGTGGTTTCCCTTTAAGGCAAGTTTGTAATACACATGTATATAAATTATTTCTTTGACATGTAAATTTGTTGGTAAGAATATCCATAAAAACTACGAAAATTGGGACACCTAAAATATTAATAATTTTACAGTATTTTTAATCATACTTGTTCATACTAGTACACATGTCTTTATTATGCCATAGAATGTGGCTGTCCAGGTTTGTGGTTTCTTACTAATATACACATACAGTGTTTATTCTATGGGATTTTATCAGTGACCTTTTTCCCAAATGCATTAGTCAAGGTCTTTATTTTATTAAATTAATGCATAATTAATAATGATGCTCCACATAGCTGTTATCCATTTTATAGATAAGTAGTGTCCACAAGGTAACTCTTGTAATGTAACTACTAGGGCAGTTGTCACATCCTTGTCAAAATTATGTTTGCTTTGTGGTTAAAGGCCACAACAAATTTTAGATGTTAATCTATAGCTTTTTAGCAAACGTTTTTAATCATCCCATAATAAATTACTTTGTGGGGGCATATAGTGTTTAATCTGTCTGTCTGTCCAGCCACACACATTACTGAAAAATGGAAACAAGTTTCCTTTAATATGCTTAAAATTTGGTGTTTGGTGTACTGGAAATGGTGTCAGAATAATAAATCAATATTGGATTCTGATATCATGTTATTTAATTACAATTACAAGTGATTAATTATTATTTTTTATTTTATTTGTAGCCAAAATAACAGAATATTTACTGGAGAAGTCTAGAGTGATCTCACAAGCCATGTAAATATGTAGATTTTCTAACTTTTTTTATCATTGTTTCGTAAATAACATCATACAAATAAATAAATACGAGGGACTTTATATTATGAACTGTAGACATAAACAGTGTCCAAACATGAATTTTGTAGTTTAATCAATTTATTAATATCTCATATTTGCCCAATAAAAATTAGATATTGCCAAATCTTTTTTGGGAAGACCTATTTTTTTTTCTTCAGTATGTTTCAGTGTACTTGTGACTGGTTTTTTTAGCTCACCTGACCAAAGGTCATGTGAGCTTATGGCATAGCGCAGCGTGTGTATGTGCGTGCGTGCGTGCGTGTGTGCGTGCGTCGTTAACACCTATTTTTGACTTCTCCTCTGAAACTACTGGACAGTTTTTAATGAAACTTTGTCAGAAGTATATATGGGCCGGTGCAATTCAGATTTGTTCGTGGCGTTGCTATGGCTACCATAACTAGGTCAAGGTGACCTAGGGGTGCAAAAATCTTAAAAAATCTTCTCCGAAAGTACTGATTGGAGAAAAAATCTGATGTGATATTTGGCTTCTCTAGGGTCTTAAGCCTATAGTTTGTTCATTTTGTGAAATTCAGATAAAAAATAGGTTACGCGTTTTTGCGTTTAATTTTGAAAAAATCGTAAAATAGTTTCAAATTGCTATAACTTGACTATTTGACCAGATAATGACATGGGGTTTTCAGTTTTGACATCTTCTTGTTAGTATCTTCAAAATGAGGTCAAGGTCAATTGTGAAGGTCGTGACCTAATTTTTTTTACCTCTGATTATAATTATTATCTCGAAAACTATAAACTTTTTGTATAGGCATGTATATTAGAATGTTGTAGGTATTGATACAACAATCATTTTGATGTATAAAAAAGGTCATGGGTTCAAAGGTCAAGGTCACAGATGCGAAACAATATAAAAATGGTTAATTATCTCGAAAACTATAAACATTTTGTATAGGCATGTATATTAGAATGTTGTAGGTATTTATACAACAATCATTTTGATGTATAGAAAAAGGTCATGGGTTCAAAGGTCAAGGTCACAGATGTGAAACATTACTGAAATGGTTAATTATCTCGAAAACTATAAACTTTTTGTATAGGCATGTATATTAGACTGTTGTAGGTATTGATACAACCATCATTTTGATGTATAGAAAAAGGTCATGGGTTCAAAGGTCAAGGTCACAGATGCGAATCAATACCGAAATGGTTAATTATCTCGAAAACTATAAACTTTTTGTATAGGCATATATATTAGAATCTTGTAGGTATTGATACAACGATCATTTTGGTGTATAGAAAAAGGTCATGGGTTCAAAGGTCAAGGTCACAGATGCGAATCAATACCGAAATGGTTAATTATCTCGAAAACTATAAACTTTTTGTATAGACATGTATATTAGAATCTTGTAGGTATTGATACAACGATCATTTTGATGTATAGAAAAAGGTCATGGGTTTAAAGGTCAAGGTCACAGATGTGAAACAATACTGAAATGGTAAATTATCTCAAAAACTATAAACTTTTTGTATAGACATGTATATTAAAATGTTGTAGGTATCAACACAATGATCATTTTGATGATAGAAAAAGGACATTGGTTCAAAGGTCAAGGTCACAGATGTGAAACAATACCGAAATGGTTAATTATCTCGAAAACTATAAACTTTTTGTATAGGCTTGTATATTAGAATGTTGTAGGTATTGATACAACAATCATTTTGATGTATAGAAAAAGGTCATGGGTTCAAAGGTCAAGGTCACAGATGCGAAACAATACTGAAATGGTTTATTATCTTGAAAACTATAAACTTTTTGTATAGGCATGTATATCAGAATGTTGTAGGTATTGATACAACAATCATTTTGATGTATAGAAAAAGGTCATGGGTTCAAAGGTCAAGGTCACAGATGCGAAACAATACTGAAATGGTTAATTATCTCGAAAACTATTAACTTTTTGTATAGGCATGTATATTAGAATGTTGTAGGTATTGATACAACGATCATTTTGGTGTATAGAAAAAGGTTATTGGTTTAAAGGTCAAGGTCACATATGCGAAACAATACCGAAATGTTTTATTATCTCGAAAACTATAAACTTTTTGTATAGGCATGTATATTAGGATGATGTAGGTATCAATACAACGATCATTTTGATGTATAGAAAATGGTCATGGGTTCAAAGGTCAAGGTCACAGATGTGAAACAATACTGAAATGGTTAATTATCTTGAAAACTATTAACTTTTTGTATACAAATGGATACAATGGTTATCATGATGTAAAGAAAAAAGTCATTGGGGTTTAGTATTTATGTTTTCTTAAAATCTATCAGCTAGCCATTAGTTATCAGGTGTGCGTATCAGGCCCATGGGCCTCTTGTTTTATATAAGATATTACTATTTGATAAATAAAGGGTATCATGGGTATTGTTACATTGTTATTAAATGTTCTGGTATTCAATATTTATATCTATTTTAATTTTATTTTTCAGAGGAGAACAAAATTTTCATATATTTTATTATATCCATGATGGACTTGGATCAGAAGATAAAAATATGTTGTATCACTTAAAGGATAACACAACATACAGGTAACCAATTAATTTGTTTAGATCCATTCATTCAATTTGTGCCTGACCAACTGAAGTTATCACCCAATAAATTCAGTACAATCAAAGATCAATCCTTATATTTACAATCTTTTAACTCAAGGAATGTCATAGATTACAAAATAGGTTCAAATAGGGCTCCATAAAGTGCCTATTCAGTCTATCAAAGTTTCAACATTTGATTTTAATGGCATCAAATGAAAACCCAACCATTTGTCAATGCCAATGGAAACAAACAAGTGGTGTCATAGATGAAAGTTATTGTTAAATATCTCCAGTTACTCTCAAACAGTTTATTGAAGGGACTTTAGATCTTGATGTGTCAGTAAGTATGTCAGTTTCCTTGACGATGGTTAGTGATTATTTCTCTACACTTCATTATCCTCCACCATCCCAAAACTTACAACCTGGATATCAGTAAAAATGTGATTGGAAAGTAAAACTTTATTTCACAGTTTCTCCACTCCACCTATCACATATGTTTGTATCATCTAGTTAGCTAGTCAGGAGGTGCTTACTCTTCCAGAACACCTGGTCTCACTTCCCTGGCCAAGCTGGTGCAAATTCACTTGTTTAACTCAATTTGCCAGTTTTCAAAGTTTTTATTTTATTTTTTATTAATGATTTAAACATGAATTGGCATGTTAGTGTTTAGTTTTTTATGTAGTTTACTGTTTAACACCATTCTTAATGTAACATTGATTTCATCAAGGGGAGTGAGACTATTTAACACATGGAAAAAAATCAGCATAGAGTTTGATTGCTTTCCTGTATTTGCATAGACCACTGTATAAGTTTACATTGATTTAGTTAGTAGTACCTGTAGTATGTTCACTTATTCTCTATCTGGAAGATCAGAGTTCAGATAAGTTGGTAGTCGTATGCTCACTAAATTAACATGGAGGGACAATTCAGTTGCTAGATTGCTCACTGACTGCACATGGATGTTCAGGTTACAGTTATTGAAGTGACCTTTATATTGCTATAAAACTCCCATGTGTTCACTCTTTATTTTTACATCAACACCCACTTTGGATTTTGATTTAATGATTTATGTTAATTATTCATTACAGGTATATTGAAGAATACACAAGTGGAGCCAGAGACATTGCAGCCATATCTGTTAATAGGGTCAAGTTCAAGGCCATACAACATTGTTTTGATATTATTGGGTTTAAACAGAAAGTAAGAATTGCTATATCCATGTATAGGTATATCTGTTCACTTGAACATATATATATGTAAATAGGGTCAAGTTCAAGGCCATACAACATTGTTTTGATATAATTGGGTTTAAACAGAAAGTAAGAGATGCTATATACAAGTATAGATATATCTGTTAATAGGGTCAATTTCAATGTCATTCGACATCATATTGATATCATGAGTTTGAAAGAGAAAGTAAGAATTCTATATCTTTCTTACACTTTTTAATGTCTACCTTCTCTGCCAATTGAACCATAATTGATGAAGTGAATCATATTTGATTGAATAATTTGATTTCTTTATAATCAATCTGCATGTGTTTGTATTTATCAATAAATTATAATGCATGTAAACTGCACATACTGGTACCGGTACATATCAGAAATATACAAAAAATGTTGTGTTTTACTTATTCTTTATAGCAAATAACTCCGAGATATATATACAATAAACTTAACTAGAATTTTTAGATTTATTTTTGACATTAAGTGTATAATGAGGGTTAAAGCTTTTGCATGATATTATACCCTGTTTTGTCAACAGGAAGTTGGCTCTGTATATGGTATCATTGCTGCAATATTGCATTCTGGGAATATTGAATTTAAAGAGACAGACGGCCAACATGGAGGGGAAGCATGTTCTATATCAAATATGAACCTGGTTAATATAGGTCAGTATATATTTACTATAATCTGTTTTTAATGCATGTGTGTTAATGTAGAAATATTTTTGAGAGAAATACATAAAAACCTAAATTTTACATCCATTATAAACATTAAAATGCACCAGAAAATACAATTTTTCAATTTAAAATCAATTTCAACTTATCGATACCCTCTGATTTTGTGGATAAAATTTTGCAGGAAAACAGTGTGTAGGCTATCTTGCACAGGGGGGTACAAGATGGAGATATCTCGCACCTCTCTTTTTATGGATTTTTCTTTCTGGGGTGCAAGAAATAATTGTCCCTCCTTAAGATATTATACATGTACATATTTTGTTATTCATGTTTTTAAGAAACAATAATTTTGTTGGGTTTTTTTCTTTGTTTACTTATATAAAACCATTTTTCTTAACCAATAGCCTGTCTTCTGTTCTTTCCATGATTACAACTACAAATTATACTCTTCTGTTTCCAGTCAATATATTCTTTAAAGAAAAACTCAATTTTTCACCCATATAAACTTAGAAGATTATTCAGTTTTGTTTCAGAGACATCAACAAGTTTAAGTGACATCAGGGTAAAACTTTTGTAAAGATGCTTATCTTACACTCACTATCTTCTTTATGTAACCCTAGTAACAGTCAAACAGTCAAGTTTTAACATCAGTCTACAAATAAAAATTTACAAAAGAGTTATTTTAAGAATTAAACATAATGGGAATGATATATATATATATATATATAATGTATGATGAACTGTTGATAATTTTAGAAAACCATTGAAGTTTTGACAAATAGTGTTTCCCAAAGAATATACTAGTAAAAGTTATCAAAATTTATTTCTTTTGTTATTCAGCAGAGCATTCTAGCCCTTGATGCAGTATTGAAATAATTTATGCTACTATACTAAGAATCATTTAATTCAAGATTAAATAAATATGGTTTTCATTAATTCTTTATCAATAGAATCGGTACAAGAAATATGTTTAGTCTTGAACAAGGTAAATTTACCGTTCCTGAAACGATGTCGACATTATGACATTAAAAAAACAAGATCATATATCATTTACATATAGAAAGAATAATTACTGTAAAAGGAGAATTTTTGCATACAATTTATTTTCGCATAAACTCTTGAGAAATTACAATATGCAGGAACAAAACTTTTATTAAATAATTACCGGTAATTTTAATATAACTCACTTGCATTTGTACTGATTTTCATGTGACTATTCTAAAATGAACGGAAATGACTGTATTAAAACACCGCTTCTTGCAAAAATTAACTGATGCAAATAATTCCCAATTTACAGTATATTAACTAGATAATACATTGTATTCAGTTTAACAAATAATAGATAGATTTAACCTATAATTATTTTAAAATGTTAATGAAAAATGCATTGAAATCTTTCTGCCAAGTGATTTTAAATTTGATATATACATGTACATTCAACTAGCTAACATAAATCAACAGATACCAGTATAAATAGCTGTTGTAGTATTATTATACATGTACCAAAATGATAAGAGACAATACAATAGCAGACAAACAATAACTTGACTGGAATCATTCTGATCCATGGGGTCTCAGTGGCCTATTGGTCTAAACTCAATAGTGTGGGTTTATGGATCACCACACTGCTCACCATTTAGGTTTTGAATCTCACTCTGGACAGATCCTATTGTGAGAAAATTTGTCAGTTTGCTTATCAAAGGTTGGTAGTGTTCTCTGGGCACTCCAGTTTCCTCCACCATTCCTGAACTGACATCTTCAATATAAATGGAAAAATCTTTACTGGGGCATAAAACTCCCAGTCAAAAAATTCTGATTCATCACTAAATTTAATGTAAGACTGGGGAAAGTTAAGTAAGAGCAAAGTAGCTTATCCACAACATCCATAATGACTTGTTATTCACAATCTTAATATAAAGTAGATCAGAGATAGTTGAAAACTTCTGCCCCAGATGAACAAGCATATACATGTAGATAATTTCTTGAGATATTTTAAAATTATTGCAATATCTAAACAAAAGTTACTCAAGCAAATGTTAGCATTTCTGTACTTTGATTTTTCAATTTAGAATTTAAAAATCCATAATAATGATTTAATTCTGTTTCATTGCAAGTTTTGGATTTATGATTGTGCATAGTATATCAAGTGTTGATCTTACAGAATAACTTAGTTTTCAAGTGATTTAAAATTAAACCTCAAATTTATCTCCCTTGTTTCAGTGTCGGGACTACTTGGTATTCCTAGTGCTGATCTTATAGAGGCATTGACAAGTACAGGTATGGTAGCGAGAGGGGAGTTAATAATACGACAAAATACAGTACCTGAGGCTATAGATTCACGAGATGCTATGTCTAAAGCTTTGTATGGACGACTCTTCAGTTGGATTGTAAACAGAATAAATACTCTACTCAAACCACAGAATATGTCCGAGATAAGTCAGTAAGTACTCTGTTTTAATTTATTGTACTTGTATTCTACTTTATTATTTCCCGCCTTTCATAGAAAGAGAGGAAAATTAAATTCGAGTTTCCATCCGTCAAAATTTTTGCCTGCCCTAATTCTCCAAAACTATGAAGCACTACTTCATGAAACTTGGTGCAAAGTATCAACATACACTCACAGGTCAAAAGTTTTTCAGCACAATGATTCAAAACTGCAAAGTTGAATATCAGGGAAATAAGAAAACTATGACGATTTCTTACCTCAGTATTTGGAAATGGATCCATTTGCCCAAAATACTTGACGGATTCTGTTTGGAATAGAGGCATACAATGATCAGATATAAGTTAAACTGATGGAGGCCCAGATTTCAGTAGCAGCATCAATCAGTTGTTGTCTATTCATAATGTTGTGCGCTGTTCTATGCAGCCTGATTTTCATATACCTCCAAACATTTTCTATTAAATTTATGTCTGGACTTTGCGCAGGCCATAACATTGTAGGTATAGAGTTTGTCTCTTTGAAATGCATAGTATGCCGAGATCGGTGGGGGTGGCATTGTCATCTTGGAATATCCAGTGGCGGTTTTCAAAAACTTTAGCAACAACTGGCCACAGATTTTCGTCCAAGATAGTAGTATACTTTTCTGAATTAATGTTGCCATCTACTGCTACCAAAGTCCCTACACCATCATAGGTGATAAACCCCCCAAACATTACACTTGAACTACCTGGGGGGTTCCATAACTGCTTTCACCAAGACAGTATGATGACCACTTTTCACATTCTTTGTGCCACACATGACACTTACCACTCTTGCCCAAAACAATCTGAGTCTCGTCTGAAAATATAACTCTATTCCAGTAGCTATTGACAGTTTTATGAAGCTGAGACCGACACCACGCCCTCCTCCTGAAACGGTTAGTCCTCAATATAACTATTTTCTTTTTTCTATCCTTCTTTCGTATCCATAAAATGTCAAACATCTTTTTACGGTTGATTCACTTAATTTCACTGGTGTTGATTCATTATAAGTGTTTGTAATTTTCTTTAAAGTTTTCCTCCGATTTGTTTTCACTACACGTAAAAGCTGCCCGTCAACTCGGCCATTGTATTTTGTTGGCCTTCCACTTCTACTTTCGTTTTCAACGTAACCTCTTTGTCCGTACCGTTTTAGAAATTTGTGAACTGTAGAAGGAATAATTTTCAAGATCTCGGCAATCTTTAGCCCACTGAAACCATCCTCACTTAAAGTTAAAATAGTTTGTTTCGTCTCGACTGACAGTTGTTTCCTGCGTTCAGCCATTGTTGCTAGTAGGCGACATATAAACAAAAGAGAGATAACTCTAACAAAATTTTAGAACCAGTGATTGTGGAAAAACCATCCGTTATATATCTGAAAATTTTTCACGCTTTCATTCGATATTAAAAGCATACTATTGAAAAGTCGGATGTGAATCGGGTGCAGAATTTTTTTTGGCGCCATTGTGCGGAAACACTTGACCTGCGAGTGTAGACAGTGGATGCACATATCATTGTGAGTTGGTTTGCTTATTTTCCTTTGTGTTATGACCCTTTGAACATAAGTGCAAATCACAAAAAAAAAAAGAACCTGCTGGCAGGGGATCCTAATTCACTGAATTTGCTTGTTTTTATTGTTGCTTCTTTAAGTATAAAGGAGGGGCCTCGGTGCACATTTCTCACTGCCTAGGTTAGAATCCAATGCAGAACAAATCCTAGTGTGAGACAGCTAGTCAGTTCGCTTGCCAAAGGTTTACACTCCAAAAGCTGGCTGTCTTAATATAAGTAAAAGAATCTTGACTGAGGTGTAAAACACAGTTGTTCCATTCTACTTCACTCTTGAAAGTGGGTAGTGACTGTTCTTTCACTAAGCACTCAGCATTAAGAAATGAAAGTCACAGTTCTTTCTGATGGGAACTTAAAATACACAAGGTCCTGTGTCACGGAAGGTATGGCACAATAAGGAACCCTGCTGTATAATGCCATCAGCACAATGCACAGGCAAAATTTCTGCACCTTCTATAGCTGGTGATGTATTGATATAAGTGAAATATTTTTTACTTGAATATTAAACACCATTACTCATCTCTTTACATTTGCATAGTGATCTATTAAGCTTGTGTTTACAGATCACCATAATACATGTATGTGTATCAATGAATGGAAAAAATGAACAAAACTGACACTTCATCACAGTGGAAAATCATTGCACAATTTTGTTTCAACTTGCTATAATGAAATTGAATGTTATCATTATGGAATTTCACTGTTTAATAATAAGTTTTATTACTTTTTATACTTTTTTGTTTTTACAGAGACAGTTTAATTATTGGACTTCTAGACATATTTGGATTTGAACATTTTCCACAGAATTCATTTGAACAGCTGTGTATTAATATTGCTAATGAACAAATTCAGTACTACTTTAACCAACATATTTTTGCATGGGAAATGGTAAGTATGTTATACAATAATTATAGACATATAGTAATTACTGTGTATCAGGTAATCTTCACGTCAGTAAGGCCATAAAAAATTAATTCCTAGATTTTCATCCCCGCCAACCCCAGAACATTTTATTTGTTTATTTTTGTTGTTTATTTAATAAAGTTTCTTTCAGGAATATTCTTTTGTCATTTCTGTTATTTCTTTTGAATCTGAAAAAAAATGCTTCCCCCCTCCAATTATGAAAAAAATTGTTGAAAGTCTAAGAATTAATTCTATATGGCCTTATTTTCATGAGTAGCTACATTTCACATACTTTCATTTTTGGATTGACGGAGAAAAGTCAGTGAAAATGCAAATTAATTACAATTTATCTCCTTGAGGGTTGTACAGGAGAATAGGCTAGCAAAAAGTGGCATTTCAGAAAAAGCCACTTTTGGTATATCTTAAAAACCACCTTTCTGGTTCTTTTTCTGAAGTAATTGTCAGATTTCTCTCAAATAAAATACACAGTTGAAGTGCTAATTTAGGATTTTTCGGTACAGGTCGTTTTAAAAAAATTTCCTCTAAAACATCTAACATCAACATGTTTGCCTTAACGAAATGTTAAACATGGTCAATCAAGGCCTTAACAGAGGGGTTATTGGCAAACTAAAGGATTGATGCCCACATGACTCTTTGTAGAACAAAGACAAAGTTGTACAAAGCTTGAAAATAAGATAAATTTGGTCCTTAAAAGTGTCATTGTTAGGACATTACTACAATTATATCTGATATGTAATCATTTAGTTGTCAAGCAAAATTGGCCTCTGTCTTAAATAGAAATTTTATATACATGTACAAAGTTGTAAGACCTTAGCTTGAATAGAGTACATTAAGTTGGAGTAAAAAATTTTCTCTTTTTCAGCAAGAATATAAAAATGAAGGTTTAGAAGGCATTGATGTAACTTTTGTTGATAACAGACCATTACTTGACATGTTTCTGATGAAGCCATTGGGTTTATTAGCATTACTTGATGAAGAAAGTCACTTTCCTAAGGCCACAGATTTTACTCTTGTTGGTAGGTGAACAAAATACATGTAATTGATGTATATATGATAGGAAAAGCCTGATACAGGAAACTTATGTGTGTCTATCTATGCAACAGATACAATGACAAAATCTAATTATTTGGTGCAGTTAAAGTTGACAAAATATAATGATCTAGTGGTTAGCAGTTTTAATTCCTTCACTTTTTGCTCTATTTTGTGCTGAGCCTGCAATATCCGACTCCATGCAACAGTTGAGTTGAGGTCAGCAATGTTTTAACTTACAAAGTCAATGAACTGTTTAATGTATACTGGTACATAATTTTTTATATTATGCTATGAATACACAACAACAGAAACAATTACAAACATGAACAGGGACAAATTTAAAGTACAGTTGAATCATGTACTTTTGAACTCCACAGGGAAATACTTTGGTTAAATAAAGAGCAGTTTGTTTCAGACTTTTAAAAATAGTTCAACTTATCCAGGTAATCCAAGATATCCAAGTTCAAGATAACTAGATTCAACTTTATGTACATGATATAATAAGAAATATTTCTCTTTATAAATGCTTGTAAAATTGCTGATTTTATGTAAAACCTCACCTCTGATGATTTACCTCTAAATGATTTTCAGATAAATTCCACAAGAACATTCAGGTCCATTATTACAGCCGTCCAAAGGGAGATAATTTGAAATTTTGCATCGATCACTATGCAGGCAAAGTATGTATGATATTATTAGTTTGATTATGCACCTATATAGTTACACTGTACTTTACATATATCAGTTTGTAACTTTTGAAGAAAAATGCTATGAATGAGACAATTCTAACAGAACCTTATTTTGGAGATATAGGTCATTCAACTCGTTTAGATTTTGTAAATTCTGAAATAATTCTAACAAAATCATACTCTTGGAGAGAAGTTATTTAGCTTTGGATTCTGATTTGATTAAAAATCAAGTCTTTTGAACTAGCGACCATTGCATGATGATTTCTGGAATTGAGCATCCAACCTCAACATTGAACTAAGGGTCTCATTTACTGAGTGATTTAAAGTGCCAGGTTATTGATAACCTAGGTTCAATTCTCATTTCTCAGATCCTAGTATTAGAAAGTAGTTAGTTCACTTACAAATATCTGTGATTTTTCTCTGGTTAGTCCTGTGTTCTCTACCATTCCAAAACTGGCCATGTAAATAATAAAATGAAATAATTTTACACCATTCCCATGAACCACTCACTTTGATCATGACTATACTCGGTATAGAACTAAGTGTTATTTTATTTTTACTTACATGACTGTCTAGTTAATTCCAAGAATTTATTATGTATCATAATTATTGTAGACTTTGATTTTAAAATAGTGACATAGTCTGAAGGGAGATAATTTGACATATATATCATGACATATTTTTGTGTTATTTCAGGTAGTATATGATGCAACAGGATTTCTTGAGAAAAATCGTGACCGTCTTCCAGCTGACATCGTCAGTATGTTACGTGCCTCGGATAACGAGGTTGTCAGAGCTCTGTTCCAAACACCATTAACAAAAACAGGTATGAGCCCTTCATACATATAAAATACTACTGGCGAGTTCATCTCATCTCTTGAGAGTTTCAAACTACTATGGTAGCCGAGTTGGTAGTGCTCCCTTTGTATATGGGAGGTTGTAGGTTCGAACACCAGCAGGGGTCTGACTAAGACTTGAAAATATGTAGTGGCTTTTCTTTCGCCAAGCACTCAGCATTTAAAAATGAAAGCCACAGGGTCATTCAGAAGAGACCTTAAAAACTGATGTCTAATGTCACAGCAGGCATGGCAACTTAATGACTCTCTTCCTGCACATTGCCCTGGATGCACTGCAAAGGTAAAAATGTCTGTGACTTTACCTATAGCTGTTAGCTTCTCAATATATAAAACTTCATTCAATTAATAAATCAATCTTGACTGTTTACAAATTTCATTTTAGATAGTACATGTACTTTATCTACTTGTTTTTGATAATAACTCATGGCAATTAACATTATACAATATGGATAAGAACTAGGACATATACATGTAAATACCAGATATCCAAAACTTTGTGAGGGTTACTGGAACTCAAGAAGACAACCAATCAGAAAAAGTGCTTGCTGAAAAAAATTTGAAACATTCAAATACTAAAAATTAGCAATTTGTGTAAAAGCTAGAAAAGACAGTAAAAATGCTCAGTATTTTGACTTCCTTTTCAGCATTATTTACAAAACATTGTCAATTATTTATTAACAGGTAATCTATCCAGTGCTAACGGAAGTGTCGTGTCTTCCATTAGATCTACACCTTCTTCCAGTTCTCTAAGTTCACCTACTGATGCTCCAGGAATCATTTCAGTGATGAGTTACAATAAACGCAATACATCATCAAGCATGGGAGGAAGCAGGGTAAGTCATGGCTATCCATCAATAAACTTATCAGTTGATCCATATAAAACAGAAAAAAGTTGATCCATATAAAACAGAAAAAAAAGAAGAAAAACCAAAGTTAAACAGCACTGAAGCAAATATTTCACTATGTTGAATCAAAAGTATTGAATAATTCCAATTATATTTAGCGATACAGTTTTAATTTTCAAAGTAAAAATATTTTTTTTATTTTAATTTACCTGTTACCTGCAAAACGAATCCTAACTATCTACAATTATGTTAGATTGCCTTTATGTGTGTGTAATTCTATGCACAATGTATTTTTATACACTGCAAATTTTTTGACATTCAACTTAACTATGCTTTGATGACTATTATTGCTAATGTAGTTACCTTAAATCTCATAACATTCCAAGCTTATTGTCCCATCCCCTCTATTAACACAATGAAAAAAAAAAATAGATAATATGCGTTAGAGGCTTTGGTGGTCTAACAGTATAAAGCATCAGATTCAGATTGCAATACCTCTTGCTGCATAATTTGAGTCTCAACCAGGGAAGGAGTAGAAATAAAAGTAGTTGAGAAAGTCTGTCAATTTCCTTGTTAAACATTTAAAGATTGTGAGTTTTCTCTGGTTCCTTTAGCCTCTCTTAATGACTCAGATCTGACTGCCTAGTGTGGGGTGAGGTAATTTTGACTGGTATGTAAATCTCCATTTCCCCATCCCCATGTAAATCCACCGAATTATCTGTACGATGTTTACAAATAAAAGAACCTATTATTTGCAGACAAAATCAAAATAAATACTGTTAGAAATCTGATGAGAGTATAACTTTATTTCTTTAAGGCCTCAAATCTATGGCATTATGGCATTTATGACAATCATGCAACACCAATGGCAATTAAATATAATAATAATATTGTATCCATAATATATGCACAGTAACACATATAAACCAATATTATAACACATATTATGTCATAGAAGTTGGAACAAAAAAAAATAATTTTTTTTTTAATCTAGGTTTGTAAAATTAATGCATTATTAAAGAATTGCATATTTATACTACCAGCTGTTTTACTTGGAATATCACCAATGGCTATAATATACTCAACAAAAAAGTTAAGGACCACATCAAAAACATTATTTAATTTTATAGAACGTTTATCAAATCATTTTATCTTCACACTTCTCATAATTTCAGTAAGGAGATTTAATTCTATTCACAAAAAATTTCCTTCATAACATCATTTGAAACAAGAAAAGAATAAGAACAAAATACAGATGGACTTTACATTTTTCAGTCTTTGGATTTTTTTTTCAAATTTTACAATGGTCCCTGTCTTTTTAGTTGAGTATATATGCTTCCTTTAATTTTTTATTGGAGTAGATTAAAGTACACAAATGTGCTTGCTTTGATGGGTCATAAATACTTTTATCTAATTAGATGTGTTAAACTTTGTGTTTTTAAAATAAATTCCTTATACAAGTTCTAAGAACCTCAGAATGGAGTTTACCAGCATAGCAAGTGATCAGTGTTTGTGTGGAATGATGAAGAAAGTAATAACTATGTAACTTACTTATAGGAATAATAGCACTATTATGGGAAAACCTCGATTAGTGCACTTTCTTATACCCAATGAAAATAAAGGTTCCACACAAACATAATGGGAAATCACATGGTACACTGTGAACTCCACATTTTTTTTAATTTTTTTTTTATTTATTGCAAAACATTTTCTATGCTGACTAATACATTACTTCCAGTTTTTCCAATTTTCTTAATAATTGACTTGCCAACTATTGCCTTGCAGATTTACAGTGCCTTAGTAAGTAACGATCTATTCGTTACCATGGTAACATTTTTAATTTGCTGCTATATTTGTGTGTTTTTTTAGTGTGAGGTATCTGAATGCCTGATTTGCTTTTGTCAGTCATCAGTCATTGGTACATATACTCATACCCATTAAGTTTTATTGCTTTCATTTGTCAGTCATCAGTCATCGGTACATATACTCATACCCATTAAGTTTTATTATACAAATCATCATCACCACATCAATTAATGTTGTTAAACTATAACAATTATATACAATATAATCTCCCTTTTGTTATTCAATTATAATTAAAGAATTAGTTCACAAATTGTTCACGTAATGAGATTTTCAGTTTATCCAAATCACCAGTTTTTTGTACAGCGTGAAACGCGTACATTGTTGTCACTTTCTTCCAAGATATCGAGCTTCTTTGCTATGAAATTATAAGATATGAGTACACCTGAAAATAGTGCGCCTGGTAAATGAGCGTGAAAGAAGTATATCTGTTTTATCGTGAGATATGTATTCTGAGACGGGTAATGCATTTGGTTACATATGCACATTTGGAATAAATTTTCGGAATACATTTCGGAATCTAGTAAATATTGCGACGGGATGCACCTAATAATTTCTGCAATTTGGCGAACTGATCTCATGTTTACAATAAAAAGTAGTTCGAGAAGTTTGCGTCCTACGATGTAAAATCATAACTTTTTATGAAATGAACAGCATCGGCAGGTTGTTTAATTAATTCTTCGCGAAATCTACGGAAATTTAAATTTACTTTGAAGGTTATGCTAACGTATTTTGATGTGAGGCAATTGTGTCATATTTTAAAATGTTTATCGATTAGATTTTACTTTCGTGAAAGGGAGATAATTCGTACAGTGTTGTGTACAGTCGTTTTACCAGTTCCGAACAGGGTTTCATATAAGCGCTGCTGCCGACGTCGTCCACAAGCAGAGGAAATAAAATTTATGTTGTGTAATAATACAAATGTTAACTGATTCCAAAATATCGACACCTGTCCTCAAAAACACGTGGTAGTATGTTTTCTTGAAAAAAGCATTTCCGTGATCACGATTTGTTTACATCGTTAAGCTAGGTCACCAACAATCTGTCGACCTTTTAGGAAGCGGTTGAAGTTTAATATTATTTAAACAATTAATGCCCATACATTCAAGTAGAAGCAAATTTAGAAAGTTATTTTGCGATTCCTTTAATTGAACGGGATTGAAATTTTAGATTATTCGGTAGTAAAAATTCGGAACTGGTAAAACAACTGTACTTCACCATTAACATGAAACGGGAATATTGTGAGTGATAATCAGCAGTTAATTAAAACCCAGATTAACAGCAAATGATCCAGTTACATACAACCGATAGAATGTACCCCCTCATAGCGACGGTAGGATCTGCAAAACTCTTTCTCTCTATCCGAAATGACAAAACGATCGGGTACAACTTTTTTAATTTTAATTACCGATTGTCTTTTTCATATATTTATGAAATTATTATTTTCTACCATTTAATTCAGCAATACATGGTTTGGTACATTGTTTCTTTTTCAAAAAAAAAAAAAAAAAAAAAAAATCCGTCGGACTATGCATTGATCGCCCCCCCCCCCCCCCCCCCCCCCCCGAATTTTCGGTTATATTCTGTCTTGCCACAACACAATTTTCCCAACTACTGTACGCTGTACAACAGCACGACAGTGCTATGTTTCTTCATATTAACCACAGTTTTTCTTATTTTTCCTATAGAACACAAATTTACAACATTTACAGTAGTTCATTTATAATATATTTTGAGTAATTTTCTACCAAACACCGTAGAACAGTCAGTATTGCTGAAAATCTGTACTGCTGGCCCTCTTAATTTAATTCCAGATGAGCATCAAAGGCCCTTTGAATCATTTAAGTTTACATTGAGCTTGCCTGTTGGAAATACTTTGTACATTTACATGCAAATTTAATATCGGCTGTATCAAGCTGTTTGATGACATGGACTGTTCTGCAGGCAAGCCAAACTGTAGTGGTGCACAGATCGGAATCAGAACGTCATTTTTGTCATTTTCATCATTTGTCACTGTATACATACTGTTATATTAAGTAGTCAGACTAGTTCACATTTTGATTAAAATTTTCACATAGAACTTTAGATAGTTATATGAATACAGTAGAGTAATTTTTTCCAATAAGAGTTCTCTCTCTTATATTTCTATTGTTTAACCGAAAGAGTAACCTCCCTTTAACTCCATTGTTCTAACCGGTGATTTATCTGTTATGTCCTTAATTTTCATTCCCTTTAACTAAATTTTCCTTAACAAACCTAACAGACAAGTTGTCTCCCTTTGTCTTCTGTTATATATCCATTAGAAATGTCATAATCTAAATATTTCTTCCAAACTTTTTAATAGTATAACTGGGTAGTATTCCAAATTTCTAATATTGAAATCAAGTGAAGTAGCACAACTTTGACTGAAAATAAAATTATGGTAGATTAATATACCGATACAGAGGTTGCTGAATGAATGGCTATTTGCTATATTTGTACTTGTGGAAAATTGATTTCTAAGGCACAGAGTTTGGTAATTTCATAAAGATTTAAAAGATTGAGAATTTGCAATCGGACAAACGTCTTTAATTTAACATCAGTATTTTTAATATCATTTTGGAAGTAAAATGTATATAAACATTAAACATTAGACAACATGTATCATATTTATTTAAGTGCTAATTTGACATCTTTCAGCTGTGATTTGTTTTCATTGCTTCATGCAGCAATGTTGTGTAAAAATAAATAGATATATCAATGAAAGAAATACTAAATGATAAATGACAATTTAAATGTAAATTTATCCAAATGTTGAATGATATTGTAACAAAGGATCGCCTTATTTTGTGTTGTTGCATTTACATGTACATGTATATAGATAGGTGGCTGTCAGAGGTTGTGGTTATGTTTGATGCTTCAACTCAATCAGCTTAATGGTCTTTATGTTATTTACGACACAGTAAAACCTGTATATAAAGACCACCCACTGACCTTAAAATATAGACTTTATAGCTTTATAGACAGGGGGTCCTTATATTACAGCTTCTTTCTGGTTAAAATATGAATCAAGGGACTTTAAACAGTGGACTTAATCAGTCCAGGGACTTACAAAATATTGTAATATTACAGTTATCTGTAATATAACAAAGTAATAAGAGTTATCTCTCTTTACTTTGTCATGTTTGTATTACAAAAAACTGTAATTTAACGATTTTCTATAATGGTTATCTCCCTTTCAAATACAGAAAACCTATAATTAAATATATTTGTAAGAATTCTCTGTAGTGGTTATTTCCCTTTAATTTTTTTTAAATTAACATGAATTAATCAATTATAAGTTGAAAAAAAGGTTATTTTAAAAAAATAAAAAAGATTTCTAAGATATATTGTAATATATAAACTTTCTACAGTGGAATCTTTGTATATTCAGCAATTAAAACATCAAATATAACACAGTATCATATGAATAATGCCATTTATATTACAGAAATTTTTTTTATTGTTTAATTGACAAATATGGGTCATGCAGTATATAAAACGAAATCTACATTTTAATTTCAAAAGTCTATGCAGCAGAATATACCATGCAGTCATTCCAAAATAATATCGTAACGTTTAACGTTGACAATGGTTTTTCTTGTCCGTGGAGACAGATTCTGGAAGGAAAATGTGACGTTTGAGCATGTTGCTATAGCAATATGTAAACTTTCAGAGCTGATATTATAGTTTTTAAATGGAACCATTTTACAAATTCTATCAGATTTATTTCTTAACATCAGATAGGGTCTTGAACCGAGTAGATTTTCTAAAAGTGATCATTCATAATTTTGAACCGGTTATTTTACATGTGTCGGTTAAAATTCCTAACCTGTAACAGATATTTCATTACGTGAGGAATTCATAACTAAAAGCAATAAAGATATGAAACTCATTTCAGATTACAATGATTGCCTAAGAGTACAGGGGGAAACTTTATATTAGATAGGAATTTTTAAATCATGTCTTTAAATCCAATATTGAGATAGAATTTTTCAATGTCTCATATAAGGAACTAACCTCCGTTACACCATTTTCTGAAAAACTACGTTGATATGATAAAATTGTATTTTATTTTAGAAAAACAGTGGCATATGTCTTCTTAGTATTAAAATGATGTAAAATTCGGATTTATTCAGTGTTAATAGCGCACAGTTGTTAATTTCTAACCTCCATAACGCCTAACCTCCTAACATGGGTCAAGTTCCACGATTTCAGATTGCATATAAGCATTTATCCAGGATATATTATCACTCGACCGGACAAGTTCTTACAAACATTTGCCTTTTCTGTAATTAATGCTAAAAACCAGCAAAATAATGGTCATTTAGAACAGTTTTATATGACTTTATTATTGAAACTAAGAAATTATCATAATTTTTTTATTTCGAATTTGGTGTATGTAATAATTCATTTTTTAATTCTGTACATATACATCTTTGTTTTTAAGACATAAAAGAGTCTGATTTCAAAATTTCATTTTTGACATTTTAAAGGAATATAAGCAATACGATTATTTTTGGAATGACTGCATGAGGTTAGAGTAAGCCATTCTGTCATATGTGCATGAGGGCAAATTAATATATTACTGAATACATGAAAATGAAATATAGGCTGGTCTTGGTCATTTCAATTATATTTTTTTTTTTCAGAGTAACAAATCTTTCAACTGACTTTAATACCCATGAAAAAAATGTTATGTTTTATTTAATATATGGAAACAAAGTCAGAATACAGTCACATGTTGACTGACGAAAAAGTGGAAAATGGTTTTAAGATATACAATGGCGTCATTTGTAGCAAAATGACACAATAGAAAAAACATTCATTACCATGTAATAAAACACAGTATAGATTTTATTTACATTCACATGTGACTAGACAAATTTGAATCTTACATTACAGAAATATAATAGAAATATGTAATATTGATGCATCCGCTAATTCTGATGATACATTGCTACATATTCAAATGGCCATAGTTGATTGAATCTTATATTACAGAAATATGTAATATTGATGAATCAACCAATTCTGATCACACAATGCTACATATTGAAATGGTCATATTTGATTGAATCTTATATTACAGGAATATGTAATATTGATGAATCAACAAATTCTGATCATACAATGCTACATATTGAAATGGTCATGTTTGATTCAATCTTATATTACAGGAATATGTAATTGATGAATCAACCAATTCTGATCATACAATGCTACATATTGAAATGGTCATATTTGATTCAATCTTATATTACAGGAATATGTAAGATTGATGAACCAACAAATTCTGATCATACAATGCTACATATTGAAATGGTCATGTTTGATTCAATCTTATATTACAGGAATATGTAATATTGATGAATCAACCAATTCTGATCATACAATGCTACATATTGAAATGGTCATGTTTGATTCAATCTTATATTACAGGAATATGTAATATTGATGAATCAACCAATTCTGATCACACAATGCTACATATTGAAATGGTCATATCTGATTTAATCATATATTACAGGAATATGTAATATTGATTAATCAACAAATTCTGATCATACAATGCTACATATTGAAATGGTCATATTTGATTCAATCTTATATTACAGGAATATGTAATATTGATGAATTAACAAATTCTGATCATACAATGCTACATATTGAAATGGTCATATTTGATTCAATCTTATATTACAGAAATATGTAATATTGATGAATCAACCAATTCTGATCACACAATGCTACATATTGAAATGGTCATGTTTGATTCAATCTTATATTACAGGAATATGTAAGATTGATGAATCAACCAATTCTGATCATACAATGCTACATATTGAAATGGTCATATTTGATTCAATCTTATATTACAGGAATATGTAAGATTGATGAACCAACAAATTCTGATCATACAATGCTACATATTGAAATGGTCATGTTTGATTCAATCTTATATTACAGGAATATGTAATATTGATGAATCAACCAATTCTGATCATACAATGCTACATATTGAAATGGTCATGTTTGATTCAATCTTATATTACAGGAATATGTAATATTGATGAATCAACCAATTCTGATCACACAATGCTACATATTGAAATGGTCATATTTGATTCAATCTTATATTACAGAAATATGTAATATTGATGAATTAACAAATTCTGATCACACAATGCTACATATTGAAATGGTCATGTTTGATTCAATCTTATATTACAGAAATATGTAATATTGATGAATCAACCAATTCTGATCATGCAATGCTACATATTGAAATGGTCATGTTTGATTCAATCTTATATTACAGAAATATGTTAAATGGATGAATTAACAAATTCTGATCACACAATGCTTCGTATTGATATGGCCATGTTTAATTGAATCTTATATTACAGGAATATGTAATACTAATGAATCAACCAATTCTGATCATACAATGCTATGTATTGAAATAGTCATGTTTGATTCAATCTTATATTACAGGAATATGTAATATTGATGAATCAACCAATTCTGATCATACAATGCTACATATTGAAATGGTCATGTTTGATTCAATCTTATATTACAGGAATATGTAATATTGATGAATCAACCAATTCTGATCATACAATGCTACATATTGAAATGGTCATATTTGATTCAATCTTATATTACAGAAATATGTTAAATGGATGAATCAACCTATTCTGATCACACAATGCTACATATTGAAATGGCCATGTTTGATTCAATCTTACATTACAGAAATATGTCAAATGGATGAATTAACAAATTCTGATCACACAATGCTACATATTGAAATGGCCATGTTTGATTCAATCTTATATTACAGAAATATGTAATACTAATGAATCAACCAATTCTGATCATACAATGCTACATATTGAAATGGTCATGTTTGATTCAATCTTATATTACAGGAATATGTAATATTGATGAATCAACCAATTCTGAGCATACAATGCTACATATTGAAATGGTCATGTTTGATTTAATCTTATATTACAGGAATATGTTATATTGATGAATCAACCAATTCTGATCACACAATGCTACATATTGAAATGGTCATATTTGATTCAATCTTATATTACAGAAATATGTTAAATGAATGAATCACCAAATTCTGATCACACAATGCTACATATTGAAATGGCCATGTTTGATTCAATCTTATATTACAGGAATATGTAATATTGATGAATTAACAAATTCTGATCACACAATGCTACATAGTGAAATGGTCATGTTTGATTCAATCTTATATTACAGGAATATGTAATATTGATGAATCAACCAATTCTGATCACACAATGCTACATATTGAAATGGTCATATTTGATTCAATCTTATATTACAGAAATATGTAATATTGATGAATTAACAATTCTGATCACACAATGCTACATATTGAAATGGTCATGTTTGATTCAATCTTATATTACAGAAATATGTAATATTGATGAATCAACCAATTCTGATCATGCAATGCTACATATTGAAATGGTCATGTTTGATTCAATCTTATAGTACAGAAATATGTAATGATGAATTAACAATTCTGATCACACAATGCTACGTATTGAATGGCCATGTTTATTGAATCTTATATTACAGGAATATGTAATATATGAATCAACCAATTCTGATCATACAATGCTATGTATTGAAATCATGTTTGATTCAATCTTATATTACAGGAATATGTAATATTGATGAATCAACCAATTCTGATCATACAATGCTACATATTGAAATGGTCATGTTTGATTCAATCTTATATTACAGGAATATGTAATATTGATGAATCAACCAATTCTGATCACACAATGCTACATATTGAAATGGCCATGTTTGATTCAATCTTATATTACAGAATATGTAATGATGAATCAACCAATTCTGATCACACAATGCTACATATTGAAATGGTCATGTTTGATTCAATCTTATATTACAGGAATATGTAATATTGATGAATCAACCAATTCTGATCATACAATGCTACATATTGAAATGGTCATATTTGATTCAATCTTATATTACAGAAATATGTAAATGATGAATCAACCAATTCTGATCACACAATGCTACATATTGAAATGGCCATGTTTGATTCAATCTTATATTACAGAAATATGTAAATGATGAATCAACAAATTCTGATCACACAATGCTACATATTGAAATGGCCATGTTTGATTCAATCTTATATTACAGAAATATGTAATATATGAATCAACCAATTCTGATCATACAATGCTACATATTGAAATGGTCATGTTTGATTCAATCTTATATTACAGGAATATGTAATATTGATGAATCAACCAATTCTGATCATACAATGCTACATATTGAAATGGTCATGTTTGATTCAATCTTATATTACAGGAATATGTATATTGATGAATCAACCAATTCTGATCACACAATGCTACATATTGAAATGGTCATATTTGATTCAATCTTATATTACAGAAATATGTTAATGATGAATCAACAATTCTGATCACCAATGCTACATATTGAAATGGCCATGTTTGATTCAATCTTATATTACAGAATATGTAATATTGATGAATCAACCAATTCTGATCACACAATGCTACATATTAATTTGGCCATGTTTGATTAATCTTATATTACAGAAATATGTAATATTGATGAATCAACAATTCTGATCATACAATGCTACATATTGAAATGGCCTTGTTCGATTGAATCTTATTTACAGAAATATGTAATATTGATGAATCAACCAATTCTGATCATACAATGCTACATATTGAATGGCCATGTTTGATTAATCTTATATTACAGAAATATGTAATATTGATGAATCAATTCTGATCATACAATTCTACATATTGAAATGGCCATGTTTGATTAAATCTTATATTACAGAAATATGTAATATTGATGACTCAACAATTCTGATCATACGATGCTACATATTGAAATGGCCTTGTTCATTGAATCTTATATTACAGGAATATGTAATATTGATGAATCAATCAATTCTGATCACACAATGCTACATATTGAAATGGTCATTTCTATTGAGCCTTATATTACATTATGTAAAATTGTTGAATCAACGGACATTGATTTTTCAATATTGGCGAATGAAAAAGAAAAATGTTTTATTTGTAGTTTAAAATCGACATGTATTATAATTAACAAAGAAATTATGTTTATAGCAGAAAACTATTTTGTTCAAGATATTGTTTTTAGTTTGTCTAGGATTAATTTGCTGGGAAGATTCAAATTGTCAAAGGGGTATTCATGATAAGGAATCCTTATGTGCTCCAAAATTTTAATTTGTGATCTCTACTCTCATAATAAATACACACATGTGTAAAATCAAAATAAATTTATTTTTCTTAGTAATATGTGATCAAGTAGAAATCGGTCAAAATCTCCACGTCAACATTTTCAGTATTGTGACGTAACAGTTGGACAAACGACGTCATCATTATACCGCGATCATTGCCGTGAAAACAGGTACCTGTGCACCTTTATCAACAACACAGTGCTCAACATGGAGACAGATATTTTATACAACAAGCAAATGAATACTACATTTATACTGCATGTGACTGAAAAAATGTACCTGACTTAAGGTCCCTATATTGTTAGAATTTCCGATAATTTTGCAAATTCAAGTAGTTTTGCGCGCATTTACAATTGGGTGATACGTAAATAGCTACATCATAAATGACTTCATAACTTTTGTATTTGTTAGAATTTTTAAGTAAAATTTTGTAAAAAGATAGAGAATGAATTTTTATACTTTTTAAAGACAAAAAATATTTTTGTGACAATTTGAGATTTCAACCAATTTCTACTTGATACAATCACATATAATTAAAGCAACTTTATAAAGTTAAAATTCATTACATTACATTAGAAATTTAAATTGTAAGGATTATTAGAGACACATTTCCATGATAGAAATTATCACAGATTCAGGAGCACTATCACAATAGTGTATATGGAAAAATTAACCTTTTGATCTGATCAGTAGAAGTAATGAGTTTTAAATTGATGGACACTTGAAAGTGTACATTCATTGTACTGACATGAGGGTTAAACCTTTTATTGTGTGGCCATTATTTTTTGGTTTTATAGGTTTGCTATTGTGCCATTTGTGTTACTTAAATTGATATACAACCCACCAAATGAAAGTTGGTTTATTCTAAACTCATAATCATTTGGTTATTCTTCCCACCTATTTAAAGATTTATTCAGGGTGTCAATGATGCATGGGAATGGCTATTAAGCTTTCTCCAATACAATAGAAATGATTGGAAGGGGGGTGATCTAAAAGGTATAACATATTGTATTATCATAGGAGGCACATTTAGTCCCAGATATAATTGAATGTCTTTCAAAAGTTGGACAATTTAAAAAAAAAAGTTTTAAAGATAGTAGTGTCAAACTTTTATTAGATATTAATTAGTCCATTGAAACTGGAAGGGGACTATAGGTTTTCACTTGTCTGTCCCTAAACAGTTTATCCTTTATTTGTTGAGATGTTGGATTCATATTTGGTATGAACTTTTATATAGGTGATCTACTATGTCATACTGACTCAATTTTGATTAAATTTGACAGCCATGTGGACCTTTTCAAATTTTCACTTTTTTAATATTTTCTGGTTACTTTGTGAACCAGAAACTCTGTCCTCTCTATACCAAGTGCAAGAGGAGGAAGCAGCATCTCAAACTTTAAAGTCTTATGCATGATCTGTTTAAAGATAATATCCATGACATCATATTCTCTAACCATAAAGTCACACCAATGCAGTGAACCATGATGGCAAGATTCTCTCGGAAAATTTATTATTATATATTTGCATTTGTACAATTATTTTTGATATTATAAAAAGACTATTTTTATTTTTCTTGCATGCTAAACAAGCATTTATAAAAAAATCCATTTTAATTTTGACTCTGTATGCCCCATCTGATTACTACTAACTTATAAAGACTTTCTACTTTTTAGCACATGGGATTTTTGTGAAATTTCTTGTTTATTGTTTGCTTGATATCAAAATAAGTTCAATCTCCCTTCTCAACATTTAGAATAATATAAAAAGTTTGGTTATTGTTATACTCTTGTTAAAACTGGTGACACTAGAATAAAACTACAGGAGGTGTCAATAATGTCCAACACAGAATTGAGCTCTCCGCCCCAATGATTCTAAATACAAATGACTTTGGAACAGGGATTCCCATTTAAACCAGAAGGAAAGGCATTTATCTTAACAAAGAACAAAACAACATCTGCTACTTTCCTTATCTTATCTTTTAAATTTTAAAATACCTGTTTAGAGAAGCTATATTGTGACATTACAGTGTTGATGAAATTTTATCTTGATTCAGACATCATCCTTTCTAGTACTATAGCTAGGTTGAAGACATGATAATTTTATATTAAACAAGGTGTTCAGAGAACACTATCCCCCACCCCACCTCTGCAAAGGCGAACATCAGTGAATTCCATACAAGGTGAAATATGTTTTATGGAACACTGGTTGTTAAATAAGTAGGCTAGTTTGCCCATTTAATAGATTGAAAACCACAACAAATTAAAGTACACCTTATTTGCATATTTTATAAATATTATGCAAATTAAAATTTAATGGAAAAACCTATTACATATGATTAATTCCCACAGTTTTATTTCCTATGTTTAAAATTCTGATGAAATTGGTTCATAAATATGGCTGTAATGGTCATATATATTTTGCAAACTAAAATTTTTACAGAAAATCCAGTTAAATATGTTTAATACCCGAGTTCTATTTTCTATATATATTGAAAATATCGATGAAATCGGTACATAAATAAGGCTGCAACAGCCATTTATATGTTTTTGTTATTTATAATAATGGTGGCCATCTTGGATATGCTATAAGGCTGTCGAGCAATCCCACACCAATCACTATCATAACGAATCAACTGACCAAGTTTCAGCTCAATCTGATGTAGGGTTTACTTTTAAATGCACGGAAACCAACTAGGACGGACCCCCGACACACACACACCACAAAGCAGTATTACTATATCCCCCTCACCACTGATGGCGGGGGTGGGGGGGATAATAATATTAATACATAAAGTGCATCAAGTAAAAACCAGGATCATGGTAAAATGATCTATTCTGAGATAAATATACTTACATGTATTATAAAAATGTGTTTATTGAAATGTTGAAACATCACTTTATGTTTGCATATTAACCCTTTAATGCATCCACGATTTGGTATAAGATAAGGCCATAAATACTACTTTACCCCTGCAATGTTTTGCTGGTGCGGACTACGAAGCATTTTTCAATGCAAAACGTGGTAGTGTGTACACTTGAAGGTCTACACAATGCAGATTTTGCATTCGGTATGTAAAATATCATCTATACTTTCATCTGTACCAAACTTATACCACAAAACCCCTATTTCTTTCACAATTAGTGTTTTAAATATGTATCAACCGGGGGACATGACTTTAGAATCGCCCGGGGGACATGATCAGAGGTAAATTACAGATGATGCTGTTGATTTTCACAAATAATTTCAGAAAACACACCACCAAATGCCACGAACGCTTGATCACATCATAAGTTAACTGTTTGGGCAATGTGCACCAATTTTTACACAGATACGCATTCATATTGCTTTGTGAAAGGTTAGTCAAATCTTTTATATGCGTTTGAGGATACCAATAGGGTACACGTATATAATAATTGATGTTTTTGAATAAATATATGTACACATTAAAAAATTGTGACTGAAATAAAGATGATTAACATAACAATCAAGAATATTTCACTTAAAATTAACTAGATGATGATGATGATGGTGATTATTATCATTATACATGTATTTGCCGTCAGTTTGGGTGTGAATGCAGTCCCACTCAAAGCTTTAATGACATTCGCTTGCCGAGGATATGTGGTTTTCTCTGAGAGTACTACGGTTTTCCCCATCATTCCTAAGCTGATCGCCCCAATAGAAGTGAAATAATGTTTAACAGCATTCAACCAACCAAACACCTGTATTGCGATCCTAATGATTTTCTAATATCAGGTATATGGTCGTATATGGTTCATTTACCAATGGTAGGTGCATATAGTTGGACCTTTTGAAAGTTTACCAATGCGTAACGAAAAGAAACAGAAGTTGGCCTGCCGTCTGGCTGAGAAATTCATAGCCCTTGGTCGAAAAGCAAGCGAGATATTGATATCATTTGATGAGATATTTAACCCATTCTTAGCTTTGTGTTAAACTTTCGACAGGTATGTACGGCTGTAGGTCAAGAGTCGTGACCAAATTAAATGAAAAAACCTTACATGTATGCAAGGGGGGATTACAAGTCAGCTTCACTGACAGTTCTAGTTGGTACTGGGCATTAGGAGGTAGTAACCAGTGTAATGAAGAATTTTGACCCGGGGTTCATTTTTCAACGTTGAATATTTAGCCAGGGGTGCTTTTTTGACAAAAATTCGTAAAATTTATACCCGGGGTCATTTTTCAACAGGTTGATAATTATTTTTTTCTATAAATATTATCTCAATTCATTGAAAATTTACCCTGTTTAATATTGCCCCTTCCCACAAACACAGAGTTTTGGTCTGTCTTCCGGACTCGAATGTACGCTGTAGCCATTACCAATGACACACCGTCGATTTTGCAGCTATACGTAATACATAATAGGACAGTAAAATTTACAACAATGACAAAATTCAACTTTACGAAAGTCTATTGGGTTCAATTTGGTAGAACAAAAAGCATTCGCGTAATAACGCTTAATTTTTGCGAAATAACACATTTCTTTCTCATAAAAACGTGTACTTTTCGCCAAGGTTACGTAGCGAAAATTGTTAAAAAATGCAATGCACGTGCCATATTATTTTAAAATTGTTAACTATGTTGCTTACTATTGCCATATACCACTTTTTGAATGTATTTTATGCTCAAATTTAAAAAGTGGTATATGACACTATTAACCAGTATATTGATCCAATGTATCATTAAGTTAATGGTTACTAAATTATCTTACTGACATCAGAATATACAAACTTTTGAACAAACTGAAAAATATGGACCCAGCATAAGATAAGCTTATTAGTTGTGTAATCACTAGTTTCAATATACATCTGTTCTATAAGTTTTTGTAATGTATTCTATTCATGGGATATGTGTTCTTAATGTCCATTTCATTAGTTTGTTGTAGCTCGTCATTCGTGTCGCGTGTTATTACGCTTTTTTCAAACTTTCGTACAACTGTATGCATTTAGTAATTATACAATTATCTAATTGTAAAACACACGGGTTTAAGTTCGGGTATATCAAAGTATTTTACAGTGGTCCTGTTTTCTCTAAATATTTATGCTATTTTTCACACCTGTTTACTGAAAGTTGTCTATTTTAAAATTTTGAGTATGTTGAAGTTGCTGTTTGGTTAGTTTATGAAAAACCAATTGTAATTGACAACCACTATCTTAAAATGGTTACGGAACCATAATTTCATAAAATGTTTTTATTTTATTTTTTATGAACACTATATGCATTTTAATTGTGCAGAGGGGAAATGTTCTGTACAAAAAGGACAATGTTTAAATGTTC
Organism: Anadara kagoshimensis; assembly: GCA_021292105.1. Classification (NCBI taxonomy): domain Eukaryota; kingdom Metazoa; phylum Mollusca; class Bivalvia; order Arcoida; family Arcidae; genus Anadara; species Anadara kagoshimensis. The sequence goes on along the minus strand of CM037870.1, from coordinate 40,874,487 downwards.
AAGTCCCAAAATCGCTTCTTGTACAGTTAACCACACCATTATTATTATTTATGCACGTCCTATCTATGTCGTGTTGTTTATCTATTGGTCTCGGGCATGCAAGTGTTGTCTTCTAGTGAATTATTGCTTCTACTGGTTCTATTTAACTTCACCAGTTTCAGCCGTCATTTCTCTCTCGTTAGTTTGAAATTTACCTCATTCATCTTTACAATGCATGTAATGGTGCTTTTTGTTATCTAACTTTTTTCAATTTATATTTAATGTCAATGGGTCTCTAATTGAAAAAATGACAGGAAAAAGTTATTTGTTACTTTTTCAGTTATTCTACTTTTGAGAAAAAAATCAAATTTACTTACATAATTCCCAGAAATTATTGAGAATTTTTATGAAAATATTTCGAACACATTGGTATTTCTGGAAATAGTGGACTAACAAAATATTACTTTTTATGTATTCATTGTGATTAATGAATAGTTTAACAAAATCGGTTTCCATCAGAATTCCTCAATATTTTCTAGGAACACTATATATTGGAGTTTAACACCCCAGTCAAGATTCTTTAATTTATATGGAGGCGGTCAGTCAAGAAATGGTAGAGAAAGACCAGAGTGCGCAAAGAAAACCACTGACCTTCTGCAAGCTACAAACTTTCTCACACTAGAATCTGTCCCAATTGGGATTCGAACCTTGGCTGTGAGGCAATCCATCTCTAACCACTTGGCTACCAAGTTACCCATATATATCACACTGTATGCCGTTGTCGTTTCAGATTCACTTTGTAAGTTTTGTTTGTCATACATATAAAAAAGAGATTAGCAGATGAAAACATGAACTTGGCAATAGCCAACACAATCAGGAACACGGTGTAATACAGCATGCAACAAAAAAGTACCTGACAAGAAAGTACAGGTAGACAGACATAATGACAGATAGACAGATTGACTGAAACTTATATCATTAACATCCCTACAAAATTATTTATACAAACCACAAAAACCCAAACAACTAGAAAAAACAAGCATCAATTTATTATTATTATTATTATTATTGTTATCTGTTTTAACCAGTTGAAATTTGACTCGGTCTTCTGATCAAAATTCCACGATACGGTTCAATTTTCAACTGGATAGGGTCTTAATTCAACACAACTGGTCTCAATTTTCAGTGTTGTAAAATATAAATATATTTATTCAAAAACATCAATTATTATGTAGTGTACTTTATTGGTATCCTCCAACGCATATAAAAGATTTGACTAACCTTTCACAAAGCAATATGAATGCGTATCTGTGTAAAAATTGGTGCACATTGCCCAAACAGTTAACTTATGATGTGATCAAGCGTTCATGGCATTTGGTGGTGTGTTTTCTGAAATTCTTTGTGAAAATCAACAGCATCATCTGTAATTTACCTCTTATCATGTCCCCCGGGCAATTCTAAAGTCATGTCCCCCGGTTGATACATATTTAAAACACTAATTGTGCAAGAAATAGGGGGTTTTGTGGTATAAGTTTGGTACAGATGAAAGTATAGATGATATTTTACATACCGAATGCAAAATCTGCATTGTGTAGACCTTCAAGTGTACACATTACCACGTTTTGTATTGAAAAATGCTTCGTAGTCCGCACCAGCAAAACATTGCAGGGGTAAAGTAGTATTTATGGCCTTATCTTATACCAAATCGTGGATGCATTGCCTCACAGACATATCGTAATGTTTCGTGAGGCAATAATTATGACCGAAATATGTTATTTTGGTACAAAACGAAAGCATTTTTAACCCACCTGTCTAAATTCCCTGCTTCAAATCATGTCCCCCGATATGACATAATCATGTCCCTAATGCGAAGCAGTACAGGGTGTATCTGGAGACTTGTACCCTAGAAAAATATGGTTTTGCAGGAAATCAAAAGTTAAGTATCAATGAAAGATGCCGCAAAAAGATAATTAAAAAATTTTGCATGTTTTTACAAAAGATAAAAAGAACAAATTTAGTAGTTATTAGGTCTAAAATATAAAAATTGGCATACCATTGATGAAAAAATGTGTTTTATTTTGTTAAAGCTGATCATTATTTTGACATAAATATTTAAGGTTTCGCTGAAATTTTACCATTACTAAACCACACATAAATAAACTGTTATTCCAAAAATTTTATTTAAAAATATTTTCAATAAAATTATGGTTGCCATGGCAATAAAAACCGTGCAAAAATGAAGATTAAAAGTAAATTGCTTTTTAATTTCAATATATTTTGATATTTTTACATGTTGGCAAGTGTAAAATATATGACTTTTGATGCTTTTACAATTTCTGTTTTCACCAAAAACTATGAATTCTGAATTTTGTAGTATTTTCGGCCAATCATTTAATAACAACATTGCAAAAGCTATTTTTGAAAAAGTTTGGTCGATAAATTTGAGTCCAAACTCCAATGATATCAGTGGTTGGATAAATACTAAATTGTGTATAATAAGGAATCTCATAGTCTGCTTTCACTAAAATGGTACTTTCAAACAAAGAAATCTGTTACCATGGTAACCAAAAGTGCGATAACTGCGTTACACAAGTGATGAATTAATTGTGTAATTTGACTTTATTCTCATAATTCCTTGAGCTTGGGTTGATATAAAACTCAAATATGTTATTTGTGATGACTTGAATATTAGAAGATAAATAGATGGGCGGAAAAAATCCAAATTTGCATGTTTCACCCAAAATAGGAACTCTGAAAATAATAGATTTTGGATCAATTATACAAAATAAAGCCCACGCAAATGCTTTTATTTTGATATATCTTAAGTTTTAAAAGCTGAAACCGTAACTTTGATTCCGAAACTTTAACCATACAAATGGACTGATCAATTGTTAAACATTTTTAGCTCACCTGAGCTGAAAGCTCAGATGAGCTATTGCTATCCATCTTCGTCCGTCGTGCGTCGTGCGTCGTCCGTCGTCCGTCGTGCGTAAACTTTTTACATTTTAATCTTCTCCTCCAAAACCACTGGGCCAAATTTAATGAAACTTGGTAACCATCATGCCTGGGTGAAGCCCTCTCAGATTTGCACAAATGAAGGAGTTATGTCCCCTTGGGGCCCCATAAGGGGGGAAATAGTGAAAAACTTTAAAAATCTTCTCCTCTGAATCTACAAGACATATACCTTATTTATTTCATATATAACATCCTTAGGTCATCTAGTTTCAGATTTGCACAAATGGTAGCCATGGGGCTCAAAATGGGGAAATGGTAAGGTGCTGAGTGGGGAAATTGCTAAAAATTATGTATTTGTCAATATATCTTGAAAACTATTAACTTTTTGTATAGGCATGTATATTAGAATATTTTAGGTATTATCCTAACGATCATTTTGATATATGAATGAAGGTCATAGGTTCAAAGGTCAAGGTCACAGATGTGAATGAATACCTGAATGGTTATTTATCTTGAAAACTGTTAACTTTTTGGATATGCATGTATATTAGAATATTTTAGGTATTATCCTAACGATCATTTTGATATATGAATGAAGGTCATAGGTTCAAAGGTCAAGGTCACAGATGTGAATGAATACCTGAATGGTTATTTATCTTGAAAACTGTTAACTTTTTGGATATGCATGTATATTAGAATATTTTAGGTATTATCCTAACGATCATTTTGATATATGAATGAAGGTCATAGGTTCAAAGGTCAAGGTCACAGATGTGAATGAATACCTGAATGGTTATTTATCTTGAAAACTGTTAACTTTTTGGATATGCATGTATATTAGAATATTGTAGGTATTAGCCTAACAACCATTTTGATATATGAATGAAGGTTATGGGTTCAAAGGTCAAGGTCACAGATGTGAACAAGATCTGAAATGATTATTTATCTCAAAAACTATGAACTTTTTGTATAGGCATGTATATTAGACTATTTAGGTATTATCCTAATGATCATTTTGATATATGAATGAAGCTCATGGGTTTAAAGGTCAAGGTCACAGATGCGAATGAATACCTAAATGGTTAATTATCTTAAAAACTATTAACTTTTTGTATAGGCATGTATATTAGAATATTGTTAGTACGGGCACAGTGGTCATTTTGATAGATGAATGAAGAGCATGGGTTCAAATGTCAAGATCACAGATACAAACAAGTACTGAGATGATTATTTATCTCAAAAACTATAAACTTTTTGTATAGGGATGTATATTAGAATATTGGCCGAATTATCATTTTGATATTTGAATGAAGCTCATGGGTTCAAAGGTCACAGGTGAGCGTTAAGGCCCATGGGCCTCTTGTTTTAAAAATAAGCAACCAAAACAGAAAACTGATAACAACTAGTGTAGTTCAAACGGTCACTACATATTCTCAATGCCGGGGTCGAGAAAACCATCACTTACATCATATATAGTATGACCAACTCAACACAGAGTAATGATGTTTACGTCCCAGTCAAGAATATTTCACTTATATTGAGACGTCACCAGCTATATAAGCGAAGGTGCTGATGACATTATACAGCAGGGTTCTTTATCGTAGCGAGCCTGTCGTGACACGGGACCTTGTCTATTTTAAGTTCCTATCCAAAAGAACCGTTTCTTTAATTTCCTAATGCCGAGTGTTTGGTGAAAAAAATAGTCAATATCCACTTTTTAGTCTTCGGTCGGACCCAGTCGGGATTCAAACCCACGACCTCCCATTTACAGAGCGAGCACTCTATCAACTGTGCTACCGCAGTGGTTGTACAGTTAAGAGTTTTATAATCAGTAGTCTTAATATATTTATGTCTTTTCCTATATTGATTCAATCACCTTTTGTTGTGTTGTCGGTTGTGTCCTGTTTTTGGTTATATTGTATGTTTTACTACCCGGTCAAAATTCTGTCATTTATTATAACGAGGCTGTCAGATAAGGATGGTGGAGGCCACCGGATTGTTTTGAAAAAAAAACCTTCGGCAAGGGAAATGACAAACATTCTCACATTTTCACATTAGGATGTGTTCCAAGTAGGGTTTGAACGTAGGCACGTGATCAAATATAACAAGGTTTAGTCTTAGCTCTCTCTCTCTCTCTTTGTCTCTAAATTTACTAAAATATAAGTGTGTTGAAGTTTCATTTTTCTTGATATCTCTCTCTCTCTCTCTCTTTATAATATAAGTGCGTCATGTGCTACTTTTGAATTTTTATAAAAAATATAATTCAAAAGTAGCACAAATTGCCATGTGTTACTTTTGAATTATATTATGTTATAAAAATTCAAAAGTAGCACATGACAGTGTGCTGAAGTTACCAGTCTTAATATTCTCTCTCTCTCTCCCTCCCTCTCTCTCAAAGAAGTTTCATTTCTCTTGATATCTCTCTCTCTCTTGACATATAGACTAGGCAGGTTGAATATATTTTTCTAACTGTTCTAGTGGGTAATGACTTTTGAAAATCCCAAAAACGGTATTGTGGTTTTTGCTTTACTTTTATTTTCTATAGCTTCACATTTTATTAAGAAGCTCAATTGGGCCCGATACACTCACCTGATAAATGACTAGCTAAAACGTTTTTTTTTAAAAAAAAAAATCTGAAACTCCAATGTCAAAATCTTCACCTATAGTGAAATTTTAAAGCTTTTCCAGATAATTATAATTATTTCAGTATTTTTTCGCATCTGTTACCTTCACCTTTGAATCCATGACCTGTACTTAAATTTCGAAATGATCATTACATCAACAGCAACAATATTCTAATACATGTATATACCTTTATAAAAAGTTAATAGTTTTCAAGATAATTAATAAAAGCATAAGCCTGACCTTTGACCTTGCACCATTTTCAAGATTATTACAAGAATATGTAAAAACTGAATACTCCATGACCTTATCTGTTCAAATAGTCAAGTTACTACAATTTGAAGCTATTTTACAGTTTTTTCAACATTAAATGCAAAAAAAAACAACTTAACCCTTTTTTGTCTCAATTTCACAAAATGAATAAACTACAGGCATTAGATTCTAGAGAAGCTAATTCACATCAGATTTTTTCTTCAGATATCAGTTTCGGAGAAGTTTTTTTTCCAGAGTTTTGCAGCCAAGTTCACCTTGACCTAATCTTTGTAGCCATGGCAATATCCCAATAAATCATATGAATTTCTGACCAAGATCCATTGAAATTTTTCTGGTAGTTTTAGAGGAGAAAATGAAAATAGAGGTTAACGACGCATCAACATTACAGCAGGGAAAATACAGGATCTTTCAAGATCATTTTCCTCATATTTATGTCATAGACTGGCTTGGCATCCCTCATATATGCAACTTTTTATCAACATTCATATTCAAAAAGTATATTTTGCATTTGCCATTTTACTTATTCTACGGAATTGCTGATTGAAATACATCATGCATTGTAGTAAAAACATATGATGCTGCTTCATGGAGAGCTGGTCATGGTTCCCACACTTGACTTTATTTAAAATTCCCTGCCAATTCTCTGACCTTAGAAAAATTCCTGATACTTCCCAGATGTATGGGGACTATGTTGATGGTCCATTTGAATCTTAATATATATTTTAGAGAGAAACCATAAAAACAAGTAAATTACCAATTTAAAATATGTGTATGTTATCCTCTGCTATGAATAAAAGTTAAAAACAATGTAAAAATTAACATTTAAAAATCGAGTCAGTCCAATAATGTTCATATAGTTAGAAAATGCACAAATGTTTGTTTAGTCTCAACCTTTTACATGTTCTTATCAATCAAATTTTCAATTTTAATGCTTGAAATTTTGAAAAAATATTTTTGTCATAGAAGCCATATACCCCTATCTGGCTTATGCACTGACTATGTCTAACTGCCTCTAACAGGGTTAGCTCGTTTGAGCCAAAACATAAGTCAATCTTAGAAATTAGGAGCCAATTTTAAAATGTAGGAGCCAATTTATACATTAAAGAGTTATAAATACTGAGGAACTAAGAGCAACAAAAAATGTATCAAATATAGTTCTATTCTGCAGTATAGATTGTTTTCAGTTGATAGTTTGTAACTTATGTTTTAGGTTTTCATACTTTTGTATAAAAGAATAGAAAAATTCAGTGATTTTTGTCTGCCTCATTATGAAATTGATAAAAATTTGGAACAACAATATGTCAAAGGCTATTTTTGGAGCCAGAAATTATAAAAACAAGCAATTAGCTAAATTCACAAATGATCAGAGCTAACACTGCTCTTATATACATTTTTAGGATAAAGTAGAACTTTGATAACTCGGAGTGCATGGGGATTTGTTGGTACTTTTGAATTATTCGGGTGTTTGAGGTTTTGTAGTTGAAGAGTCACCTTGCCAGAAAGAAATGACTTTTATATTCTTGACAGTTAATCTTGCATGATAAACCAGTACTCTGTGCACTAATGCAATTGACACAATTGTTTTCATTAACATTGTGAGTAGTTACACTGTATTGCACATTATGGTAGTGAAAACAGTCTTTTGACTGTAAATAATAACATTGACCACAGGTATAACTCTCTTTTTACTTTATATAGAAAACAGATATCTGTGGTAATCAAGATATTGAAGTTTGATTGTATTTAGCCTATCATGTATTCAAACATCCTATTAAATATAAATGCTATAGCTTTCAAACTGAAGTAGAAGAGAGCTTTGCAAGCCATGAAATCAAACCCAGACAGATGAATGGACAGACACATCCAAATCAATACATTTACCCCCAAACCCGCTTTTTGTTGAATATGCATTAGAACGCAGTAGCCAAACTAGGACTCCAATGTGGGACCATCTTATACTAGAAGGCAGCTCTACCTGTCTAAAACATTGAGTACAGCCCACTAGAGAATTTTGAAAAAAATATCAAACTGCAAAGCTTACTATAAAATAACTGTACCATGTACCACCTCACCCCACCCACCCCAATTATTGACTTGCTTATTTTAATGAATACATAATGGTGCTTTTTGTACATTTGATTTTCTAACTTTTGACAATTTAAGGGTGAAATATGACGAGTACATACTGTCTATATGAGATGTACATAAAAATATTATGAAACATAAAATACTTGTATGAAACTGTTACTTGATTTCACCGTGTATTGCTTGGCCTTAGGTGGACATGATATGTTGTATCGGGGGGTGGGGGTTGCAGTGATGGTGCAGAAATTCTTCCTATGCATTAGGCTGATGACATTATATATACTTTAGGATTCTTTATCGTGCCACACCTTCCATGACACGGGCCCTGTTTACTTTAAGTTCCTATCCGAAAAAACTGTGACTTTCATTTTGTAATGCAGAGTGCCATGCATCATGATTTGATGGTGATTCATTATGGTAGACTCACATACCAAATATTAGTTTAATATCTGCAGGTGTTTAGAGTTGAGTTGAGTAATGTTGTTAAATGTCCTAGTCAAAAATATTTCAATTATATCGAGACATCACCAGCTATAAGTGATGGTGCCTTTGCATTAGGCTGATGACATAATATATACAATAGGATTCTTTATTGTGCCACACCTTCCATGACACTGTCCCTGTTTACTTTAAGTTCCTATCCGAAAGAACTGTGACTTTCGTTTTGTAATGCCCAGTGCCTTGCAAAAGAACATTCACTACCCACTTTAAAGTCTTTAATCAGACCCTGTTGGACTTTGATCCCACAACCTCTCACTGAGCTACCGCAGTGGTATCCTGCCAGCCTGCTAACACACATGCCCAACCACATCAATTAATGGTCAAGTTTAACTTTGTTCAACTCAACTAAAAATAGGGAGGAATGTGTCAGAATATGCTTAAGATAGGTGATCAAGTTAAGAACCAATCAGCAATACAAAGTGAGGGGTTTGATTCTTGTTAAGCTCCATTCACACATTCTGTTGATAAATTTATCCGTGCCAGGATACAAGTGGAAACGGCAACTGCTGAGAGAACTACATATATCACATACAAGCTGTGTGATGTGCATATTATAGGTTGACTGATTGAGTGGGGTTTTATGTCCTAGTCAAGAACATTTCACTTATATCAAGACATCACCAGGTATAGGACAAGTGGCTGAAAGTTTTACCTTTGCAGTGCAATAAGATCAATGTGCAGGGAGGGTATTGTAATGTGCCATGCTTGTCCTGAATGGGCATCAGTTTTTAAGGTCTCTTCTGTGGGGATCAGTTTTTATATTGTTGACTATACATGTGTACAGTTATTTAAGAAAACTTGTCCAAGTTTGTAGAAATTGTCATTGATATTAAACTGGTCAGTTTTAATGTTTACCTACACTACAGGGGGTGGCCTTTTTTAAATTGCCTTGATGGTTGGTGAAAGCTATTAATTTAATGTAGCATGAAATGTCATTTCCCATCCTTTGGAGCTTGTACATAGAGAGTATAGAATCTGTAGAACATCAGACCTCTAAATTGAATCACTGTATTGTTAATTTAACTTTGTATTAACAAAAATACTTTTTTTCAGGCATCGGTGATTACTTAGTTTGGTCCTACTGAGGATACATCAATATTCCTTAGCTGTCACCACTTACACATCCCAATAAATTCAAATTCAATCCAATGTCTCTGTCTATTACCTCTCATAACATAGTATTCTTTGTTATGAAATTGTAAAGTAATTAAAAGAATGCCAGAAGGGTGACAATTTTTCCCTTATGAGTGAAAATGTGAATTATTTATTTTTTAAATAAAAAAAATTATAAATCAAAATGAAAACAAATATTCAAGAGTTACATCAATTTGCATGTAGACAAGAAAAAAGATGCAATGGTCAAACCATGATTTTCAGAATTAATCATCTTCATCCTTTCATGTATTTCAGATAAATGATGAAGTGTGGTCTTAAGATTGGAATAATTTATTTCTTATTAATTTCACAATTCATCATGACTATTGGTAGCTTGATTTATTGCAAAATTAGAAATCACCCACTCAATTTTGTTATAAACCTTTGTCTATATAGATAATTTTGAATTCCATACTCTGATATAGATACAAACTTATAAACCCTGATATCACGAAAAATAAACATACACCCATATAAAGTACAAACCGCTGATTTACTTTGATTTCAGAAGATACCATGAGGCACACATGAGTTGTTTCCCTTGACAAAATGTTTTTGAAATCAGGGGGTCATTTTTTCAGAGCACATTTCACTCAAAAACTAGACATTTCACCAATAACAGGGATATGGGACCATGTATTGCAAACTTTGAATTTCAACAGAAAATTATGTATAAAGACCAAAAAATTTTCTTTACCTGTTAATTTTAAGAAAATAGATGGACTAGCCTTTTCATGAGGTCAGATTTAATTGATTTTTACCATTCCTGTAGGTGTTTCCATGTCCATTCATGTTCACTGATGCAAGTGATGATTGAAGTGACACACCAGTATTTATATCCATTGCAACTTGATATCATAAACTTAAGTTATATAGTATTTTAGTGTAAATAAACACTTATATTACAGTTTTGTAATACAGAATCTTAAATTACAAATCAATAATATACTATATTACTGATTTGTGTAATATAGTGGTTAGATTACAGTATTCTGTAAGATTACACTTTCCTGTAATCTTACAGATTCAAGTAATATTACAGTTTTTAGTAAGTCCCTGGACTGTTAATAGACAGGTAGAAATTATATAGAACTAGCCACTATAGCAGGTTTTACTGTATAGACATGTGTCAGGGTATTTAGATAAATGAAATTTAGTGTTGGACATTTTCATTAATTTTTTTTGGAATTTGTCATGTCATATTTTTCTTGTCAAGTCCATGTGGTGCATGAGTTTTTACAGGTGATTATACATACTTTAATTGTAATAGAGTATATTTATTGTACCAAAAATCTTCATATATATTAACAACGTAGAAAACTATTAAACTGGTACCATGCCAACCAGTAGCAACTATTGAGAGTACCATTATTGGTAGTATAGCAACCATTAACATTGCAGGCTGACCAATCAAATTTATTTATTTGTTTAGTTTGGTACATTTTTAGTGTGTAAGGTTGCCATATAAGTACTTAAGAAAAGTAAAAGAAATACCAACATTTTGATGAAGAAAAGATTAGTTCCGAGTGTTATTTAGTGAGTGATTATTTTACTCGCACAACCAAAGTTTAGGGGTGTATTTAGGGATCACATTGTCCGTCTGCCTGTCTGGCTTTCTGTCCCAGTATCTGGTCCACTCCATAACCTCCATGTCTATGGATGATTTTTGATCGAACTTGACACAAATGTAAACTAATGTGAGACAATATATCCCATACCAAATTAAGTGTTCATCTTTTTGTCCATCTGTCTTTCTCTGCACCATTGATGATGAAGGGGTATTTGTCTTTCAAGAGACTGCTCTAGTTTCAGTTGGCCATGCACTGTAAATTGAATGAATGACCATGATGAGGTACCTATATATTTTATCTAACATTAGACTAGTTTTTCTATCTGATTTGGCAAAATACAAGTTTTGTCGAACAAGCATGATACAATATCTTGTATCACCACAGTATGATATTTAGCCTACTAAAAACAGGACTCGACCTGATACTGAGGGTTGTACATACTATGTATATAATATGTATGTATTTTTACAGGGATCAGCTTCCACCAGTATGACCAGAATACAGCAGACTGTAGCAACTTACTTTAGGTATTCACTGATGGACTTACTCGCAAAAATGGTCACCGGAACACCACATTTTGTCAGGTAACTTATTATTATGCTCGCTCTGTAAGTGGGAGGTTGTGGGTTCAATTCCCAGCCTGGTCTGACCCAAGACTTGAAAGTGGGTAGCACTCTGCATTACAAAATAAAAGTCACGGTTCTTTCGGATGGTAACTTAAAAAAAAGAGGCCCCATGTCACAAAGAACCCTCCTGCTGTACAATGCCATCAGCGTATCACACTGGAAAATTTCTGCACCTTTGCCTATAGCTAGTGACATCTCGATATAAGTGAAATATTGTTGACTGGGACATCAAACACCATTACTCAATTCAACTCTATAATTAAGATACTCTTGCTTCAAAAAATGGATGTAATATGATATGATGCAATTTTTTCTGTCTATCTGGGGACAGTTATATTATGAACACTAAAGACTGATCTTTAATGTATTCTTTGGAGAATTTAGAGATTGTCTTGTTTTTCCACATGAAACCCACGGTCAAAAGTCAGGGTCATGGCTTTATAACTTATGATTGTGATATGTGAAAATAATCATGAAATTGCTGTATCTTCACCACATGTAAAGACTTTTAATAATTTTTCAAGTTTTGACATTTTTATGAAGTGATCTTTAAAGTGGGGTCAAAGTCAAAGGTTGTGTTCTTTGAAAATTTGCTATATGAATGTTATTTTCCCATGAAATCTACATTGGGTCTCTTTTACTTGCATAAAGGATATCTGAAAACAACAAGTGTCTTATAAATTCTTGCCCACATGACAGAAGACAGTGACAGGTCTATCTTGCTCCACTTGGCAATGCTCAAGATTGCAATCAAATCTAGACTGGTCTCAGTATGAGAATTTTTTTCAAAATCCAAACAGATTCTTCCTTGTTCATAATGTATGTGTGTTATATGTCAATATTCTGTAATTTCAGATGTATTCGACCTAATGAAGAAAAACTTCCAGACAAGTTTGACATTGAGAAGGTCAAAGTTCAGTTAAGATATACTGGGGTTCTAGAGACTACAAGAATACGTAGAGAAGGATATTCACATAGAATACCATTTGCTGATTTTATAAGCAGGTAAGTATTTCATGTTTGTAAAGCAAGTTGTGATTGGTTGTTGTTGTTTTTTTTTTTTTTTTTTTTTTTTGGGGGGGGGGGGTTGAGAAAGTTGTGTGGGACTAAGACCTTAAGACTTGCCCAAAGGAGTACATGTGTATTTACTGTTGCTAAGACCAAGTAGACCAGTGAACAAGTATTTAATACTTACTTACTTACTTACTTAGGCCCTTCGCTCCTCCTGGAGCATAGGCCATCAACGACTGCCTTCCATCTCTGCCTGTTTTGTGCTATCTGTTCCAGCTGTCTCCAGGTCTTTCCAGTCAGCTTGACGTCTGCATCAAGGTCTCTGCGCCATGTATTTCGGGGTCTTCCTCTCTTTCTTTTTCCTTGGGGGTTCCAAGTAAGTGCCCGCCTGGTTGTGTTGGTTGCTGGTTTTCTTAGAGTATGGCCCAGCCAACCCCATCTCCTTCTGAGAATTTCTTCCTCCATTGGTCGCTGATTCATTTGTTACCAGAGGTTAGTGTTCTGTATGGTCTCTGGTCAGCCTATTGAGAGGATAGACGTAGACACCGGTTTAGGAAGGTCTGGATCTTATTGATCGTTGTTTTTGTGGATCTCCAGGTCTCCGCTCCATACAATAACACTGATTTGACGTTGGAGTTAAATAGTCGGATTTTGGTATGGCGACTGAATACTTTGGAGCTCCAAACTTTCTTCAATTGGATGAATGCAGCTCTGGCTTTGCTGATCCTGGTCTTTACGTCGGCCTCTGTGCCTCCCTGTTTGTCCACTACACTTCCAAGGTATGTGAAGGACTCTACTTCCTCTAGTGATTCATCATCCAGTTTTACTGTTTCATTTCTAGTGGTGTTGACCTTGAGGATCTTCGTCTTTATTTTATGGATGTTAAGTCCTACCTGTGCTGAGGTGTCCTTCAATAATGAAGACTTTTCCTGTATCTGGCTGTGTGTGTGTATTTAATAGTGATACTAAAAACTTGAGATTTGGTTGGACATGTATTTACTACTTTTTATCATAAAAAACTTATACAAAATAAAATACTTTGATGAATGGTTGATAAGTATTGTTCTTTTTGAATGATAAATTGTTTATGGTATCCCTTTATAATTGCTGTTGGTTTTTCCTCATTTTTTTCTGAAACAGAAATCCTGAAGAATCTGCACACTTCTAAATAAAATAAAAAAGTAAGTAAAAACCATAAATTTAATTTAAATTTGTTTTGTAAAGAAGTTACTATTACTATTGGTAAATTTACATACCCTATCAAAACTTCATTTTCAACAGTTTTGGTCTGGTAGACAATTTGTAGCTCTGTATGTACACAATTTACTCTAGCTACATATGGATGCTGTAATAAATTAATGTTTTTATATTCAGATATCACATGTTGGGATTCCGCTGGAATGAGAAGGTTACCCACACACCAGTCTGTTGTTATCAGTTACTAGATAGACTTAAACTAGACAACTGGGTTCTAGGTAAAACAAAGGTAAGGAACCAGAGAGAGAGAGAGAGAGAGAGAGAGAGAGAGAGCATAGACTTAAACTAGACAACTATGTTCTAGGTAAAACAAAGGTAAGGAACCACAGAGAGAGAGAGAGAGAGAGCATAGACTTAAACTAGACAACTATGTTCTAGGTAAAACAAAGGTAAGGAACTACAGAGAGAGAGAGAGAGATAGAGAGAGCGAGCATAGACTTAAACTAGACATCTGGGTTCTAGGTAAAACAAAGGTAAGAAACCAGAGAGAGAGAGAGAGGGGAGAGGGAGAGAGACTTAAACTATACAACTAGATTCTAGGTAAAACAAAGGTAAGGAACTACAGAGAGAGAGAGAGAGAGAGAGAGAGGGAGAGAGACTTAAACTAGACAACTAGATTCTAGGTAAAACAAAGGTAAGGAACTACAGAGAGAGAGAGAGGGAGAGAGACTTAAACTAGACAACTATGTTCTAGGTAAAACAAAGGCAAGGAACCACAGAGAGAGAGAGAGAGAGAGCATAGACTTAAACTAGACAACTATGTTCTAGGT